>OV816031.1:72475498-72864871 GCA_929113105.1 Agrypnus murinus | reverse complement strand
AATACATAAAATTCTCTTTTTCTTGTTTACCGAACTACCTCACCCTTTATTTTAAATTGCAATTATTTCTCCTATCTTACTGTTGTTCATATTTCATTCCAATTTATAAATTATGATTATTGTAATTTAGTTAAAAACTATGTACTTGCATTTCAAACACAGAGTTTGATTTGTCAGTAACCGTAGTCAAGGCTATTTTTGGACTGTTATATTAAACCAAAATTATGTTATATCATTGTCAGTAATGTACATTGTCAGTACTTTTTCTTTTTCAGAAGTAGCTGCCAGTGAAAATCCCCTCACCTCAAATAAACTGCTGAAATCGTTTTCGCCTTGAAACAAAATGATCTTGTGAAAAAGACAAGCAGCAGAGCTTCGCTATCCCGCTTTGTACGCTGGCATTTGCAGACCATAATCAGTTCTATATATTGTAATAATTTTTCTACCGTAACATTCATGAAAGTAATTGCCCCCTGTTGAAGTTCAAAGAGAGTTGGTTAGATGATGCATAGATTTTTATTGATACACAATAAAGAAGTTAAGTGTTGACTATTTGCCATTTATCATTAATATTTGTTATTTGAACATTTATAAGGTATTTACCACAAAATAATTCAAGTTTAAGTTGACGTGATTGATTTGTTATATGTACATAATAATAATTTAGTTAAGGAAGTTATTTGGGGTGAGGGGATTTTCACTGGTAGGTACTTCTGAAAAAGAAAATGTACTGACAATGTACATTACTGACAATGATATAACATAATTTAGTTAAAAACTATGTACTTGTATTGCAAACACAGGGATTGATTTGTTAGTAACCGTAGTCAAGGCTATTTTTGGACTGTTATATCAAACCAAAATTATGTTATATCATTGTCAGTAATGTACACTGTCAGTACATTTTCTTTTTCAGAAGTAGCTATCAGTAAAAATCCCCTCGCCCCAAATAACTCCCTTAACTAAATTATTATTATGTACATATAACAAATAAATCACCTCAACTCAAACTTGAATCGATTGGTGGTAAATATCTTATAAATGTTCAAATGACAATTATTAATGATAAATCGCAAATAGTCAACACTTAAATTCTTTATTGTGTATCAATAAAAATCCATGAATCATCTAACCAACTCTTTTTGAACTTCAACAGGAGGCAATTACTTTCATGAATGTTACGATAGAAGAATCATTACAATGTATAGAACTGATTATGGTCTGCAAATGCCAGCGTACAAAGCGGGATAGCGAAGCTCTGCTGCTTGTCTTTTTCACAAGATCATTTTGTTTCAAGGCGAAAACGATTTCAGCAGTAACAGTAGTAAAACTCCAAAAAAAACAAGCGATAAAATAATACATAATACTATACTTAAGAATCGATGGTGCAAATGAAACGGAAGGTATCAGACGACTTAAAAGCTTTAGAATCTCCCATCTAATCAACAAAAATAAGAAAACTTAAAAACAAAGTACAATTGCTCTAGTTTTAATCCCAATAAATAAAGAACGGTAGTTTTAAACACTTCTAATCCGGAAATAGTTAGAGTTATTTATAGAGTTTATTAGAATGATTGTCGAACGTAGAACTCCCTCTTGTTATTATAGACTTTTTAAATAAAAAACGACAGGAATGACTCCGCCCAATTCCAACGTTTTAGAGTATTATTTTTATTGGTTTTATTTCGTTGATATAGCTATCAATTTTAATTGAAATTCTATTTATAAAAAATATTTACATAAGCTTCAGCATTTCAATACCTATCAGATTTAACTGATACAATTTAGTTGAGCTGCAGATTTATTTGTAAGACCTATTTAATTAAAAACAGCTTAATTCTAAATTTTATTTTCGCACAGAAAACGGAAAACATTCAAGCTGTAACACTGACGTAGAAACAAAAAATAAAATAAAATCTGGGAAAATCAGGAAACGATTCCACTTTATTCGTTTCCGTTTCACAGGTAGGTACACAACACTAAAATTGCATTAAAGTATTAAGTTTCAAGAGTAGAAGAGTGTGATATTCGTGAAATTGTAATGCCAATAGAACAAAGAGCATTTTATGTTTCACATACAACGACATTCAAAAAGATGTTTTAGGAAATGGACTCCGCTTCATTAAGAATTAATGTTGAGAGAAGACAATCTAATGTTATCTTCACATCGTGTCCCTTCTGGTATAATAAATAATTAATTAGGGCAATTACGTTAATCTTCCACTTAAAACTAGTGAGAAATCCAAGGCTACATCCGTAATTACAAAAGCATTAAATATTTTTAATAGGAGTTTTTTCAGTAAAGAAAAAAAGTTGTAAAAGGTAAAAGAGGAGAGTAAGGTGCTTTTGAAGTCAATCAATGATTAATGTGCTATCGATCACTTAAACCAACCACGTGTATGTCAACAAAGTAAGGGGAAAATTAATTTAAAAGTTCTAACGAGCTTGTTTTGTATTCTTGGGAGTAATAAATAATTAGTCAATCAACATTCATCAGACTGTACTGTGCTTAAAATAGAATAGTGAATAAATTTTATATCCTTGAAATGAAAATATGATATTTTGAAGCGTTTCTCATGAAAAATACTGCGTGTGTACTTATACATAGTTAACTAGATGCTGGGAAATTGATTCAACTATTGAGAATTATATATATAGAGCTATAGACTTAAAGTGTCCTGTTTCCTGGATTTTACATTTTTAATACTGCGAAGAAAACTTTTCCATTTTATGGTTATCGTAACAATGAAATAACCTGCATAACAGAATTACACAAGCCCTAAAGAATAATGTAAGTGCTTTTATCTTTACTGTAACAATTATATTTACACTTTGTAACATAAATACAATTTTCCCTTTACAACACAGGATAGTTCCAAGGCATCTCCTCTCTAGATACTACAAGCTATACTTAGATTAAGACCTTCGCCGTATCCTGCCAACGTGACTATTCCCGCTGATGCTATAGCTATACACTCACTAAAGTGATTTTTTGAGCATCTAGGTACCAAACCGCACATGACCTGACGTTGGTCAAACTCAGGACAAAACAAAGAAGAATCACGTAATAAAAAGAGCCAAAGCCAGATATCTGAATTGAATAGCATGCGAGATACTTCAAAGTGCAATAATAACAATCTTGCAAAATGTAGATATATTATTTGTCAAACTGGCAAATTATATTTTATAAATAAAATACTTTTAAAAATGTTTGTATTCCATGAACAAGTATACAAATTTCGTCCTTCACTTATGATTTGGCGGCACTACTTTGTAGTTCCTTCTCGTTTTTTTTATGCATATTCAGCTATCAAACTTGTTCAAACATTTCTATTGCCCTTCTAATGGCAATTAGTTAAAAATTATCCCTTAATTTTATAACGTACGTAGCAGAATTAGCAAGTAATTAAGCTTTAAAATATTTCTGTGCATGTGCATCTTATTGTAAGTTAGGGTATGTTGTCTTAATAAAATCGACATCACTTAAAAAGCCTTACGTAGGTTGTTATGTTTAGTGTGGTAGAGTTTTTTTGTGTGACCTAGGACGTAGTTAATACAATTGTTTTGCGTATACTTATTGTAAATTAAAAACATGGGTGTTTTATCTAAATGAACTTTAAATTATTTATTATTTCTATTACTAATTTAATCAATTATTTTCGAAGTAAGAAGTGAGATTTTAATTAAAATAAATCTTTTAATATAAAGTATAATGGACGCTTGATCGATGTTACAAATCCGGTAGCGCTCTAACGGTATCGGATGTCGTTATCCCGTCGTTTATGAACGCATTTGTGTTACATTTGTCTTTCTGTGAACAACATCTTAGATGTCTAAAGCATGCAGTAAGTCCTTTGAAACGTCATAAGTAATATGAAAGTTGATGCTACCCTGTAAAAATGTCTTCTAATGGGGATTTTAGCACATGTTCAACATATAGAAGAATACACAACAAAATCACCTGTAAAAACTATAGTGGAGTTTTATGAATTTGTGTTTATTAAAGCGGACAAGGTGTACTTATTTATGCATTTTAGAGCTTTCAATTTTGCAATTAAAATTGCTATTTAAAATGTTGTACCAAGATTTCCGAAAGAATCATCACTGCAGATCAACTTCAAAAAGGTGTTTCTTACTGCGAGCTTCAGTTAAAGTCGGTAACAATAAGAAAGCATTTGCGACAATTTAAGATTAGTTAATTTATCAAACCGTTACTCAAATTACAGTGGGCCGTATTACGAGCCACGATTAAAAGTGTCTCTAACTAAAGTTTTGTTTAAGATCAACAAGATCCCTGAGGGGCTCACACCTAGTGAGTACAGGGGCTGGCAACCCGAGGTACCCTAGCTGGGCCTGTCTATACTTCAACTAGCCTTACGGACAGGTCCCTTTCTGTCTCTCTTTTCTATCCGGTCTCCCTTGACCAACTCTTGTTCCTTCCAGGCCCGACGCTATTAGAGTATTCGAGGGCTAGGGGACCTTTTAATTTTCCTTCTTTCTTCTATGACGACCTATGCAATGGACTGGCTTAAGCAATGATTATGGTTTTGGATTTGACGTACGAGCTGGCGCTGCGGGGTGTAGCTTCACTTCACCTGAAGTGGAGTCAAGCTTCCGCAGGCCCCCGGCCTGGCAAGCGCTTAGGGGGGTGCCCACGTCGTCGGAGGCGTGGGATCCCCGAAGGCTTCGGCTTGTAAGGGACTGGAGCCCTAGGGAGTTGAGCTTTCCTCCCACCAGGGCATATTCTCGGTGCAGCAGGGGAACTTGCTGGTGTCGGTGGTGATCCCGCCGTCATGGGTATACCCCACCGAGACAGCTCCCCTAAGTCAGGGATTTATTTAGATGACAGATAATGAAGACATTTTAAATCTGGAGCTTCACAGCTCCACTCCCTTTACCCCAATCCCTCCCAACCCTCCAATCCCAACCCCTACTAGTATAGATTTCCCCCCTTTAAGAGATTCTTATAGACCTAGTGAGACGGTGGATTCTTATCCCCGGTTCCTAGTCATGCAGAAAAAAGAAGGTGATTTTAACATGACCAGTCCTTTTGTTATTTCCAAAGTTATATATGGTTTATTAGGTAGAACGAAGCAAGTTAAAAGAATGCAGGGAATGTTATTGATCGAGACAGTATCTAACGCTCAATCGCAGCGATTATTAGAAGTTACTCGTTTTGGTGAATATGAGGTTAAAGTGTACCCTCATTTGTCATTAAACATATCAAAGGGAGTAGTTTTCTGTCGAGACTTCCTCAATTGCACTTTAGAAGAAATAAAAGAAGGTCTAAAACACGAAGGAGTAATAGAAGTTAAACGCATTAAAAGCAGGAAGAATGGAGAACTGGTTGACACTCCCAATCATATTCTTACGTTTAACTCTACCAAGTTGCCCAGGAGCATTTCTGCCGCATTTTACTTATTAAACGTAAGGCCTTATATACCACCTCCTGTTCGCTGTTATAAATGCCAATCTTTTGGTCATGTTTCTTCTAGCTGTGTAAAACCTGATATATGTATTTGTGGCAATCCCCCACATAGAGGAGTACCTTGTACACAACCCTTTACATGTCCTAATTGTAAAGATAACCATTCTGCCTTATCAAGAGCATGTCCAGTATTGAAACAAGAGATGAAAATTCAGGAAATTAGAACTCTCCATAGGGTTTCGTATACGGAAGCAAAAAAAATGTCTACCTCTTTCACTGTTCCATCCCGATCATATGCCCAAGTAACTACAGCATTAGAAGCAGATTCATTACGCACTCTAATACCTGAAATTCGTGGTATTATTAAAAAGGAACTTGCAAAATTTACTAACGCTCTCTTAGCAAGAAAACCGAGTTCCCCGGAACTCGTCAGTAGTGACGAAGACGGAAATAGTATTCAAACTTCTACTCCCAAAGTAAATTCACCTCCACCCCGTAATCATTTTCCGTTAGTAAATCCTTCTACAAGCGCAATAACTAATGTTAACCCTGATACAAAAGAAAAAAGGAAACTTTCTCAACTCAGTAACAAGTCGGACGACGAACAAGCCTTTGAATCAAGCATAGGTTCCATCGATCGGGTGGTAATAAAGAAAGTTATAAAGAAGAAAAAAGGCTGGCCAAAAGGTAAGCCTCGGAAGAGCAAATAATCAGCGTGAATTAATAGTTTATTTATAATCTTTCAAACCGTTTTAACCTTGTTTACACCTATTTATAATACTTTAATAATGGACCCCAATCAAACTATCGAATTAACTGACGATAATATTATCAACACAGACGCTGTTCTTATACAATGGAATTGCAACGGTTTTTTCAACAAGCTTCCCGAATTAGAACTTCTCATTAAAAAATATCAACCTTTCAGTGTTTGCATCCAGGAATCGAGGTTTTCTCCAGCAAGAATCGTGAAATATAAAAACTACAACATCTATCGTAAAGATGTTCAAGATGGTGAAAGAGCGCATGGCGGAGTAGCCATTTTGATAAAACAAAACTTTCGATGTGATATAGTACCATTACAATCAGATTTACAAGCAGTAGCAGTTTGAGTAGAATTTCCGATTCAAGTCACTATCTGTTCTATTTATTTACCCAATCCTGACTGGATCCTCGATGATTTAACCAATTTGGTTTCTCAGCTTCCTAGACCTTTTCTGCTAGTCGGCGACTTCAATGCCCACAGTCCATCTTGGGGATCAGCAGAAACTAGCGGTACTGGACGTGTTGTCGAGAACTTAATTGAAAGCATCGAGCTAACACTTCTGAACGATGGTACACCCACCCATTTCTCAGCAGGACATGGTACGTTTTCGGCTATCGATCTGTCCATATGCTCGTCATCTATCCTAACTAACTTATCGTGGCATGTTGAGCAAGATTTACATCACAGCGATCATTTCCCGATTATTATAGATTTCAATAATTTAAAGAAAAACGTAACTTATCTAACTGAGCGATGGATGTTCCAAAGAGCAGATTGGATAGATTTCAATAGTCGATTAGCTGAAATATTATCAGAAAATCCATCTACATCGATGGAAGGTTTCACCGCTGCAGTTCTTGAGACAGCAAACTATTGTATACCAAAAAGATCCGGCACAATTAAAAGCTGCCGCAAGGTTCCGTGGTGGTCTGACACTGTAAGAGTAGTTATTGCTGAAAAGAAAAAAGCGTTACAAAAATTCAAGCGACAACCTAGTCAAGAGAATCTAATACTTTTTAAACGAAAAAGAGCCATCTGTCGTAAAACCATTGCAAATGCTAAAAAACAATCTTGGCAAAAGTATGTTTCGTCCATAAGAGGTAACACACCTATGAAAGAAATCTGGCACAAGGTCAAATCTATAAAAGGAGTCAGTTGTTCATCATCCATTTTGTCAATAACTGTTGATAATGTTGTGATTAGTGATCCTAAACAAATAGCGGACAACTTAGGTATACATTTTGCACAGTCACATAACAAAGAATTTGATGAAGCACTACCAGCAATAGATCCGGATTTTCACATAGAGGAGGAACTCTCTTATAACCTCCCTTTCACAATGGATGAATTAAATCATGCTATCGCCAATTCTAAGAGTAATGCTTTGGGTCCAGATAATTTATCTATAGAGATGATAAAACAGTTGACGGTAGAAAACAAGGTTAAATTGCTTTTTGCTTTAAATGCGGTATGGCAGGGTGAAGATGTTCCTGAATCCTGGAAAAATGCTATTATAATGCCGATACCAAAAGTTCCAACACCATCTGAACCATCACATTTTAGACCTGTCTCCATCACTTGTTGTATTGCTAAGCTAATGGAAAAGATGGTCAACTATCGACTATGTTGGACACTCGAAGATTTAAACCTGCTCTCGCCTTATCAGTTTGGATTCAGGAAACACCACTCTACGACGGACGCAATTGTTTGCATTGAAAACTTTATTAACAATTGCTTCCTATTTAATCTACACGCCTCTGCAGTATTTCTCGACTTGAAAAATGCTTTCAATGCGATAAAATCTACCGATATTTCGCAGCAGCTACATCAATGGGGTTTTAGAGGTAATCTACCTTGTTTTATAAAACAATTTTTGGAGAATCGCTCCATAAATGTCAGAGCAAATAACACGCTGTCTAACACATATCGCTTAAAAAACGGTACTCCTCAAGGGTCGCCGCTAAGCGCCACTTTATTTTTAGTTGCTGTTAACTCAGTTTTAGTTTCTATAGGGAACTCGGTCAACTATTGTGCTTATGCGGACGATATAGTGCTTTTCACAGTCGGAAAATCTGCAGATGACATACGGGAAAGACTACAAACTGCACTCACAAACGTTTTTGATTTATTAAAACAAAGAAATCTTGAGATTTCATTATCGAAAACGAAATCCATACATTTTTGCAGGAAGCGTAGCACGTGTCAAAACCCACCTACCTTTATATTGGGAGACAATGAAATAGAAAATGTTGATAATATTAGATATCTTGGAGTAACATTAGATAAAAAACTTACCTGGAAATCCCATATCGATCAACTTATAGTTAAGTGCAAAAACGTTTTAAATGTAATAAAAGTGCTAGCACACACTGGTTGGGGATCAGACCGAGAAGTTCTGCTGCGCATTCATAAGAGCCTTATTCTTTCCAGACTTGACTATGCTTGTGTAGCATACTCATCAGCAAAACCAAGTCGGCTTGCTCCTTTAAATGTAATTCACAACAGCGGAATTAGATATGCTATAGGCGCCGTAAGAACATGTCCAGTTGACAGTCTATATGCCGATTCAGGATTAGAACCATTGGAATTAAGACGCGAGCGATGCATAGCACAATATCGCGTTAACTTAAGTCGCGATTCTAGGCATAAAGTATACAAGCTGTTCAAAAGAAACACCTTTGCTAATCACTACTCTGAGCAACCCAGTCGGCATCAATCATCTTCATTCCGTTCCTCTACTGTTGTAAATAACTTAGATATCCATCAGTATTTAGCAAGTCCTACGATAAATGATCATATACAACCATGGATCTGTAACTCTCCAATAATAAAACTGGATTTAATTAAGCTAAACAAGAGAGAGATCAGTTCCGCAGCTATAAGGCAAGCCTACCTTGATTTAGTGATTAATATAAACACATATCAACTGATATTTACGGATGGTTCCAAAACGGACCATGGTGCAGGTTATGCTGTTGTATATAATAATACTGTTTTGAAGCGTTCTCTACCGAAATTCGTAAGCATATTTACCTGCGAAGCATTAGCCGTACAGGATGCTCTCAACATATGTCTAGAATCCATCCACTTACAGTTCGCAATTTGTGTTGACTCTCTCTCTGTTTTACTAGCTATAAATGATCGATTCTCCCAAGATGCAATAATACAAAAAATACGTCACTCATGTCATCACCTGTTAAGTCACAATAAAAATATAATATTTGTATGGGTTCCAAGTCACTGCAATATTCAAGGAAATGAGAAAGCTGACATAGCCGCAAAGGAAGCTGCAAGTGATGAGTTGGAAATCCAGCAAACAATTAGATTGCAGGACCTAAAAACGGTGATTAAAAACAAAATACGTGAGAAATACCAAAGTTATTGGGACCGAAGTAATACTTACCTTAGAAGCTTACAGCCTAAAGTCGGTGGATTTACATATCCACCCCACCTTACAAGAAAGGAACAAGTAGTATTACAGAGAATCAGAACTGGGCATACCTACCTGACCTCAAAATATATGTTGTCTGGTGATAATCAACCAATCTGTTATATGTGTGAAGTGCCATTAACCATTCGTCATATATTGTTAGAATGTCACCAATACAATGTTCAACGTGCCTCCTTTGACATTGAAAACCTGATTAATGGCAGTACAGAAGCCCTAGAATTTATAAAAAGAATAGAGCTATTCAAGGATTTATAGTATAGAATTAAGAAGCACCTGTGATATTTTCTATATTTTATTAATTTTCTATATTTTATTTATACAAATACAAATTAGTCTGTGATAAAAACTATTAACTGTGATATTTTATATATTTAAATTATGTTTATTTATTTACACATCGAATTTTAATCTCGTTTTATTTATTTTACATATTTATATACATGTTACCGTCCTATTAGTGTTTTGTGGCTTATTCTATTACGTATTTTGGTTCATGGTGGTTGTATATATTGTTGTGCTCGTTTCGTTAGTTATATTTATATGTTATTGCATCAGTTTGCTGCTGTAGTATTATATAGCAAGAGCGACAAATGACCCTGGCAGTCGAGTCGCTTACATTAAAAAAAAAAAAAAAAAAGATTAACAAGAATAAAGATAGCTTTATCCAATTTTAATAGGTGGGAAAGGATTAGAATTGGTCATCATAGTAATTAAACATGCTGTTATGGAGATGCAAATACGGTATAAAACCTTCAAATCCTTTATAAAATCCTTTTGATAAAACCTTTATCAAATCATTTTTATTACGTGCAAGAACAGTGGATAATAGATATCTGCTCATTGTACAACGCTATATTTGATGTGCCTAATGATGAATAAAAATGCGCCAGTTTGATCGAACACAAAATTAATGTTACTGATTCGACTCCAATTCACACTAAACCGCATCGATATCTGGAAGCTCATAAGGCAGTACTCAATAAAAAGGTAGAGTTGCTTAAATAAGGAACTATGATTATCTCCTTGGTCATCAGTTGCTTCAATTGTGGATTGTGCCAAAAAAGTTGTTGCTTTATGTGAAAACAAATGGGGAATCATAGTCGGTTTTAGAAAATTTAACGAAATTACAGTTCGAGATGCCTATCCCTTGTCCCATATCGAAGACATCCTGGATCAACTAGACCACTGTAGATTTTACCACGTTAGACCTGGCTTCAAGATTTCACCAAATCCCAATGAAAAGAATGGCCAAACCCGCATTTACAACACATGTTTAGGACTAGACTAGTTTACAGGTATGCACTTCGGATTGAAAAACGCTCCATCGCCTCATCTCTGTCTGATCAGAATTCCAAGGTTTTCATGGTTTTGTCCATTTAGATAACACAGTGATCGCTAGTGATGCTTCGTCCATAGAAATACTCTTTCAAACTAAAGAGCATCTTTGATAGACTGAAAACCAATAATTTGAAACTGCAGCCTGACAAATGCGAATAAATCTTCGAAATTTGTGTCAAGTCAACTCCAGATCAAGTCACATTCACAGTTTTCCAGTGTTTAAGGACCAAGAATCTGTTAGAACATTTTTAAGAATTGGCGGATACTATCAAAAATTCATCCCAGATTATATACGGAAGGCCAATATTCCAAAAGTGCTATTTCCCATGAATAGAAACAGTACAGTATTTCACTCGCATTAAATTAAATAAATTTTTAAATTAAAATACAATATGTGCATTTTCCTATGTTGCATTTGCAAATAATCGAGTCAAACCAGTATGCCCACATAGGCAAACAATTGTTAAATTAAATAGCACTGTATATGGCTCTATATCCAAAAATAATTTATATTAACCATCGTCTATATGTTATGCATACAAACTAATTTAATACGTCATAATTTAAAAAATGACGCACACTAGAACGAGTTAATGAATCAATCGATCGAAATTCATTACTTGCATAGATAACTAACTACAACTTATTAGGAATCAGAAATTGTAACTTGATTATTTGGCTTTTAATAAAAATTACATTAGATCGTTCCAGAGTGTGAAGGGATATGTGCATTGCCTCAGTACCGATATTTTCTATATACCGTTAAACTTTTAGTAGTAGACATACATATTAATACGATATTTTACGGGGCTTATTTTTTTCATAAATCGTTAAATTGGGAAAATCCCAAATTATAAAATTGAAGATGAATGAGAATTGATAAATTTTATCAAAGTTGATAATCAAAAACACATAGAAAAAACTTTGGCAAAAGTAAAGTGACAACATACACAAAATATAAACCACTTACCTTTACCATCAAAGAAAAATGCACCGGCAACTATTCAAAATTTGGAAAGTAAATTCCAAAAATAAATAAGACTTCTCAGACGGGTCGCTTCAATTATGGCACTTAATAAATTATATCTATAAAACATTGTTAAATGTCCACAAAAAATAAACCAAAGTTTAATTTTCTTTAAGCAAAATTCAAATGAACTATTTATTCAACAATGAAAATATTTTACTCAGTTGGAAACAAAAACTCTTAAATTAAATGCACAAATAGGAAAATTGGTTACCATAATAAAAAGAAAATAAATTGAGATTATAAGACAGCATAATTCCCTTTGTCTTGTTAATTAATATTTTTTCATTAATTGAACTGAATTTCAAACTAACATATTACCTTACATTAAATTCAAATCTCCCAGATTTTTGGCGCATTTAAATAATTACGAATATGGATTTAACAGTTTACTGTAAATGCGGTTTTAATCTTCTGTTTGAATATCAAGATGGTTGAAATGTGTAAATTAATAACAAGTTTTGTAATAAAGGATAAAAGTTTCTTAATTAATAACAACAGCAATATTTTCTATAAAGTAAGTCTATTTAATTATTATTCTAAATTATTTCTCTAATTTCCATCCTCTAACTCCAATAAAGTATTTATCCAGCAAACACAAATAAAAAATAATTTCTTCGCCAAAAGAAATTTCCATTACACTTTTTTTCCACAGAAGTTTCACTACACTTTTATTTAATTAAAATAAAATTATTTATTATTAACTGCACTACTTAAATTCTAAAATTTTCTCATTGCAAAAAATTTTACGTAACAGCAAACCTAACCTTAAATTTCTGACTGGAGACGTTTGCCGTAAGATAATACAACATAACCTCAACGTTTTTCTAAAATTTTGCTCTACAAAAGAACGCGTGTTCTGTACAAATGAAAGTTTTCGAGAGAATGTCACCAGATATCCTGCTGTTTTCATAGAAATTGGGAAAAAGAAATAGAAGAAAACTAGTGATTTAACCGGTTCCAAACAAAATTCTTTAGTGTTATTTCTAGTTACCACTAAATTCTTGGTTAGAAACAAAAGAGTTAATTTAAAATTAAAATTACAAAGCCATATTGTTAATAAATATTAAACTAATTGTTTATAATAATATTATAAAAAGAAAGAGGAAATTTTTCTCTCTACTGATACAACACATTCATACTTAAATGTCAAAATAAACTTGGGATTTAATGGCAACCATCTTGGTTTTTCCTGAATTGATAAATTATTAATATTTACAAGTATTGTTTATAATCGCATATTCTTACTTCTATTTCTCAATATAAACTTGATCCTAATATCCTGTAGAATACTAATCACACAAGCTTTTTAAAAAAATCCAAAATAAAAGCTAATTTTTATACTTTCAGCAAACTAGGACAAAACGGAACATTATTACTATAATAAAAGCGTAAATCTTCTACAACAAAAGACCCCCACATTGGCATTTAAGTCTCAAATATACTCAACAATTCACTTGACCACATTTCAATATACAAATATTTCAATTCAATATCTGATTAACATTGAACACCACGCATTTATTATGAAAATACTCAAATCGTTGATTAAGAAGATGATTTTTTCATTTTCACCAATAAAAATAGTAAGTGAAGTGATAAATATATGTGTAAACTTTCACAACTATACCTTTAATATGTTCTAGGTGAGAATAAGCCTTAAAATAGCTTTAATACTTATTTAAGTGCAAATTGTAAAGTAACGACAGAAGATCGTTAACTATGCAAACAAAATTACAAAAATTACGAGAAAAATCAATTTAAAATTTATTATTTTTCAATTTAAAGTGCTATAGTGCTTCCCTAACCAACTGAAACATATTTTTTCAATCTTTCTATACAAGAAAATTTAAAAACTCAGAAATCCCCTTGCAATATAGGCAACCCAAATCACATGTATATTATTATTGATGCCTGATGCATGTCCTGTAATGGCGATATATATAAGTGACTATTTCATTCATAACGTTATTAACCAATAAGAATATGCGCTTTTCTTTAGATACCACGTATTCCAACGGTTATATTGTAACTATGTACAAGTAACCATGACGAATCGAATATACGAACCTTTGTATAATCGCTGTAATACAAACCTTTGTATATTCACCCGCATGAGACTCAATTCTTAAATTTCAAGATATCCATGGAAACTCCATAACAGTTAAATAATTTATTAGCAAACAACCCAATTTTTGTCTAATTCTGCGTTTTAGACTGTGGTTTTCGTTTTAGTTGCAAAATGAATCGTTTTAGAACAAACTCTACAGAAAATATTGATGAACTAAATTCATGAAATAGTCTACCTGTATACAACTCGACGATCTAAAATACTCGAAACTCGACATATTGCCTAAAAAACACCACTCGACCGTCGGTCTCGTGGTGTTTCAGGCAATATGTCTCGTATAATCGAGTATTTTCGTTCGTCTTGTATTACCTAGTATTAATGATTATACTGCATATTGATAAAGAAAGGTAACAAGTTACAAACAAATCCTCGGGGGGGATAGTTTTAACTTATGTGTTTTCATTTTTATTATGCGAATTGTCATTCTTCTTTGCTTCAAATGTAAGAGAAAAATGTCTTGTGTTTTACATCATTTTTAATCATTTTTACTTAACAAAATAGATAGGAACAGTTTAAATGATATGAACAATATGAGCAAGTGTCTAGCCGTCATATTCCACGAATCCTTCAGCCGGCGGGTAGTAAGGAATAGCTGACCAAACAGAGAGAAAGCCAGTGCTCCGTCGTCCATCCCATTCATAATTGCTTTAGTATCATTTTTCTCTGTCTGCACAGAATAACCACACGTACATTTGTCTAGTACTAATGGTTAAACAGTATGGTTAATTGAATGTTTAAGTTTTTGTATAATTAACATCCACTGACGTAGCTACAGTGGAGCAGGTTGCTCTAGACGCAACATTTTAAAAGGCACAAAATTCTCCATTAAAAATAACAATAAAATGTTAAGCAATAACTAATTAGTTGGTTACCTACTTTCGACGCAAGTGCGTTGTCACGTTAGTGTTTATGGCTCAAGACCGACATTTAAAAAGACCCTAAAAGACTTAAGTTAAGTCTGGAAATTAACATCGCACGCGTTTCAAACAAAGTCTTTTATATTAGTTTACACAAAATTGTAAAAAAACATTAATTTGTTCTAAATTTCGAGGTTAATTTTAACAGATGTCAAATTAGTAGGTAATTCATGTGCAACATGTACAATATATGCAATATATGTAGTATATGTAGTATATGCAGTATATACAGTACATGCAGTATATGCAGTGTATGCAGTGTTTGAAGTGTATGCAGTGTATGTAGTCTATGCAGTCTATGCAGTATATGCATATATATCTTCAATAGCGGCAATCAAACAAGAAGGGTTGGAACAGGTTTCCTAGTAAACAAAAAAATAAAGAAAGCACTATTAAAATTTACACCTATTACAGATAGAATGTGCCACCTCCAAATAAAAGGAAAATATAGGAACGTAGATTTTATCAATATACACGCCCCCACCGAAGAAAAAGAAGAAGATGAAAAAACGAGTTCTATGAATACATCGAGAGTTTTTATGACAAATTACCGAGCCAAGAATTTATAATAACAATAGGAGATTGCAATGCAAAACTAGGTAAGGAAGACACATACTACCCAACAATAGCAGATTTAGCAAACACGGGGAATCGAAAGAAAATGGGCTAAAATTGATAGGTTTTTCCGCTGGGAAGAACTGTCGTATCATGAGCACGCATTTCCAACATAAAGAGATTTACAAAGGAACATGGAAGGCCCCAGATGGTAAAACAGTAAATCAAATAGACCACTTACTCATTCAAGAAAAATTTGCAAGTCAGGTAAAAGATATAAGGTCATACAGAGGGCCAGATATGGGACCCGATCATTTTCTGGTGCGAGCAATAATTATATACGAAGAACGGACGATCATAAAGAGATAAAGAAGCATGCAATATAATTATAACGTTGAAAAACTATTAGAGCCAGACACAAGAGCCAGATACCAAGAGAGAATTGGAGAGGAGCACGTGAAAGGATCGAAAGAATGCAAAATTGCAAGAAAATGGGAGAACCTAGAGAAGATAATAGAAACTGTAGCGAAAGAAGTGGTACGAAAGAAAAAGCCGAAGAAAAAAAAAAGCTGGTTCAATGAAAAATGCCGAATAGCACGAGACAAAATGCAAAAAGTGAGAGAAAATATGCTTCAATCCGGATCTTTAGAGGACGAAGAAAAGTACCGCGAACAAAAAATGTGTACAGAAAAAAAAGATCTTTTCAAACACTCAAGTTACAAAAGCTAGAAGAGAAGTACCAAAACAAAGAGATAAGGAACTTTTATCAAGACATTAAAAACGTACGTAAAGGATTTCAACAAAGACTACAATTATGCAAAGACAAAAACGGCAACCTGATAGGGGAAGAAACAGAGATAATAAAAAAATAGAAAGAGTACTTTGAAGAAACCCTAAACGAAGAAACTGGGGAACACATAGTGGAAAAAGTAAAGATAAACAACACGGAAAAGCTCCAAGAACCGACAAAAGAAGAAGTACAAGAAGTAATAGCGAAAATGAGAAATGGAAAAAGTCCAGGAAGAAACGGAATTATGGTGGAATTCATAAAGTATGGGGGTGAGGTGATTAACGACAAAATATGCGATATAATTAAAGAAGTATGGAGACAAAGAAAGTCGCCAGATCGTCGGAAGGAAGCACTTTTAGTTCCAGTGTACAAAAAAGGAGAGAAAACTCTACGCGAAAACTATAGAGGGATAGCGTTATTAGATGCAGTTTACAAAGTACTGGCAGTAGTCATCAGGAATAGACTTCAGAAATTTTCAGAAGAGAAAATAGGCAAGTATCAGTGTGGTTTTGGGAAAAACCGGTCAGTAACTGTTCAAATATTCACCTTGAAAGAAATACAGACCACATGTTATGAATATAACACAGAAATACACGCAATTTTCATTGATTTCAAGAGAGCCTATGACTCAATAAGTAGACCCCATTTATTTCAAGCGATGAGAGAATTAAGAATACCAGAAGATATAATTAAGTTAGTAAAGTTAATACTAAATGGTTCTTACAATATAGTTAAGGCAAATGCGAACCTATCAGAACCGTTCAATGTCAGTAAAGGCCTAAGATAAGTAGATCCGCTCTCCTAGTGGACTAAATACAACAGGGATGTTATCGAACAAGAGCCACCAGTGTCTAGCATATGCTGACGACATCACACTGTTAGCAAGAACATCAAATGAGTTAAAGAGAATAACAAGGAATCTGGAAAGAGCAGCAAGAAAGGTTGGGTTAACAATAAATGAGGGGAAAATTAAATACATGATAATGGGGAGTAAAACAGGAACAGCAACAGGTGAAATCGAAATCATACTAGATAACAATAGGAAAATGCAAATTGATAGAGTGCAGAGCTTTACCTACCTGGGTGTTCTAATTAATGAAAAGGGAAACAACAGTAAAGAAATTCAAAGAGGCTAGTGAAGGGGGATAAGTGTGCATGAGCGTTAAGTGCGATAATAAAATCTAGAAGTGTATCGTGTAATATGAAAGTGAGGGTGTATAAATCGGTATTGAGACCTATCGTAACTGACGGGTGTGAAGCGTGGGTAATGAACAAAGCAGACAAAGAAAAGCTGGAAGTATGGGAGAGGAAGATCCTAAGGAGAATTTATGGACGGAAGAGAGTAGGAGAAGGATGGGAAAGAAGAAACAATGACGAGCTAAGACGTTTATATGGTGAAAAGGAAATAACACAATTTGTGATCGCCCAACGTATAAGATGGCTAGGTCATGTTGAGAGGCAGGAAAACACTCGAATGTCGAAAGCAGTGCTAAGAATTAACATGGATGGGAATAGAAGAAGAGAACGACCGAGAAATAGATGGCTAGAGTCAGTAAAAGGAAATTTCAGAGAAAAGGGAGTAGAAGACTGGAGAGACAAGGCCAAAGACCGTAAAGAATGGAGGAAGATTGTACAGCTATGGGCCTAAAAGGCCTGTGAAAGCTATATATCTATATGCAGTGTATGCAGTATATTCAGTGTATGCAGTATATTCAGTGTATGCAGTATATGCAGCATATGAAGTATATGCAGTATATGAAGTACATGCAATATATATATATATATATATATATATATATATATATATATATATATATATATATATATATATATATATATATATATGCAGCATGTGCAGTATGTGCAGTAGGTGCAGTAGGTGCAGTATATGCAATGTATGCACTTATGCAGCATATGCAGTATATACAATAAATAAAATACATGCAGTATGTGTAGTATATGCAGTATGTGCAGTACATGCAGTACATGCAGTATATGCAGTATATGCAGTATATGCAGTATTTGCAGTATATGCAGTATATGCAGTATATGCAGTATATGCAGTATATGCAGTATATGCAGTATATGCAGTATATGCAGTATATGCAGTATATGCAATACATGCAGTACATGCAGTACATGCAATACATGCAGTCAGTACAGTATATGCAACACCTGCAATACATGCAAAATATTCAGTATGTGTAGTATATGCAGTACATGCAATTGCTGCAATACATGCAGTATATGCAGTGTATACAATACATGCAATATATGTAAATATGAAATATATGCAATTTTACAGTTTATACTAAGGCGCGCATAGTTGCATAATACATAATAGTAATAATTCCTATGCCTTATGAAACTTACTTATGTTCGTTTTGCTCTTTTTTTAAGTTATATGTATAATGTATATAGTTTGTTTTGGAATACCTAGATTTCTATAAAATTCAAGTACGTTTTGTTCTTAATTAAAATCAATTTTCGTTCGGTAAAATTTCTTCACCTATCAACATTCCAAAACTATACTGATGGGGTGCTTTTACGTTATACCGGCTTCAGGGTGCAACGGATGTAGCTACGCTACTGTTAGCACCACATGTTTATATTATCATTCATTGTACATTGTACATAAATATATTTTATCATATACGGTAATTTCACGCCAAAATCGTTACAAAATATTATTCCCAACCACGACATTTGCTTAAAAATGTCAAATAATTTTCAGCATTTTTTTATATACTTATAACTAATATATTTTATATAGAAGATGCTTGACGACGAATTACCTAACAATAAAAGCAAAGGTATTAAACAAAATTATTATATTTATTGACAAGCAAAAGAAACAACTGCTTTTTTGAAGGTTTTATTTTCCTCGCGAAGCGGTACTTTAAATGAATTAAAATCTAGTTAGCGGTTAATTAATACTGTTTAACTTAATCGTATTATTACAGAGAACTTGTTTGGATATTAAGTTTTTGAACATTCAAAGAGAATGTATATTATTTACTACATTAGTAGCAAAAAGTAAAAATTCAACGAAAATGATGAAAGAGAAACATGGCAAACTAGTAATTCGGTGCGCATTTTTGGGTATAATGCGGGTTTAAAAATTAAATAACGTAATTAAATGTTGAATTAACAATAAATAATTAGGTGTAACTACACTTTAGAAAAGGAATATTTCAGGTAGGCTTCTTGTTTACTTGCATGGTGATTGTTTTATTAAGGATTAATTATGTGCGATTTGCTCGGAAATATGTCTGTCGTGTTTTTAATAAACCGCTTAGGCGTGTTCATTTTATTTTAATTTTATGCATGGTTTAAAATTATTTTCAGATGACTAAAGATGAACTAATTTATATGTAATATGACATACGAATTTTCTTCGTGTGCTACTTATTAATTTCATATAGTTTCAATGAAATTCAAGGTTTTGCGAAATTTCGATAAATTGTGCAGTGTGTTGTGGTTACGATAATGGTGACTATTCGCTATGTGCATGGCGACTCGTGGCGACCTCTGGTCGTAGACTGAGAAATAAGGACGGAAACCACAACATTGGCGTTTATGGACGGATATCGAAAGTGTGAAATAAATCAAATATAAAGACTATTTTTTGTTTACTTTTTACATGAACGTGTACAGTATTTATTTTTATGCGAGTGAAAAGAATAAGCATGTAAGTAAATTGTATTTAATATACATATTTTCATGTTATTATTCGACTTTTTGGGGTTATGTTCATATATGCACATTTGAAAATTCAATAAATGGTAAAAAATGATACAAACTTGCACTTGCTATTTGAACCATTATTTTTGCAATTCACTACGCAACAAGTATTCCCACCCATGCGTCCGTCATTATTGCTCTATTGCTCCACCTAGCGCGCTTCGGGCGATTATCCCATACCCTCCAAGCAGACGCACATAGCGAATACTACAACCATTACAGCTTGAAAGCATTAAAAATACAAAGCAACGAATATGTCCATAACCTATAAAACCCTATTTTGATATAATTTAAAAGAAACATGTTGGAAGATGGACAATTACTTAAGGATAGTCATTGAAGATAGTGTAAATAAAATATCAACGTTACAGCTTGGGAGTCTTGATAGAAACTCATAAACTAGGAAACTATCACTTACAGAAATTGCAACTACGTTGCTTCAATAGGATCATAAAGTACATGTCTTTCATTATATTAAACGAATATAGTGTAAGCCGGGACAAGAAACTAAAATTTATCTGTTGGCATAGAATTACAATATATAAAACTTTACTAAAAGTATTGATGTTGTATAGTACATAAAGGCAAGAATGCTCGCATAAAGCCTTAATTTGACTTAATTTAATGAATACATTTTTGAAAGTATCCAACCCTGACAGATGTGTGCTCCTAACATACTAAGAATATATATATTGTTTCAATTGTACTTTACCTTCTTTTTTCTTGAACATGACAGAACGCCGATATTTACAAAAAATTAGGCTTTTTTACGTACATATTTAATCAAACAATACTATAACGAGCTTGTTCTGGTTTATATCCTATAAATTAAATATTCTACTTAAAATTATCATAAATACTAACAGGAATATTAAATTTAATCTGTCAAAATTACACCATTAAAATGCAACACGGCAAAAACAACCGAAAAAAACTACGTCATCAACTACCGCATATTAAAGACATTTTGATATTGTACAACGCCATCTATATTTATTGGCGCGTCCCAATAAAGTTCCAAAAATATATTATTAGAGATGCAGGAGTTCAAACACAATTACCCCTAGACAATAATGTTTCGTCTTTACCTAGTGCACATGCATGAATGAGTGCATCAAGTGTCAATCCACTATATATTCGTTCATGGAATTAGCATTGATAGCGACAATAAGTATACTGTGTTTCAAAGTTGCAGATTTTACCTTTGGTACAAATATCTATGAACTTGATCTTCAACCTTCGAAATTAGAAACGTGGCCATATGTATACTACAAATATAGATAGCACCACAGCCACTTCCCGTAATCAATGTTAATTTTACGAACGAATATATAGTGAATTGACACGAAATGATGCAATTTTCGCTTTTTTAGACGTTTCTGCTTTAGAGAAGGCATCCATTGATAGTTGTTGTTATTAATTAGTTTTAATTGCATTAACTTTCTAAACACCCTGTCACAAATGGAATCCTTTTTGTAACTTCTCAACTTGTATTCATTTAGTACAAATATTATCAAGGTTCCTGCAATGACTATCCACATACATACACGCGTTTGCATCTCATCAAAAGTAATTTATACAGTCTGCATATCCTTGTAAATAATGTATGCAGTCTGCATCACATTAGTAATAACATATACAGTATGCATTTGTATTTGCATCTCGTTATGCATCTCATTATGTGAGATTTATTCAATTATACAGTAAGGCTTCCGCACTATTCACGAGAATACGGTATATAAACCGCTTGCTTTGAGTTTACAATTCAGTCAGTGAAAATGACTCCAAGATGTACTACATCTCTAAGCAAGCTGGTGAGTACCTTTTAATTTATCTTATGGTTAGGAGTGGAATCTGGGATCCAGGGTTCTTGATTACCATACCCCTCACCTTGCTTAGTTCTGCTTAGTTATGGGGGAGTTGTGACCAGGCTCTCTCTCACTTAGTTTGTAGATCACCAGGAGTTCGACTCCTACGCTTAGTTTGTAGATTTAGTGCTAAAGCCGGGTGGTTCCGACCACCCTCATGATTATGTTAGTTTTAGGAGGACGTGTACCTCCTCACGCTGTATAACCAATGTGTGTAACCTATTGTATTCTGTTGTTCTATTGTTAGTATATAGTTGTTTTTATGACGTGTGTTTATTTTCCTTTCTACCTCTGACTACGTCCTCCACTTACGAAAACCCCTCGTGACAACCCTTTCACATGCAGTATTAGGGTGAGGTACAGATAACAAATTTAAAACAAAACGAGATAAATTACTAAACACTAGATTGTTAAACTCATTTTTAAATTGAACGAACTGGGTTTGTATCCTAACTTTATTTGCTTTGTTTCACTGATACAGTGCACTAACCTAGGCTTTTCAAAGAAATAAGTTTTTAACCTTGTTGCTTTAGTCTTTTCTAATTTTCCTTTACCTTACCGTTGTTTTAAGCAGTGGTTGAGAATGTCCTCCATAACACCTGAAGGCGTTAATTGCGGGGTCACCGAACGCCGGCGGAGGCTTCCGCAAAAGAGAAATACAGAACCGTTCAAGACGGACATCTGTTTAAATCGAATTTCATCACCAATTAAATAAACTGGCGAAGGCCTAAATTACCAACTCCATTTTAAAGCTTTTAGAATAGACTAGCGAATAAGGTCGGTTTTTCAAACCTTGACCATTGGCAAATTCACCAATTCAGGAACAAGGAAAATGAGGAAAGCAGAAACAAGAACCCTATGCACAAGAAAATTCACCAAGTGAGGAACAAGAACCCTCGGCCCAGCCCACACACTGATCTCAACTATATTTTATTAAATTAATAATGTTAACTACAAATGTATATTTCAAAAATCCGTAAAAGTAAGTAAAAAAGGAAAGACTTACGCATCTACTGAATTCACCAAATTTTTTACTGTTTACCAAGAAAATAAAGTTGAAAGGAACTACACTGTGAATTGTCATACCATTCGGAAATTTACAATATGAGGCTTACCCGATAGAAAATTAAAAAGCAGTAAATTAATGTAAAACCGAAAAGAGCCTCCTAAACACAAACGGACAAGTAACAATTTATTTCACTAATGGTGGTTTTCACAAACGTTGATTAACTTTAACTGAGTACTGATTACCATAGATGCGTTTGTTGAAACAATTGTATCCATGGTATTTAACATCCTGTTAAAGTTAATCAGAGATTGTAAATACCGCCGTAAAAATTCCTCGCCGTCTTTGGCTCAGGTAAATGTAAGTGTTAGGTTTCTCTAATCTAACCTCTCCATCTAACCATAGGCGTGCGTAGAATTTTATTAATGAGGGTGCACACTTATGAAAATCTTGAGATACTGTTTGTAGATTTTAGGAGTGTGTGGTTATAATTTAAATATGTATATGTAAACTCGTATACATTAATAATGTAATATATTTATAATTAAATAAAACATTTAATACCGAACAGTGATTCCTAAGCTGTGGGGCGCACCCTCCTTGGGAGGAGCGAAGGAGAACGCACATAAAAAATGTTATTTCGGGATAAGAATTCAGTTTAAAAAAAAATGCAGATACATTACTTAAACTAAAAAAAACGATTGCTTGCTTACAAATATTAGAACCTATTTTTAACACAACACAGAGAATTTTGTATCTCGTTAAGAAAATTCAGCACCACCCTTCACATTAATGATTTTGCATTTTGATTTTTTTGTTAAATAAATAAACAAATGTTATTGCAGTAAAGTTTTTATCTTAATTATCAGGGGGAGGCGTGAGTATTTCATGATATCAAAAAGGGGGCACCATAGTAAACAGTTTGGGAACCACTTAATTGAATGTTTTAGAGCCCGGAAAGGCGATTAAGGACTCTAAAACACTAGTTAAGCTCGAAATGCATACATTAGCTTATGTCCGGTCTAAATTAAAATTAATGTTCAATTTTTAAATAAAAATAATTCGAAGGCTTCAAGTAGGTTTGTAGGTGCAGTGGTCTAAAAGTTACTGTTATTACTATGGAAATGGTGAAAGTAAGGGCAGCCACTTTTCTAGCGGGTTTTAAAAATTTTTACAACCCTAGAGCTCTAATTTAACAATTTACTCTCTAAAAACCGGTCCATAAACCGGCCAAAATGTCCCGGCCGGACATAATTAATATTTATTATAACTTTTATAACACCATTCTACGTTGGAAGAGAACAATTTTTTTAAAATCTTTGATTATACATGTATAACTGTGTCCACGACTTTAATTTGTTCAATGTATAATAACATTAAAGAAGCCAAAGGATCTTGTTACATTGTAGATCGAAGCTTCGTTTCTACTAATGCCAGCTTCGAAAAACTCCGTTCACAAGTACAGCTTGTAACTGGAATTTTTTGTCAATTCAAATCAGCCATCCATGAAGCTTACAGAAGATCAATAAGCAAATTATTACGCTGCTATAATGGCCGATTCTTTATTCTTAAATACGGTATGGGAGATAAGATAATGCAAGAACTCAAAAACATCAACAAACGCTGTCGCCGTTGGTCGAGGGAGCATGGTGGGAGTTACAGCTGATCAGAGGAAGCAATGACATTGGCTTGATTCTGAGATCACTGCATAAAACTATTGCTCCAACGTACAGAAACTACTGAAATATTACATAATTTTTGCGTAGAATCCTTCTTCGGGTTAATGGGGGTACCTGGGCAACCCCGACACCCCCCGCTCGCACGCCTATGTATCCTACTACATCTTCTCATGATTTCCTGTCCTCTAGCTGACCTGCGTGCTATGTATTGATAATAACGACTACTACCCATAACCTGGAAACCAAACCTCAGAAGTTATGAAGCTTGTGCGCAAGGCAGGGGCGATTATTATTATTATGCAAGCCCATAGTGCGGCTGCAGTCGACTTACAGTTGTTATAGTACAAGTCTCACATTTGTGTTACAGTTAAGGAAAACTGCAGAAAACCAGAGTTCGGCGCGTTGAATCGCGGTAAAATATTTCTTTGGAAAACGCGCGTTTTGAAAAAGCAATGCTTACTACATTTCAACGCGTTGATGCGTTGTATTGCAGTAAGATTTGTTTTCGTATTAGCGGCCCTCTTGGGGCCATTTCTTACCGCGTTTCAACGCTATGGGTGTGTTGTCTTGTAGTAAACAATGCCAATACGCCACTGGGAGTCGATCTCGGGCCGCTTGGATGAGAGACCAGCACGCTAGTTGCCACACTACCAAGGCTATGATTGAATTAAGCCATTGATTGAATTAGATTAGAATTAGTGTTTTATTATCGGTAAATAATATTCATGGTACATACTAAAAACAGTAAAATTCTTTCATATTTAATCTTTCAAGTAAAAATGACATAACTATGACAAAACTAAAAACTCGACAAAAATGGACGTTAAGTTAGTTTGAGTCATACAAAACGAACAGCTTAATCTTTTATTTATAGTGAAAAAATAGTATATTGTGTTACAAGTGCCGAAAAGTGTCAATTTCTCACGAGTGTGAAATTGGCGTTTTTGCAAGCGTTACACACTATACTTTATCTGCGATAACAAAAAAAGTCATAAACCACCAACAGCTAAGAAAGTTTTTTAACCTAGAATTTATACTCGCATTCATCTTATTTACGTAAAATCTCTGGCAATAAATTAAGAGATGTAATGTGAGACGCTTCCACGATGTTTGGAGGTGTACAAGTGTACACCCCATTTTCCCATCATCGGATTCACTCATGATACATCTAGAATTTCGAAAACGACAAAAGTAAACATTAAATATTTAAAGACAATAGTAATAATACGTTTACAATCTGTATAATTTCAGTTGATCTACTATTTAGTACTTACAATTAAATAATCATACGTATGTACTCGTTTTCAAAAAATAATTTTATACAATCACAATTCAATTGTCAAAGTTATTAACCCCTTTGCAACGAACTGTCAAATATTCTCGCATTATGTAGCAAATTATAAATGTTTTCAATGTTTTTATTGTAATTTAGCAATAATAATAAATAATATTACATTAACAATTATATAATAATGTAAAAAATTAATAAATTTTACGTTTTAATTGAATAACAATCTTTGTAACTTTATATAATGAGAAATAACCTAGTCGTTTAAAGACATCTACGTAGCTCGATTTTTAAGCTCCCGCTACTAGACAGGCGATCCAAAGTTCGATTCCCCGCTCTGTCGTTGGTATTTTTTCTAGAAAGATTTCTATTCGAAATATAATTTAATGTAAAATATTAATTAAACAAAATAAATTAACCTTTATCTAAAATTTATAACATTTTATATTTCAAATAATTAATAATATTATAAATATTGCAAATGGTGACATCTATGGCGTTTTAATAGAACCACTGGTTGTTGAGAACTCCTTTCTCACGGTTTT
Organism: Agrypnus murinus; assembly: GCA_929113105.1. Classification (NCBI taxonomy): domain Eukaryota; kingdom Metazoa; phylum Arthropoda; class Insecta; order Coleoptera; family Elateridae; genus Agrypnus; species Agrypnus murinus. The sequence goes on along the minus strand of OV816031.1, from coordinate 72,838,338 downwards.
TACCGTTCAGTTTGGAGATTGTTTGCAATTGGTCGTTTTCACGGTTACTAGATTGCGAGGAATGTGTAACTTTCTATGGTCGTCGTAAATAAATGTAATTTACCATACAACAGCATTAAAAAGAAAATTGTATTATTTCAGTTCCTACTTGCTAAATTTAAAGCTTTTTCTATTTGTGTGTTATTTTTTCCTAATGTTTTTTAGTTTCCGGTCTTTTATTGGCGTCCTTTCACAACAATTTTTTTGCTTCTATGCGTCTGTGCGGCAAAATATTCTTTTGTGGCAATAGAGAAAGTATTATTGTTGGTCCTGAATTTTATTTACAAAATTGTAAGTACTACATAAAAGATTGTTCAGAATAAATAATCCATTACTATTCACTTTACTTAAAATGATCACATTGCAATGATATCGATTGCTAAAGTAAGACATTAAATGTAGACGTTTGTAAACGTAGAAAGCTTTCATATTCTAAAAATTTCCAGGGAGTATCCTTTGACTAGCAAGAAGTTACTAATTAGTATTTTAATTAAATAATAACTAAAACTTCTTACATAGTTGTGTACAACAACAATAAAAGGTATAACTAATTTGAAGTTCCTGCCCTTTGTCCCGTAACAAAGTGTCAAAGTAATGGATATTTACGTAGCTTATGGGAGGGTATGCGAATGCTAGTTCGCACAGTTGTGGAAATTTCATCCCTTTTGAGAAACCAGGTGAAATTAAACCTGTATTTGTGTTAGACTGACTTTGCTTTAAAAGAAGTTGTTCTTTCAAGCGGAAGACTATCGCGAAGTCAATATTAGCTCTGACTGAGTACAGCGTATATATAGCATAAAGTAAGTTCGGGAAGTTGTGTGTGTGTGCCTTTCTCGGAATGTGTCTGTGTAAAATTATTGGTTTCAATATCTTTTGGAAAATAAGACAAAAAGGCGAGCTTTGCTTCTTCTTTAATGGAGTAGCAGTTGATGCCTGTATGTAAAATATGTACGTCTATATGACAGTTCGGTTGCGTTTCCAAAGACGTTGCCTGTTTTATTTCTTTGAAATTATTTTAAGATTACTTCTGGAGGAAGTTATTTAAAAAAATTTACTAAGGTGATTTATTTTTCCTATGATTTGAGGGTTAGATTAAGGATATCGTGTTATTAATAAATAACTTTAATATGTGTAATATAAACTAATATATATTAAATATCTATTATAACCAAAATTTATCAAAATCTAAATGTAGTCAATGATCCATAACTGGGGATATAAGTTTAATACTTACGTTAAACTCACAGCTGACTATCACGTCTGAGCTAGTCAACATAGGCAAGATACAAGTTTTCATTAAAATTCTTGTTGGGTATGGGAAAATTGAAAGGGTGGCTACTGAATTATGAAATGAATTATTTGCTTATGAACGCCACTTTATTTCAGTATAAGTTTAAATAATTATAAATAAATACTTTAATCTATCGTTGTTTCCCTAACATGGGAACACAAAAACACTTAATAAATCAAAATATATAAAACGAATTAATAAAAAAAACAAACAAAAATACTTTTCCATACAAATTAGCAATTGAATCAGTTTATTCAAGTGCTGTTGATGGAATAGATGAAGTAATCAAATACTATTTTCCAAATAAATAAATTATATTACAAACAAATAAAAAATGTTTCGAGGCCCTTCGGAAGCAATATTACAAAAGTCAAACTTCGTTTATTAATATTAATAAAATAATTTTGTTTTATAAACTTTAACTGCGATTTAATTGTTGCAGACTAATCTTTTTATTTTTTGCACAATATGTTAAAACAATTTAAATACTTTGGAGACAATCATGTACTAGGGGCGAAACAAAACAAGGTTTATGAATTCGCCATTTACTTACAGGCAAATGCAAACAAAGAAAAGTCTATTTTCGATAATCTTCCGATTATTGGAATGATTATACATATCAATATACTATTTTACAAGCAATGGTTAACCACTACAATGGGTTAAACTTCAACTAAACCGTTCTATTTAACAATGAAACAACTACAAAAACAACTTTTTTTAGAACTCACAAAATAGAGGTATGCCACGTTAATATTTCTTATTATTCAACTAGTCGTGAAGAAATTTGCTTATTTTTTGACGTGACATGTCTAATGCAAGCTCGTTATCCGATAAAAGTCGATAAAAAGATTAGCAGGTGAGATTCAACTAGTCTTGTAGCCAAAAACTTGCTACTTACTTACCAACGCTAAATATTTTCCTACAACTATTGTTATTACTTATACACTCTAATTGAGTCATACTAACATGTCAACTTTACATTTGTTCGTTTTTTTTCTATGAAAGTGTAAAGTTAGTATGCATTAGTTTGAGTATGATACAGTAATCACAATATTATAACAATATATTTACCAACCGAATATATAGTGATTACGGCTCGTATAAATTAAAAGAGAAAATGCGGAATTATTAAAAAATTATTTGTCAAAATACAAAGCAGATTTCCTATCTAATACAGACTTATATAAAGGTTCTATTTAAAATAATACGAAAGCGGATTTGTATGCACTTGAAAGAACGGAATATTATACGCATATTTTAACTAATATAAGTAGGTTTACCAATCAATTTTAATTGTGTAAAATTATTTTTTATCATTAAAAATGATCCTGTTACAAAATCTCTTTAAAAAGATAATAAGCTTTCATAAGAAAATAATAGTTAACAATTAGGCAATTCAGTTCAGAGTGGTAAATGATTAGACACTGAATATTTATCTAAATGCTAGAAAACTGTTAATAAGGCAATCAAATTTTTTATAATACCAAAACCCCCGCTCTTAAGTGCGGTTAAGTAGAATAAAACAAAGATATTTTGCTAGGTCCAGGCCCTTGATTGGTGCATCGGGGGGATAGGAGCAAGAATTGCCGAGCCTAGGTCATGGACCTAAAAGGAAAAAGTGTGCATGATGAACAAGTGACAAAGGGACTCCCTGTGGCAGCTGGACACAGATGGGTGAGTAGACGGTGAATAGCAACCTCCCTTCCACCACTGAGAACTAGCAGCACTCACGTAAATAAACAATAATGCGCTAATTGAGCATACCTCAATTCCTCGACCAAGTAAGTTACTAAAACAGATATGTCGCGTAAATAGCAACACTAAAACATTTTTCAAAAGCACTCGTCCAGTCCAAAAGTAAAAGGAAATACGAAAAACTAGATTTCGATTTTTATAAAGTTTTAGCTGTTTAGAGCCGATTTACACAACTACCGAAGGTTACAGTTCTGAAGTTGAAAATTACAAAAGAGCTGTAATATAAAATCCTATTAAAAGTTTATATTTACATGAAAGGTACGCGTGTAAATACCTGGCAATTATGAAAATGTATTTCCCACAAAATCTAGATTTAATGACAGATAATCTGTGATTACTTCTCAATCACAACTTTAAAATATACACGTCCAGGACAAAACTGGTAGGAAACCGGTTTATAATTTTTTTTACGCGATGATAATCTTGAGAACCAATTAAAAGCAATTTAAGAAAATATTTAAGAACCTATAGATAATCCAACGTACACTAAACAAAATTACAGAGAAAAATGACATTTTTCAACAGCAAACATCAGTCTGGATTTAGGTATTGGACTAACAAACACTTAAATTCAAAACTTGCCAAGTTGGTATCATCTTTAAAAACGACTTAGTAACTTTTAATTTCTTGAACATGGCCAAGTATTGCCATGCCACAACATAACATTCAACTAACTTTAAGTTAGTTTAATTGGATTTTTAATTTAATTATACATTTATGTAATTATAGGTTTTTAATTATCGCATTTTCAGATAAATTCAAAAAAGTTGGAGCGGAAGTCTACTATAAAAAGTTGGAATAATATAATTATGAAATTTATTTAAAAAAATGAGATATTCTTTAAATTAAGCTAGTATACCATAATTTCAAAATTTTCAAGTTAATCAAAACAAACACTAAAAAGTTAGTTGCATCAAGTACATACAAGCAACGTTTCCAAACAAAATTTCTCAAAAACAGTTCAGCGTCGCGTACAGTGCCGCTGGTAACAGCCATGAAGACATCATATTTTTACTACGTTTGCATAAGAAAAAAATAATGTAATTTTACTGTCTTACTGAAGGACTGTGCAGTAGTTTAGAAGAAGAACGTTAGAACAAGAAAAAATCGACACATAAGCAAGACAGATACTCAAAATTCAAAACTACAGCTTTTACATCCTAGCCTAGTTAACATAGGCACATCTTAATATAGGCAGCCAGGGAATAGGCACTGTAGCATCAAAAGTTACATTTGGTATTGTGAAGTGTTGTTTTACAAATTAAAAGCATGTGAAATTTGAAACTTAACAGAATTTGACATCGAGGGAACATATTTTATTAAATTTTCGAAATTTGATATTTTTTACTTCAATCTTTTATTGCTAAGATTTACTTTATATCTAGTTATTGATGAACTGAAACCTATTTGCATTATGAATTTCTACATTTTAAATTAATTTGAAACTCCATTTTAAGCGTATTTCATAATTATTAAAAACTATTTTTTGTTGTCGATAAATTAAATCTCGCAGAATATAGTTACAAATAACTTACAGAAAATGTGTGCGTAGTAATCATTTTATACTAATATTCCAGTATTTTTTCAAATCGCCTTAGCAATCACAGGTAATAACTTAAACTCACTATAACCAAAAGCCTAATAATCACAAACGACATTCTCCACCGGCTACAGCTGTTGGCACTTACAGCTTGAAGAACCCTGAAATTTTTATTTAACAAGACGAAAGCCTCGAAGACAGCGATGATTTCCATTTATAAATCCGTTAGCTGTTTAAAAATTTATTTTTACTAAGATTAGTTATTATTGAACGATGTCCGAGCTTAATATCAAAACAAAATCACTTCGCAGTAATTAATTACTCTTGTTACAAAAACTACGGAAGTTATCCAGTTGTATAAATAACCAACAAATTTTCAAATTTGTTTAACTAAAAGATTTTATTCCTTTTCTTCAATTTAACCTACACTGTTTAAACGAGAAGCACACGACAATTTATCGAAAAATTTAATTTCGCAAATAAGTAATTTAAACAATAAACCCGACAAATAAATAAATTATTAGTAGTCTTCCACTGCTTAACTGTTTTCTTCCCTAATATAAATTTTAACGGAAACGAACCTTGTCTTGTCGCTTGGGTTAAATCACGCTATTTGACCATGCTATCGTACTGTCTATATGGTACTCTAATACACCGAGAAGAGAAGAATTCTACATAAACCACTAAAATTTGAGAGTAGCTGTTGGTTCCAACCAACCACCCAATGTTCTTAACGTCAATAATAACCAAGCTAGCATTTTATTCCCTTTTTAAATAATTTTAAGCAGAATTGGAATGGGTACGTAACTAAAAAGAAACGATGCTATGCCATGGAAATAGATTTTGTTTACACAAGCAATAACGTAGTTTCAATGGGTACCACAAATTTATACATTAAATTGGACTATATACCGTTGTAAAAATTGTTTTGCAATACAGCTGCCTGTAGCACCCAAAAATGTAAACAATGATAGGTATTTGTAATATTCAGTTCGTTAGAAGTCTTTATTTTTTTATATAAATTGCTCTATTAGGAAACTTTATTGTAAAAAATCAACTCCATTAAAGTAATAAATTAAAATATTTAGATATAAAGAGGTTATTTTTATATGGCAGATGTTACTGATAGGTAAAGCATTTAGTCAACTTTTTATGTATCTGTTTCATGAATTATACAAAGATTAAAGTGGAATGTTAGTTCTAAAGCAGACTATTTTCAAGTATCGAGACCACAAAACTGAGCGTTTCAATACTCCTAACTTTTCTTTATGAATAATTTATACTAGACGACAGAGTACATTATTACAACATCTAGAATTCTGTTTAAATTCTGCCTGCACTCGTTTTATAATAATTGAAATAAAATGCTTTGGGAAAATAACACCTGTGCAAAGCTAATACCTACACGTCACAACAATCAAAGTTCAATAAAATACGTCTGATATTATTTCAACCATACACCAACATGGAACTACAGTTCAAGAGAGTGAAATTATTGGATCAGAAGATATTTCCAGTCGGATATTTAATCACCTCTTTGATAACAAGAACAAAAATAAAAAAGTGCTTTTTTTCAAAGAAGTCTGCAAACAATAAAAAGTAAATTGCTAATTAAGTGTGAAACTACCCTCTTTTCTAAATTAAATATTTTTAATTCGTTATATCCCATTACACTTAAAAAAGATTATTCTAACAAATAACAGAGAAGGAGAGTAAAAACCATCCAAGTGGATTAGTACGAAGTACAGAAAAAAGTTAACGACCTTATCACTTTTTATATAAGACTTTCTTAACGTCGCGTCGCGACGGTTGGTGTCTCTGTCCTAGTAGTTGGTTCATTAGCACATTATGATTTATTAATTTGTATTGTAACACTAACAACCCAGAATTTTATATAAATGCGTTTTTAATTATTTATTAAATGGTAGAGCAATTTCCGCTCATAATTAAGTAGATGTTAATGCATGAAGAAAATGATTAAGATTTTGTCAAATATTGTTTTTCAAAGCGAAGAATGTACATAGTTTAACACTTGGTCAATTAACTAATTGTAATTTGTACCAATATTCTATATGCTCATGATTTACAGATCTAACTAGCTGAAGAAGGTCTTGTATAATAATTATATTGTAAGACGTAACTTCACTTTTTCAGAAAAAATAATAACATTAAAAACTTTAACTTAGTTTACAATGTTAATAATGGCAATTTACTTATGGGGTTAAAATCGATTTTTTTTATCTTTAAAAATTAATTTTACTGAAGTAAGACGTGAATTAACCCTGAGGTGCGTGGAATATAATGCGCTCCCGAAAACAGTTAATCCTCAGCATTGACCATGCGTACACGATTTGCATTTTACAATTCAAAATACAAAATACAATCCCTAATTATACTATGATAAAAAATAGACCGACACAGAACATCAAACTTTTATTAAAGAGCCTAGTTTTGCTTTGAAGCAAAATAATGACGTCATCATACACAAATGTTAACTATAAACTTTGAGAGTAAATTCATTTGTTCTGTGAATTTCATATGCAAATTGACAGAATAAATTAATTTACTCTCAAAGTAAATTTTATCTAAGAAGTAAAAAGTTTTATAATACCGGCCCTTTATTTAAATTAAAACCCAAGGTCGATATCAGCTGTGAAATGCAATTATTTATAAGAAGCAATGTTGCCAGATACGACAAATATTTTTTTCTAAATTACTCTAGAATTTATAAGGCCCCTTAAAATTTTTGTATTATAACACACTGTATATAAGAAAGTCTGTTAAATTTGTCGATACTTGGCCCAATCTATTGTCACATGGGGGTTGACGTGACTAGTGTCGTAGTTAACGGTAGAGATAGAATAAAACGCAATGTTCAATTTAACAATATAATAGGTAATAAGATTACTACAAACTACACAAGCATGAGCATGGACACGACCTCAGAAATGACACACATACTAACACTAATGCTAGGGTGGTCGAAACCTCCTTAATAACTACATGCTTAGGAGCACCAAGTAAGCGGCTTGCCAGAACGCCAGCTTCTAGGCTACTAATAACTAAGCAGCAGGGGGATCAGGAAAGCGGCGCCCTTGGACGCTAGCTTCCTAAATCCCTACCCTTAAATAATATAAAAGTTAATCACCAGGCTGACCACGAGATGATGGTTGGATAAAGTCAAAAACCCAACTGCTCTATGCCTTGTAGCGAGCCTGCTTTTATATGGTATCCTCATGGATATCGCGAAAGCCGTTGATGCATAAATAAATGTATAACTTTTTATAACTGAATACATGAATGTATTATGACTAAATAGATTATCTTATTAATATTAACTCGTAGTTGTTGCTCGTAGCAAGGTTACACGTGTTGCCAGTACCTTTTCGTCTAGCATTTGGTTGAAGCTGAACGTAGGTGTCGATCGCACGTGTGCTTATCTCGAGGTCGCCGAACGTCCGAAGCAGGTGGCTTGCTTGTGACATTAATACCAACCAGCACTGTATACGGTTGCGAAGATGTGTATAACCTTGGGGAACATTCATGCTAGTTGAAATTCACCTTCAGAAATATTGAATTATTTAATACAGAATTTAAAAACTACTGTCATTTATATTTGTTGTTATAAAATATACCTTACTGACTTTTAAGGATTCCTTAAAAACAGTCAGTCACAAAGTGAATTAAAATATGTACTTCATTTATCATTTTATCATTTCACAATGATAATTCTAGTTCTACTATTTAATCACGACGTGACGCTTCGTAGTTGATGCTGTTATTGTTTCTGTATTATATTACAGAATATGAGTTATTTCTTCGATTAGTTATTTTCTATTAGCTTTTAATTCAGATTTACATAGAAATAAAGAAAAACTGCCTCTTTAAACAACATTCGCCTTCCATCGGCGTTTGGTTTTCTATTAAAGTAGACTTCACACGCGTGTTGTTTGACTGAGACTCCAGCCTTTTCTGTTAATATCTTGTAATCATACTACTGTAAGTGCTTCACACTTTGGGTAAACTTTTATTATGAATTCATGTTCGGTTGAAAAGTCTTCTATGTTTGAGTAAGAAACAAATATTGCAGTATTTGTGGTATGACAAAAATTAAAAACATAGACTTTAAACTATTTTCAAAACTGGAACAGCATCTCAACTGCAATGCAAGTACACATTATAGTGGAAGGACTCCAGAAAAATGAAGAGATGAATCATTTGCAGTATAAAAGTTTTATTGTAGATTAAGGCTCGAGTGTATTCTCAAAACTTAAAGACGTATTTGCATCTTCTCTAATGCCTAAGTAAGGTATGAAATAAAGAACAAACCCGTAGTTGCTGAAACTATAGAAAGGACCTATGGATTGTCTATCGAAAATGGTGAACCTTTCATGGACGAAGAGTATAATTTTTTGAAAGCATCACCTGGTGGTAAGTTATTAGACTTATAATCTATTGCAAGAGTGCATTTTTTTATTGATTGCAATTTCTTAAATGGTTTCAAGTATCGAAGGAATGAAACTACTACTGACATAAAATGTTTCTCATCATTACTAAAATCTACTATATTTCCAATTATTCCAACTATCCAGGAGATTATTATCCAAGGCTACCTCTAACGTAGACTGTGCTGGGATCTCTCAACTCCTAAGAATAGTGTGAGCAAAAGGAAATAAATCTAAAAATGAGGAAAGGATAATTGTTGATCACAGAATCAAACCGGTAATAGTACTCAGTAAACGACGTCAGTATACGGAAGGGAACTGCACGCAGCCAAGTGGATGCAGCCAACTGAACGTGAGATTAGTAGGCGCAGGGACAACTGGACGCAGGAGCAACTTGGCTTGAGGCAAGAGGACACAAAAACAACTGGGTGCAAAAATCTATTAAGTATACATATTAAAATGTTTCTGATCAGAAAAAGTAAAGGTATATAATTACATTCGTAGGATTACGACAATATTGCAGACGAACAAATATAAATCAGTGCGAGTGTAAAGTCAGGAACTATCGAAATAATTTCTTATTAAATGTTTTTGAAACATCCTCGAAGACGTCAATTTTTATCTTAAATGTTTTTAGAAAAAGAGGTTGCTCTTGGCCTGTTGAGTTTGTTTCTGCTAATAACACATTTTCAATTCCAGTCACTGAGTGAACTTAGCGCGAATGGTAAGTACTGTTTCAAAAACAACCCAAAAGCGCAGCACTTGTCAGTTAACAGCGAGTTATGTGTGTTATGTACCTGTGACTTATAGGTCACAGATGGACTGTTATTATACTACGTTGGACATTAGAGCGCGATCACTAAAGCGCACCCTCTAGGAGGTAGCCGTTAGGGCGCGAGACACTAGTGTGCAAGAACATTGGCGCTTGGACACTAAGGTGCGAAATAGTAAATAAGTAGTGGTACGTATATGTTTACATGTATATTGGTAGTACATATTGTGCATTGGTGAATGGAATGACACTGGTTGCAGGGTAATGCTTTATATTATAATATTACAAAGTAGACTCATTCACTGACTATATATTTTATTTATGTTCACTGTAATCGTCAAATGAGGGCAGATTTTCTATATTTTAATATAATTTAGTACTGTGCTGTTTCTATTCGTTTCGTATTAACCACTAGATGTATTTTAAACTTTTTCTAACTTTAATAATGATTGATTTTAATAATTATTTTATTAAATAATTTATATTTACAATAGTGCTGTTCGTGTTTTTATTTATTGACTAAGTGTTGTGCATGCCAATAACATTTTTGCATTAAATTTTTAATCTTTACTAATGACTAATGCCATGCGCCCTAGTGGCGCGCCTTGTTGCCTTGTTTTAGATTAATTTTAGTTGTGTTTCTCGAGATGCGTGACAATTCATCTATCAACGTAAAAAAGTTAATTTAAGACTAGTTGATAGATTATACTAGAATGCATCGGACAGAAATGTTAAGTTAAAATCTCTTATTTCGCATCGGGACTATAGGCATCGCTTAATTATTTAATTATGTAAATTCAAATGTTTTATAATCAATAATTATAATAGCAACGCCTTTTTGGTCTGCAATTACCTGTAAATAGTTTGTGTAAATAAATATCAAGTTTTCAATTAACTGTTTTATTTTTACAAAAAGTGTAAGAATATTAGAATCTTAAAAAAAGGAAGAAGCGTTTACAGCTCTGGGGAAACTTTTTACATGTCGATAAATAAATGCTGCTTGTACGTTCACTGTTCTATACTGTTTATTTTGTAATTATCCTATTTAATAATTGTGATGTGATAAACATATCAAGTCCTAGAATGTTTTTAACAACTTTATTACAGTATCTTGAAGTTGACAAATGGATTAACTCAAGACGATTACATTAATTTAAAACCAGAATAAAGCTTTTATAAGTGCAGCGGTGTTTTAGTTTGTTATAACTTTACAATTATAATAATCTTAAAAGAGTTGAGCAAAATTAATGTTAGATACGTCATAGTCACTATGAGGTATCTAACAACTTTATCAATTTTTTTATTTAAAACACAATGCTTATTTTTTCTTGTGTATATTAGTCAACACTACTTAATTTCTGTATTCCTTCAAGTTTTGTATTTTTAAATAAATGAATCTAAAACATATATTTGGATACGCACGAGAGTGATCATCCACGTGCAGCGCCATCTTAATTTCCAGCGTTGGTAACTTTTGGAACTATTCACAATTATAAAAATTTGCTGCAACCACCACTATCGCTTAACGTTTGATTTGTTATTAGGTTGCGTAGACAACCCCGTATTAGTTGAAAACCATGGAAAGCAAACAAATTGTTAAATATTAGGTGATGACAATTGCTTATTTATAGCTGTTTCATGTTGTTTGGACATAACAAATCATTGCGAGATACGTTTGCAAATTGTTAAAAAAGTTGTAAATGACTGGGACGATTATTATTATAAAGAAATATTTCATAATTGGCGATCAACCTTATCGTGTTAGCATTAGCACTTAGATTACGAAAATCTTATATCCTTCGCTAGTGAATACACCATATTGAATTGTATTTTATAGGTTATTATTTACTAATACTACTATATTTTACTTATATTTAAAATACGGCTCATTTTTGTTCCACTTCGCCTACGAGTTCTACCAGGCCGATTTGCTTTATTCTTTTTTATATTAAAGTTTTGACTCTGTAGATGATTATTCAATACTACTTACTTTTTCTTTTTATTTAATTTTTATATTCTTAAACCGTTTTTTTAGTCTGTGGAGTTTTAGTTTTGTGATGTTTTAATTATTTACATTTTTAAACATTATTTGTAATCGATGCATTTCAATATTCCCAAGGCCGATTGCTTCGTCACGTATTGGAACTAAACATCCTCTTTATACCTACTTACTATGCCACCAACAGTTCTCAGTTAAGTTTCACAGTATTTGCTGTGGAGCATTTTCCCGAAATTCAATATTTCTGTCTGTCTCTGTTAGTGTGTTCGTTCTTTCGAAATTTTTAAATTTTGTAGATTGGGATATTTGATGAATAAGTAGAACAGGAATGTCTAAGAACTACTATTTTATCTCTTAAGGAACATGGGCAAAACAAGACAAACAGAATTATTTCGACTCGGATAATTTTATAAGTTCTACATCTCGCATTCCGTTAGTGAAAATATCGTGCAAGGTTACACTCAGTTGCCCACGTTAGTCAAGCAGCGGCGGCCTCGTCGCCTACGACTCTTAAACAGCTGCACACTCATTTGAAGAAACGCAACCACAGCTGCTGCCGCGTCACCCACGCCTGGCCATTTATCTGCTAAGGATGCCCTCATCTATGCTGAGCAACCCATGTTCGTTCAGATGCAGTCAAGCGGCCTACGCCAGTCAAGCAGCTGCGCATTCCTTCAAAGAGTTTCCGCTCCAACCCACGAGCCTGCAACCAGGAAGCGTGAGCTCCATGCTTGTCACGGCTAACTCGCCTCTGCAGGAAAGTCCTACCATACTTGGAACACCATCCTACGACTTCCCACTATTTTGCTAAACTCTTCCGCGTTGAACCGTATATAAACCGCTTGTTTTGGGCTTAGAATTCAGTCAAAGCCTTGACTCGAAGAAGCCACATCCAAGCAAGCGGGTAAGTGCCTTTATATTTATTTTATGGTTAGGGGTTGAAACCTGATGCCAAGTGGCATTGGTTACCGTTTCCCTCACCTCGCTTAGTTCTGCTTAGTTATGAGAGGGTTGTGCTAAGGCTCTCTCTCGCTTAGTTCTGCTTAGTTAATAGGGAGTTGTGCTAAGGCTCCCTATGTGTATACGCTTAGTTTGTAGATCTAGCGCTAGATAGGGTGGTTCCGAACGCCCTGAAGTTTATTGTTAGAATTAGGAGGACCTGTACGTCCTCAAAACTATATAACCACCATATGTAATACCTTTGTATTTTATTACTTTGTTATTAGTATGTAGTTGTTTCTATGCCTTGTGTTTTCTTTCCCTTCTACCTCTGACAACGACCTCCATTCGCGAAAACCCCACGTGATAATACGTAGGTAAGTCGGAAGAGAAGTTAGCCGGAGGGGGTAAGTCAGAGAGGGAGATAAGTCTGAGGAAGAAATAAATTGGAGGGATAAGACGGAAAAAGCATTAAGACGGGTGTAAGTAAAAGAGGAAGATATGATAAGTCGGGATTGGTAGGAGCAGGGTACGGCGTTGATTGTTAAGTAACGCGTTCAAAAGCTCGTCTGGAAATGTTAGATTGCATTTATTTAATAAATGTTAATATTCACTCTTAGGACTGATGCACAACGTATGATATACATAAGGCCTTTTGAACGTCATGTTTTGACGGGGTTTCCGTAGTTTATTTATTTAAAGTCATTAAAATAAATCGGGAAATGCAATTATTTTCTGATAAATCTTGCAAATTAAACAGAAGTGTTTATGATATTAGTTTAACCTTAATTTAAGGAGGTTACAACGGATCTTTGCGGGGTGAAGGGCAAGGGGATATCTCCTATGCTTTTACATAGGCTCTAGAAAGAAATACCAATCGATGAAAAAATAAATTAACATTCTTAAAGCTGAACAAAATCATTTTATTATAAATGCCTATAATGCATTTATTAATTATTTGTATATATTAAAATAATTTAAGTCGATTGGAGTGCATTTGTTTAACTGTTGAAAGTGTAAAAATAAATGTAAATAGGTTAAGAATCGTGGCAACACCTCAAAGAAATCAATCGATTTTGTTGGTAGCAATGTTAGGTTTCAGCTTTCGATTGAGTTGACATCCTAACCTCCAAAAGTCAATCCCAAAATATTAGTGGAAACATTTTGAATGTTTTGTAATTTTGTATGCAATTCCAGATGGAAATATTCTATTTTTTAACTTTTGTATAGTCTAAAGAGTACAATCTGCTAAGCAGATACAAGAAATATATAAAAAGTTGTTAAAGTTTAATACATATATTTTTAAAATTAGTATGTTTGTATTACTGATTTCGTGAAGATTCTGATTGTGATAATAAATTGTATTCATCACCTTGCAAAATGTAATTTTACATTTTGCAATATTTCCGTCGAATTAACATTTGTATTCTGATTATTAACGCAGAAGACTGAATTGTTCAACATAATCTGATTAATAAAATATATGATTATTAGTTAATACAATAAAATATAGATTATTATAACAGTCATTATATGTCATCATTCTGTTCTGTTATTTGAATTCGCGCGCTATGAGGTGTTGTCACATCTCTACTGTCTTTCCACATATGTAGTGAAAAATTCTTGTTTTGTTTACTTTAAATTATTATTGTGTATTAACTAGACACAAGATTTCAAAAATATTGTGCAGCATTGTTCTTCGAATATGAAAGTATGTCATTTTAGTTTTTTATCAGATTCTCTACATTTCTTCATCAGAATTTTTAGTAAAAACTGCTAAAGGTTAGACGGTCTCCATAAGAGCCCATATTAAATTCTGGATTTTATTTTCCATTTTTCTCGGTAATGGTACACAAGAAAATTATAAAAAAAAGCTATCGAATAGAATAAGTGTCAAAGAACTCGAGGTTTAAATTTCACGTCATTCTCTACATTTTTACATTTCGCTGTATCCTCCTTAATCTTAATTATAACTTAATATTTGTACTTTTATAATTTGTGGTTATTTACGTTTTTAATTTATTTTCTTTTGTACAGTTATAATAATGAATTTGTACTAATTCAAGTTAGAAGTATGTAAAAATCAAATAATTGTGTTAAGTATCAAAATTTCAAAACCCATAAATATAATAATAATAATAATTACTACAACCCATAACCTAAACCAAGGCCCCATAAGCTATAAGCTTGTGCTGGAGTGAGGGAGGGGGGATTATTATTATTATTATGTAGGCCCAATGTGCGGCTGCAGCCGACTTATAGATGGAACAGCGCAGATCCCAGATTTGTGTTACAGCTAAGGAAAACTGCAGAAAACCTTAACCAGATCTGCCAGCGCCGGGAGTCGATCCCGGGCCGCTTGGGTGAAAGTCCGGCATGCCAGACATTACACTACCAAGGCTGTTTGTTGATAGTTAAATGATTGACGACCATATTCTAATTGTATGTTATAGATATCATGTTTGTACCACTTCGTGCGGTTAGCGCTCTAATGTATAGACGTCAGTTTTGTAACCTCTTCGTACTAATGTTATTCATTCTGGATGGTGTGTGTGTTGGATTTACAGACAGGTAACTCCAGCTGATGGGAGTTTAATAAACTCGAAAGAGTACTGTTCTGGATTATCGTTTGAGAGTTGCACAAGTTTCAGCAATTTCGGGAGTTACGCCTATGATATAATTATACTATTGTTAATTAATTTTGCAATTTTTGAAAAATTTGACATAAGATATTTTTAATAATATTACGTTGTAGGTTTTTAAACGTATTAGTTAAGAATTTTTAATTAATAACAAATAAATCCTTCTGAAGACTGCATCAAAATCCGAACTCCACATTTACTATCTTCCCCTATTGTAGTTACACTTTACAGAAGTTTCGAAAGTGCTTTTATATGACACTTAAGATAAACAAAATGCTAAAACACTTTCAAACAAGTAAGTACTTACTTCAAAGTTATTCTAAATATACTACAGCAATTATACCCTGATATGCTCTGAAATCCCATATTGCTCATTACAGTTACTGGAGTAACCTTTTGAACGTCTAATTCGAATTATTTTAAATACAATCCTGCAGGTATAATGCATTACAATTTAAATTAAAATTTAACTCTTTTTGCTTATGCTTCAACAGTTAACTTAATTATAGAACAAAACAAACAATGTGGACTTAAAATGTTTTCGTTCGTAACGTTTATTAGCGAACATTAACAATTAAAAGTTAATACAAAGCACGTTTCGTGTTTATAAAAGCAGAAAATTAAAGCTAAGAAAAACAACCCCTAAAAATACAGAAGTTAACGCTATTAAACTCATTTATTTGCATATGCCTTATACTTAAACTTCATTTTTGGGGAATCCTCCTTTTCCCTACAACAGCTATTTAAGAAATTTCTTTTTCTTCAGCCAACCTTATTAAATTATAAAGTAAGTGAATTTTAAATGTTGTTAAGTAAAATAAAATTACTTACGTTGCGATGAAGCTCCAAAAACGTGTTTAGTGAAGTCTTCGGGATGCCTTTGTTGTCCGTTAGTAACTTGAACAGTGGCCATTTCTGGAGAAATTCTCGTTTCAGAAGAGGCCACCTGAAAAATAATAAAAATAATATAATTAGAGTTTCAAATGAAAAAGGTTTTAGTAAAATTAAAAAAGAAAGGGCAAAATTAAACCTGCAATTAAAAAGTTTAAATAGGAGATAAAAATTTCTTTAATGTAGAAATTGCGTGTCTAAGATACCGTCAAACATCACTTTAATGAAAAAATGTAGTTGTATGTTTTAACGGATGAGTTTCTCGTGTCGTGGATAGATAGCATCGGTGGTGTCCGTTCATTATCCTCCTTAGGTGTAGTAGGTGGTAGAGAAATATTGACTTTTGTTATGTTTAATGTAACGAATAAATATAATTTATTAGAGCGTATTGTTAGAGAAAACGCAGAGTTTCAGAAAGAGTTTAATTAATGTGAAATATTGGATATTAATTTTAAGCAAAATATGCATGCGTTATAATTTGAGTTTATAAGAATCGGGAGAGACGATGACTTGGAGTCAGAAATGATAAAATACATAGGAGAAGAGGTAGTAACATGGCTATGGAAAATATACAAAGAAGTCTGGGTCATTCCATGATAAAGTCAACCATTTGTAATTTTTTAAAAATTAATATAACCCTATATTGTAAGATATCATTTTAAAGGAAATTTCTTGTGCAACAACCTAAAATCTCACAAACGTAACAAGGCCCCGCGATTGGGCGCCAGTGCAACAACACAAAATCTGTCTCACGTTGGACAGGCAGTGAAACAAAGGTTTTTCTACACGAGAACACAACTATAAAATTATCATATATGCTCAAAATCATTACCACGGCTTGAGATTTAAACTCTCTCTTACAAATTTGAAATGTTCAGGTCGCAGGTATTGGTTCTGCAGTTGTCTTATTTTGTGAAAAGGAGTAGATAAGGGTTTAGAACACAAATAAAAACACTAAAAGGGCGCCATCTGATTATGAAGCTTAATATTGATGTTTAATTAAGCCTGATTTGATATTAAATTCATTAATCAGAAAATGAATTAAATATAATAGGTTTTTGGATAAAAATTTAGAAATGTTTAGAAAATTTTTAAAGTAAAATTTGAACAAAACTTTCATAATTATATGGTTCCGTTTAGATCATTAGTATAAACTAAACACATATTTATTAAATAATAAAAGCAGAAAATACTTCAAACACAGGTATAATAATAATAATAGTCAAACACATAAAAAACACACAAACAGTATGAATTTATTAAACTTAAAACTAAGCATTTAGTAAATAATCGTCTATTTCGTTAAAATTTATAGATGTAAGGCAGTTCCAAAGATAATTTGAATATTTGTCTAGAATAAAAACTATTAGAATTTTAATAAGTATTAATTATCCCAAAAGTTCAACAAGATCAAAAAATATCTAGATTTATTAGCCATGAAATATTCCAACATAATATTAAACTCAAGAATTTATTTAAACCAGAAATCTTTTGAAAAGTTTGACGAACAAATATCCATCACTTTAAACTAAAATAAATCTAATTAAATATTTCGAAGATTTATAAATTTAACTTTCACTATTAATGATGGACTAAAATTCAGTACTACTGAGAGCTCTCTTCTAGTAAAGAACAACAAAATTCACTTATTTAAAATAGTCCAACCTCAAAATAATAAAGATAAACAATTCTTAAAGTACAATACCTTAAACCTTGGTTTATTTGCTGTACAAAGCAAATCATACTGGTCAATCAGAAATTGGAAAAGGCCTCTCTTGTAAAGAACCGTAGTTATTTCTCGATGATTTGATGGTATTAAATTGCACTTTGATGGTAGCAGGTCTAAAGAAATACTTTATAACAATAGTCAATCATCCATACAATTTTCAGCACCAATGTTCGTTAAACACAGTTTAAACAATCTTGTTTAGTTAACGTTTATTGTTTAGAATTTATTCTCGAGGAGTAATTGTAATCTCCTTTATTTAAAACTCGACGGATTAAACCAAATAACTGTCTGTCATTATCGACAGATAAAATGACAATCCACAATTTAAATTAATACTCAATTTACGTAATTTTTAATAACAACTTCACTTTCTTCTGTTAACGCAGGCAAACAGCGTAATTGTTTTTAATGGTTTATTACACATAAACCAACTATAAATGTTTATTGACGAGACGATATTAGTCAATATTCCCAAACGAAAATTCTCAAAAATCAGTTAACTTCAAAAGTTCACTTGTACCACAAATCACAACTAAACTGTACGGGAACTGTATCAAAAGATTGCATTAATTTTGTATAATTAACACTGAATTATAACACAATAAACCCGACCCCAAAGTCGACTAACTAATCTCAAAGATGGACCGCAAGTTTCTTAATATCGACCCTCATAGCGCGATCTGACCGAGGTGGTCTAGCTTGAAGCACAAACGGGAAGCAAGTCTTCACGCTAACCTGTCGAGGCGCGAAGGAAGCCAGCCTCTGTGACCCTGATCACCCGCAAAAACATGCGTCTTATTTGGCAGTAAGGAAGTTTTTTAACTAACCGTCTGCAGAAATTTCGACCTAAAGGAATGAAAAGTAGTACTGAAAGAATATGCGAGCAAACTAGTACAAAATAACACCCATCTGGTGTCTAGCCGAAATCGATACGCGACAACCTGACTTAAAATTTAAAACGCATATGACAAACAAAGAAAAATTTGTTTTTGAGTCCTGCATCCTCGGAATATTAACAGGAATGTTTTTATGAAATTGATGATCAAGTACTTCCCATAATTTTCTGTATCAAGATCTCTCACGATGAAATTGATATTTCACCAGAATTTAAGTAAACAAAATACTAAAAAAACATCATTTTTATGACGCTACGTTCTTTAATTATATCAAATATAAAACAATCCTTTCTTAAGATGTTTTCATAAGAAATATTTGCATGACGAAATTCTATTGCGAATAAAGCGCAGTCTTACAGGGCCGGACTTTAGATTTTTAATAAATATAAATGTAAAATTTTACTACTGAATGCCGGTGGAAAATGTACCGTTACACTTGGTGTTTCTGAATCTGGCAGCGTACTTATGAGGGAAATATCAAAGCATCCACCTCTTCGTTAGGCTGTCCAGGAAGATATTTAAATATCTTCTGGTAAACTTGGGTATTTCGTCGTTGACTGGAGTTTTATTGGAGACGTACCAAAGGGTGTCGAGTTTCGTCTTTAATAGCTTAGATTGTAATCTTTGTATGCTTTTGGCATTGGAAGGTTTCGCACGCCCCCACAACTGAACTCCAGGTTGACTTGATTACACACTTGTAAACAAGAATTTTATTTTCGATGGTAAGTTTAGACTTCCTACCTATCATCCAGCTCAGTTGACATATCTTAAGCTATATTTGTGTGTTTTTTTTTGTTATATAGGATTTTCAGGTTAGTATTCGATCCAGTGTTAGACCAAGGTATGTTATTTCGTTTTCAACAGGAAAGCGAATACCGTGTATTGTTACTTCTTGTAAAGTGCTCGTTTTTCCAATTTTTGAATAAGGCAATTTAGTTTGCATAATTGATAAAAATTCTAAATGCGGTCCTACATATTATTGTACATTTTTCTTGATTTAAAATTACAGTTGATATTCTGCATAAATATGAGTCCTATTAAATATCAAAGGTCACTTTCAAAAAATATTCCCAGACTAATAAAATTAGCTTCTAGAAAAATCTGCAGATTTCGTTTTAAAAAAGTACCGTCTTTGTAAATGTTAATGCTTATTATTTCATGTTCTGTTGGACAATAGGAGTTGTTCTTGTGGAATAGAATGTTCTAGAACAAAGACGTTTTTAATATTGTACTTATACAGGCTGAAAAAGCAGGATTATTCTTCCCATCAAAGGTTTTCATGTCAAAAAACCATTTCGTTTTAACTTATGACTCCCTTGTATGTACGTGTTTGTTAACAAGTTTTGAATAAACAAACTTTCGGTCTCAGAGTATCTTTTTACTGTATATTTCAATGCAAGTAAAGTCCCTCATTTAGAATGTTATTTGTTCAGAAATATTAATTCTGATTGGCTGGCGGAAGCCATGTCGTTCCTTTATTAGCCAAATTAAAATATCCCTCTTAAAATCATTTGTGATTATATAAAACTAAAGTCTTTTATAGTTCAGGATAGTTTATAATATAATCTCATGCAGTCAAGAAGGGATAGTTAGGAGACGGGACGCGCGGATCGGTCCCGCCTTGACCCGGAGCTCCTCTTTGGGGAAGCTCTCGGCATAATTTTATGTTTGTCGGCGTTTCTAAAATTATAAGTTTTACGTATAGAACAACGCTACAGTTTAGAAATAACTAACTAATAGTGTTATTACCGTTT
This sequence comes from Agrypnus murinus, assembly GCA_929113105.1. Taxonomy (NCBI): domain Eukaryota; kingdom Metazoa; phylum Arthropoda; class Insecta; order Coleoptera; family Elateridae; genus Agrypnus; species Agrypnus murinus. Next base: position 72,817,643 of record OV816031.1, on the reverse strand, counting down.
TGTGTTTTCTTTATTCAAGTACAGGATGCTTACTTGCTTCAGTTTACCGTCTTAGTTTCGAGTTAAAAAAATTAAACAAAAAAATTCAGCTCCCGTTCGTTAATATCTGTGGTGGAAATTCAGTCTGATATTGAATTTTAAAGTTTGTTAATCTAACGAAGAAAATAATACCGTTTTGTAGCACTGAAAAATTAAGTAAGTATAATTTAGTATTACTAATTAAAGATATGTTAAGCAGCCTTCAAGTAAACAGTGTTAAAAGGTGCCGTTACCGTTGTGATTTGTGAGAATTTGTGTCGTTCGTAAGTTATTGCACGGAAGTTATTCAAAATAATTATATTAAAGTTAATGAATCTCGTTAAGATGATATACTTAGTTCAGAATTCCAGAAAATAAAGAAATGTTCGCGCAATTTTAAGGTCAGCAGTTTGTGCTTGTTATTATTGTGCTTTCGTAGTGTAGCGTTTCAAGCCGTTTGTTTGTGTAAGGAATTTTTATGAAATCTTTACAGGATAAATGAAAATATTGTAAGGTATTTATTAATTTTTTTAAGTCTTTATGTAAAGTTTATTTGGGATTCAAATTTTAATCAATTTTTTGTATAATAATTTTTCTTTGATTGTGATGTGTTTTGTATTTCCATTCTTATTTCAATTTTTTATGTTTCAATATACCGATTTCAAATTAATTTACCGTTTGATATGGTTAGGGTCAAGGAACTGCTGATGTTTTTTGTCAATAAAGATTTTTTATCTACGATTATACAAAAAGTGGCCACTTTTCACACTAATTTTCGTGTAAAAAGTTAACGTTTAGTGAATTAGTGTTATAAATTTTTTATTGCACGCATTAGCGTGCAATAAATATCTATCATATCTTCCAGAGATGTATGAATATTAATGATTTACAAATATTTTACTAACTGGTTGCTAAACAACTAAGCACATAAAAATCTAAGCACGCTAATATAAGTACACATGACAAGTCAAAAATTAAAAAAAAAATGAAATACAATGAATACTTTAGTAAAGCGTTATGATCGTAGATAAAACGTTGTAAGATATATGTGTAAACGGTCTCTTCATTGCACTCGCATCCTTTAAGACACTCGCTCGTACCTCGCTTATGTGTTAAACCGTTCGCGCAATAACGAATGACTTTTTACACATATATCTTAAATAACTATTTTTATTGTTTGATAAATGTCTGATTAACTTAATTATGAATTTAAACTTAATGTAAAGTTAGTTCCAAAACTGATAACTTTCCGATGTTTTTTTTAATCTATCATCCTCAGTTTTGGTGGTGCTCAACACGTTTTTTTATTTGTTCCTGGTACCATTAATTAATTAGAAGCTTTTAAAGTTAACATCCACACCTGTATTTAAATTTGCATAATCAGAGATCTCAGCCGGTGCATATAGTTTAGTAAGTATCGTATTATGAGCAATTGTAGTATTTGAAATTTTTATTAACATTACAGTGACAGTCCATCGCGGGACTTTTGTTTTTGTGCTAAAATAACGACGTTTCATTCTGGAGACTCAAGTTGTTTGTCACTTAAGCTAATTTAAGTTGTTTAGCAGTTATTCGCCACTTGTTCAGCCAGATTTCAGGTAGGTTAAAAATTAAGTAGAGATAGGACGCTAGCACGCTACCTTGTGGTACTCCTGATTGAATGAGGGGATATGCAGATGTTTCTGAATTGAAATTGGTTTGAAAATATCGGTCAGTGAAGTAAGATTTTAGTAAAAAGTAGGAAGGAGTGGGTAAGATTAGCTTTAGTTTATATAATAAACCCTTGTGCCATACACGATCGAAATCAAGAAAAGTGGCTCTACATAGTTTTTTCTTCTCGAGTCCCTTAAGTATTTTATTTACAATTCTATGGGTTTGCTGGATTGTAGAGTGAAACTCTCGGAAACCACATGGGTGAGATGGAATAATTTCATGGTTGAAAACACAATACTTTGCCATGTTACGTTAGTCACAAAAAGTGTTTTTTAGTTTTTTAAGAGTTGATAAGAAATATTTACTAAATGATCATATTTCTCTTATAAGGATACGTTCCAAATATTTTAAGCATAAAACTTTTTTTTTCTTTTTCTGGCATTGCATATGAATCCACTTGCTCACACACATATAATAAATGAATACATCTACTGAATATACTTATATTAGGAAATTAGTAACTATATTAGTAAATCGTAAGTTTGACTACTATATTTCAATATTGTTTTCATTAATAAATTTTACTAGTAAGTGTAAATCCTTCTATCAGAAGTTGCTAAAAGAGTAACCGGGAATTTAATAATTATCTTTCTTAAGTTTAATAGAAGGGCATTAGTATTAGGTATGTGCTTTTTGGAATTAAAAAGAGATGGTTTAAATCTGCCTGTTTGCTGTCCTGACTGCACGTTAGAGAATTCAATATACCTATTTTGTGTAAATGAGCTGGGAAATATCCGTGATTTATTTTGATTCTTGTTATTGAAAAATAAAACTAAAAATAAAAGAATATTTATGTGGTGTACTATTATAATTTAGATATATATGTGACTAACGTAACTGATACCTTGTGACCAACGCAACTAAGCAGTTGTTACGTTTGTTACGCATGCATTTATATACTTAGAAAGGATAGACATTATACAAAAATAAAGTTAGTATTGTTTTATTGCTTTTCATTAAGTATCAATTCTTATTTCAATTGACTTTTACACTAGTCACTTATTGGTCAAATGAATTCCTCTTTTCTGAAATGTCTCAGTAATTGTCTTGAATGAATGAATTTCCCTTTGTAATTACCGTAAAAATGTCATTGTTCTGAAATATGTTTTTGACAAACAGAGACTTTGTTTTGAAGAAAGAGAAACTTACTTCATATAAAGTAAAATGCAATTAACACATGGGAGAGTTATTTGAAGCATGCAATAATTAGTTAATATAAGTAGTGCATTGGACTGGCAGACAACAAACGGCGATGTGATTCAGCAACATCAATAAGCTTAATAAGCTTAAAATATTGCTGTGAATAAGCTTAAAATAAAGATTGCTTGTGTGCTGGAGCATGTTTACCACATTAGGGGGCAACAAGAGCTAAGGAACCAAAAAGAAGCATTACATGTTGGCTCAGTCATTCTCCTAACAGATTTTTCAGAAAATCTTACTATTAAGCATCAAAGTAAAGTTATGGCTGCCCATTGCAGGAATGAAACGCTGCGGTTACCCTGTACACAGCAATCGTATACTACAGATTTCTGTAGTTTTCCTTTTTCTGTAGCTGAAAGTTCAATCCTACGCTGTGATTAGCGACACAAAGATCCACTCATCAAATAAAGTGAAGGTTTTTAACGAAACAATTTTTAATCACTGCAAGACGCACATTCCCACACAGATCGATAGGGTAATTTTATAGTCCAATGGAGCAGCAAGTAAATTCAAGAGTAACTATTCTATGGCGAGTATGGCCAGTTCTGATTGCTGTATGCCATGGAATGTCTCGGAATCTTACCATGGCAAGGCACCCCATGAGTGGAAGCGTGTGTTTCGGGGCTAAGTTGCTGTCAGAAATGCGAATAATTTCTTTGCTGACATGTAAGTATCCCATGTAAATGTGAAGTATCTGTCAAGATCAGAAGCTCGGCTCGGATCCTACAGGATTTCTTCAATAAAACTGAGCCAGTTAAGGGGATCAAAAAATGCCACGCGTGGTCACAAATGGAAATCTTGTCAATTTGTTTATGATCACTGGGGATCAGGTTTTATTGTCATCAAATATGACTCTTATAAAAGCTCATGGAGGAAGCTCAAAATTGAGGAAGACAGTAGTATTCTAAATAGGGATCTTCTGGATGCCCAGTGGTCAAGGCTAGGATAGAATTTGAAAAGTACCATGCAGTATACAGGATACAGCAAAACATCTTGAATCATTCTATATGCCATACTGTGCAAAAGATTAATGCACAATATAAACCTGTTGAAAAAGTATTAGCTTAATAACTTTTTATATTTTTTACTGGCTTAAAAAATGTTTTATTTACACTTCTAGTTATGTGTTGCATTGGTTACGTTAGTCAGCTATGTTAGTCACAGGTTAGATTATTTTAGAAACATGAGTTTTATGGTTTACAACAATTTTGTATTTAACCCAGTTTGTATAACGTTTGCATTATGAATCTAATACACATCTATCAGCATATCAAACAATTTGGAATATAATTTTCAGAAAAATTAAAATAATTAAAGTATCACGTCAGCTGGTTGCAAAAGTTAGACGCATATCTCTTAAAAAATAAAATCCCTGTATATTTATTTCATATTTTGAAAATATGCTATACAAAATACATATAAACAATTTAATCGTTCCATTTATATTAAAAAGAAATAATAATCAGCCGTAAAATAAATGTTAATAAATAATTATTATCGTTTAATGTTACGTTAGTCACAATGGAAAGACGAATAATTCCAAAAGACTGGCAAAATAACTAAATAGTGTCCACCTATAAAAAAAGTAGAGCATGTGAATTGTGAAAACTACAGAGCAATAAGTCTATCTATAGTCTATAAGTCTACACAAGACTAATAGAGAAGATACTAAGACTGTTTGTTGAGAAAGAAATGGGAGAACAACAAGCAGTATTTAGATCCGAAAGACAAACGAACGACAACATATACATATTAAGAAACTTGATTGAAAGAAAGAAGAAAAGTGAGGAGGAACTCATATTGACATTTACAGGCCTAAGAGCAGCCTTCGATGCAATAGAAAGGACAATTACATGGAAGTGTCTAAAGAAAATGAAAACATTAATCCAAGCAATAGAAAGCACTTTAAAAATTGTAAATGGAAGAATTTGAATAGAAAAATAGCATTAAACAAGGGGAGGCCCAGCCCATTATTGTTTATAATAGTAATGAATGAGTTAATTCAAAACTACAAAGATTAATAGGATACCATAGATTAAAACCAGTAAAAATATAAGTTTTACTGTACGCGGATAATACAGTGGTGATAGCGGATTCTGGAAGAAAAATGCAGAAGTTGATAGATATATGGACAGAACAAATCGAGTATGTAAAGAGTAAAGTAATGGTAATAAATGCCAAAAAAAAAGAACAAAACAAAGATACAATGTAAGGAAACAGAGTTAGAGTTAGTAACATATGAATATCTAGGAAGCATTATTACTGACAATGGAAGCATGGAACTAGAGCTAGCAAATAGGGAGAAAAAATCAAATAAACTAGATATATTGCTGAGCAAACAAAATACTAAACACAAATAAATATTCAATTTCGGCAAAATTCATTATTTTATTAACACAACTGAACACAAACAAAAAAATAAAAAAAATCAAAACTCAATTCTTCTCTTGGAATCAAAAAGGCTGATTTCTAACGTTATATACTATTGATTATTAATTGGCAAGTTCAAAATTCCTATTTCCATTTATTTCTTTAATTTTATTCAATAATTTTTCAATGTTAAATTGATTTAAACTTTTAAACATTTAGATTAAGCACTTATTTAAATTCGACTTAATAACTTTCTTTTTAAATAAACACTTTTATATTTTCGACGTTTAACATTAAACATGACAAAACTAATTTATTATTTTCGATTTCACATAACCTTGCAAACATTTATTTTGTAACGTACATGTTGTTCCTCTGGTGATTTAAAGCGACTTAAGTGTTAAAAAATGGATTCCCTTTATATAGTGTTTTGAAAACAAATGAATTTTCTCTAAAGAAAATATGACATTTCAATTTTCACATAACCCAAATATAAATTATAAATTTTCATAAATGTAAAAACTACATATACCATCTGATATGTAGTGACAAGAAAATTCCTGAAAAGAAATCCGGATACCAACAATATACAATACTAGGATTGAAAAATGGATTAAGTTCCTTACTTTTAATGTCGACGATAGAACATTTTCCTATTACTATTAATTAGCTTAATTTGATAAAAACACCTTTTTCCGAATCATTATATCAATAATAAACTTATCTGAATGTTTTTAGACGCCAAAAACTTTGATACGCAACCCAAATTACATAATTCAACTGAACGTTACAAAGTCAAAGCCTGTCAAAACTGTTTTTTATATGTGCGTGTTCCAAAGAGATTTATTAGAATGCGGAAAACAGTAACATTTTTTTTAAAGTTAATATCAGTATTGAACAGCTGTTTTTAAAATGTCAAACTTATTTATGCTGTAAAGAATAACAAATGCGGAATCTGAATTTTCAATGTTGCCAACTGTTAAAAAAACTTAACAAAGTTCACAAATTTTATTTAAAATTAAATTATTATTTTTTAAAATGATTAAAAATAATGCAAATAGAAAAATAGTATAAAGTATTCGTTTCATAAGACGTTTTAGCGCACTTTCTACGCTTCTACGCGAGTCGTTTTCTAAACTCGTACGCGAGCGCTAAAAACGTGTCTTATGAAACTAATACTTTAATATACTATTATGTAATTCCTTCCAAAAGATCCAATCTTTCCATTGCAATCTGTACCAATTCTGTGGTTAATATGCTACTCTACTGATTTCCAACAAGACAACGTATCAAAAAGCTTTAAAATTTTGAAAATTCAATAAAACTCCAAAATATATCTCATTAATATTAACAATACATTTCAACTATAATTTAAACAGGTAAGTTGCTATAGATTTACCTACAACATATTTTGTCTGTTCCAGATGATTTATAACATTGAAAACGAACCAAACTTTATTAAGTTGCAAAATTACATAAACAATCCCCATATCGTTTATATTTTTACTATGAAGATCTGATTTCCCGCATATCCTTTATCTGTTTAAAGAGTTTTTGTGTGCATATTAATCCAAAGTTTATTTTTCTAAATTGAGATTATGTAACCATAAATCGGGTAGTTATTAAAATGCATGTAGTCTGCCTACTACATATTATAATAAGAGTTATCTTTTTCCCAGATCAAATATCAAGAGTCTATTTTTTAAATACACATATTTTTATTAATATTATTTATATCGTAACACCAAACAAAATCACAAGATTATCTTCACAAAAACACAATATTACAAGTTATAAGACTATTATTACATTATGTAGCAATAAACAATGACATTTCTAGTTTTTTACTTGTAGTAAGAGGAGTACCTCAAGGTTCCATAGTTGGAGCTCATTTTTTATAATTTACACTTCTACCTTTCAGACATACATTAAAACGTGTACTTTAAAAATGTTCGCTGACGATTCTTAACTTCTACATTCCTTTTGTCCAAGTAATTATCGAGATGCTACAAGTGATATTAACGCCGATCTCAATACTATAAATATGCTGTCACAGCAGCACTATTTAATTATCAATTCTCAAAAAATCAGTTGCTATCTTGTTTGGGAATAAAGACTATTGAATTCTTAACTGAGAATATAAACGTAGCCATTGGTGGAATTCCTATTCCTATCACAACGAAGCTAAAAATTTATTATATATTTTATTATAGATAATACCTTTTGATATGAGAAATGCATAAACTCTCGCGTAAATTCTTCGCCCACAAATAACTAGATAAATAAATAAAATAAAAGTATTCAAGCATTAAAATTACTCTATCCCCATATACAAATACCTAGACTATCTACCGAAACAAAGACCTTACTTTGTAATTCACTTATTTTATGTTTTTATATTTCAGCGCAATTTACGGATCCTCGATCACACACGACACTTCAAAGAATGCAAAATTCATACTTACGTTGGATATTTGGTATACGTAAATACGAACATATAACTCACAAGCTGAAAGATCTGCAATGGTTAAATATGCAAAATAGTTGGCAATTTACTTCTCTTTGTCTCAAAATTATTTAAAATAAACAGCCAGCTTTTCTGTACAACAAATTAAGTTCAAAACTAGTGTATAATGTACATACTTTAAATTTACGATATAAAGGCACAATTTCTTCACCTCAACATAAGTCGGCTTTGTTTAAACGTTCATTTCAATATCTTTTACACAGGGTGTTTTTTATATAAAGAATTTTGGCTTAAAGGGTAACATATCTATAAAGGAAGAAGGCAAAAATGCATAAAATTCCGCACTATCTCAAAATAAATTTTCACTCAAAATTGTTGGACACCCGAAAAATTAAGCAAACTGAAAACGGCCCTGGTGTCTGAAGAGGTATTATTTCTATGCTGATCGTTCATTTAATTTAGGTCAAACAAAAAGATGTTTACTATTTAAACTGTTTATAGGTAGTAATAAATACATAAATTTGTCAAGTAGACTAAACAATAAGCACCTAAATAAATAGGGTTTTTTTGTTATTATTATAACTACTGCATTTCCATATTAAGTTGCAAATCGTTATTAATGATAACCAATTTGAATTGTATTTAATCTCGGACATCGTTAGAAATAATAAGTAAATCGATAGCTTAATAAAATCAATTAACAGTTAAAATTGCTGTAAAACGGAATATTAAAAACATGACATGTCCTTATCCCGAAAATGTGCATTTACATAGCTGCAATTAAACTACTAAAAACGTACAAGATCGTTCATTTTAAAAATAACAATGGTATGCTAATGGTTTAATACGATCATTTCTATCGATTAAAACAGCGTAATAATTAATAACGTGACGTAATAATTCATTCATTCAGAAGATACTTACAATTAGTTAGATGTAAAAAACACTTCAGGTTTCACTAAATGCATAAATCTATTTTATTCTCTTAACAATAAATAGATAGTGACAAACCCAAATTGGTTGCAATACAGAGGGTTTATTAATTGGCAATACTTACCATATTTTGTATGCTTTTAAAACGGAAATTACAAACATATGATTTTTCTAAAAGTCTACCGCATTGAAAAGAACTTCGTATTAAATTATTAAACAAAATACGTATTAAGAAGTCGCAGAAGGGAAAGTACCGCATCCCTTTCAAATGTGCCGCGATCTGTTGATCGAATTACCAGTTTCAGAAATTATTGCCATCTGGATTTGTATAAAAGTTCCTTAAATGTGTTCTTACATAATAGTTGGAAATATGACAACACTCGTGTAAGAATTAAACACCCAATTGCGATAAAGACGAATTGAAAAACATAACAATATGTAATTACTAATTACCGTTAAGTGTAAAAAATAAATGCCATGTTTTTTTCCAATATCTGTCCAACACAAATGCATAGTTAAGGTTTTTAGATCTGGTCATATTTCTAAAAAGTATCCTATTTATTTACTCAGTAATAACTTCCGACCACATTATTTACGTTAAAGCTTGCAGACAGCCATACATTAACTTTTATATGTAACATACAACAATTTTAACAATACCTAAAAAGGTATCACATTTTTTAACTAAGTTTGTACAAATTAAGGTAGGTCAGTGTTACAGGGTCGGACACGAAATTTAATAAAACTTAAAAATTAATTTTCTGGAAAACTATTCGTTTGAAGAACAAACTTTGTAAGGAAAATTTGCTCTACTATATTCCAACTGTCTACCATTCATCCAAAACCCTTCAGTTAAAATACACCCTGTATAATATATAACAATATACCACAGAAATTAAAGGAGAAAAATAAATGATTTAAAAGTTTGTGACACTTTTAACAGTATTAAAAATAGAAAACAAGTATGAGTATAATAAATAAATTACACAGGCCAACAAAAAATTTGTGATTTGGATTTGTTCATTTTTTTGAAGTTTTGGTGGCTAATCTAATAAAGAATCAACATTTTTTTGTTTCCACCACGCACAATTTTTTAATAAATTTACTAGGTGTCATATTTATGGTTTTTTAAATATTTGCGAATAAAAATTAAATGACATTCTAAAAATTGCTACGCCACTGAGATTAAATTGTGTACAAATCAATAGAATAGTATAGGGGAATTCCCGAAAGTAAAATTTAATTGCTGGGATTGCCTGATTTGCAGTCAGACCGTCGTCGGCGAATGAGATATAAATAGACGTCTTTGTGTAACAAGCGCATTCATTAGTCTGTTTGCGTTCGGTCTAGGCAGTCGTTGTTTAGTGAGTTTAGTGAGCTTTTTGCAGTTAAATTCGTGTTTAAAATGCCAAGACTTTGTCAAAATAATCCAGATACTTTTTGCTGGTTGTTTTGTGGTCAAGAAATTTAGACGTAAAATTACATTACTGTTGAAACACCAATACTACGAGTATTTTAAAGTAAAGATTGGTGATCAAGACAAACATTGGGCACCACATGTTGTATGTAAGATATGTGAAGAGGGTTTAAGGGATTGGAGTAATGGAACAAGGAAATCCCTACCCTTTGGAATACCAATGATTTGGCGAGAGCCAACAAATCACCATGATTACTGTTATTTCTGTATGTGCAATGTACGTGGATATAACACAAAAAAATTAAAAAACATCATTTATCTGAACCTCAAGTCTGCAATTAGGCCAGTGTTAGATGGTCCAGACGTGCCAATACCTGAGAAACCAACAAATTTAGAAGATCTTACAAGCAGTTCTGAACCTGAAGTTGATGAAACCAACTTTACCGATGCCAGTGAAATATCGAGCGTTTCTAAACAACCGCAGTTATTTTCCAAGACCGAACTAAACTTAACGACTTAGTTAGAGACTTAGGTCTTCCAAAGGATCTTTTCGAAATTTTAGCATCCAGACTTCAAAGTAAAAATTTACTGGCAGAAGACGTTAAAATCTCGTATTTTAGGAAACGCGAGTCCGAGTATTCAGGCTATTTTGAAAAAAGTGGTTGTCTAGTTTATTGCACCGATATTTCCAGTCTGATAAACAAACTTTAGGGCACATACAATCCCGATGATTGGAGGCTTTTTATTGATTCTTCCAAAAGAAGCCTTAAAGCTGTTCTCTTGCACAATGGGAATGTTTTTTCATCGGTACCGGTTGAATATTCTGTGCAAATGACGGAAAACTACGAAAATCTTAAAGTAATGCTTGAAAGAATAGTTGGAAAATTTGTGGGGATTTGAAAATTGTGGGACTTCTACTAGGACAGCAGTCAGGGTATACAAAGTACCCATGTTTTTTGTGTGAGTGGGACAGTCGAAGTAGACATCAACATTGGAAGAAAAAGGACTGGATAAGAAGAGATAGTTTAACTCCCGGATCAAAAAATGTTCTGCACGAAAGTCTTGTTGATCCACAAAAAATCTTGTTACCTCCACTGCATATTAAACTAGGATTAATGAAACAATACGTTAAAGCTTTAAATAAAGATGGAGACTGTTTCAAATACCTTTGTAGAAAGTTTCCCGCTAGTTCAGATGCAAAATTAAAGGAAGGAATTTTTGTCGGTCCTAAAATAAGGAGATTAACGAAAGATCAACAATTTGTTAATACCATGACCGAAACTGAGAAAGATGCATGGATTTCATTTGCTAATGTTATTGAAGGTTTTTTTGGGAACAACAAGGATCCTTACTACAAGGAAACTGTGAAAAACATGCTACATAAATTTATGGAATTGGGATGTAATATTAGCATAAAAGTTCACTTTTTACACTCGCATCTTGATTACTTCCCCGAAAATCTTGGTGATGTGAGTGAGGAGCAAGGTGAGAGGTTCCACCAAGACATGAAAGAAATGGAACGCAGGTATCAAGGTCGGCGGAATGTTTCAATGATGGCTGATTACTGTTGGTCAATAAAAAGGGACAATCCGGCCCTGGAATACAGAAGAAAATCCACTAAACGAAGTTTTTCATCCAAGAGGGAATGATCTTCTGGAAAGAAAAGAAATTAAAGATTTAGTTTACTATTTGTAATTTGTTTTTGTCTCTGTATCAATAAAAGTAGCGTTTATTTTGACCAAATTTTTTATTAATTTATTTTCAACATTGATAAAAAACCTTACGTGATAGGGCAAAATGACACTCGGATTTGAATTCAGCAGATCAAAATTATACAAAATCAGATGTCAGATCGAAATCAACTTTCAAAAAGTCAAAATTTGTTGCAAGATAAACATTAATAACACACGCCGTGTTATTAATGTTTATCTTGCATGCTACTTATAGTTTTATACTATTTGTTTTTTATATCTATATACAGTATATATTCTTGTACTATTTAGATTCATCTATTTTTATATTGTTGTTATATTGTTATTTATTAAATTGTAACCCCTTAAATAAACGCATTAATATAATAAAATTATACGTATTTGTATTTCTGTAAAACGTGTTTATGAAATTATTGACTTCATAATTATGATTATTTCTAATTAAAGAAAGAGATTTCAGTAGACATTTTACTATGAATTCATGTTGATAAATACGTTTTACAGAAATACAATACGTCTAATTTTATTATACAAGTTTAATTGTTCTAGAACTATCGAGAAGCAAATTATCATTATTACGAAAAATATAAAAGTTAAAAACAAATACATACAGTGCTATTAAATTAAAATACAATACACTAGCATATATTGCATTTGAAAATAATCTTATAAAAACCATTGCATTTACTGTATGTTTATGCAACCAACAATACATAAATGCTCAAAATACGCAAGCTGTTTGACCTTTCACTTGGAAATAAGTTAACACTAATTTAATTTATTAAAAAAATACAAACGTAAATGAAAATAACATTTATTGTAAAATAAGAGATGGAAAGGTGTATTTTTTATAGCAAACCACGTTTGTTAGTGGTCAAATACCAACGTACTTGCAACAACCAAACCAACCAATTTAATAATGTTTTTATATTTACGTGTCCTAATGGCTTCATTAGGACACGCATCTTGCGTGTCCTAATGAAATTTTTTAGAATACTGTAAACAGTAACATTTTATTTTTTTATAGTTGATATTACTGTTAGACAGCTGTTCTTAGAATGTCAAACTTATCTTATTTACGCAGTGAACTCATAACTGGAATGTAACGCTTGCAAAACTAGTCTTGCAGGCCACATAAATGCGCCGAATAATAAATAGCCCTGTTAAGGGCGTAACGGTTTTTACTTTATTATTAACGAACTTAACGTAATAAAATTCAGTTTTATAAAATTATATATCTTTACCTTATAAGTTATAATATCCAAAAGATCCAATGAATAATTATTTTTGTTAACAAAAATCATTCTTTGCTGAAAATACTATTGAATTTATACCTCATTAATTTCTTTGACAAACAAAATATTTATTCTATGAAATGAAATATAATTATTCTTATTTCATCCAAGTTTTTAATTTATTAAGTAGCAATTATTTATGTCACAAATATATTGGCATACATTTTACTTTGAATTTATAATAATTTTTAACAGTACGTATAATACACCTGGCAAATTTAAACGAGGTTCTGCTGCTTAGTAGCGGCCCGCGGGCTTTGTGTATATGAGATAAGAATGAGAATTTCTACGTCGCGCGGATTAAGCAAGGTTATGTAAAAAACAATTAATAATTTCTAGTGTTGCCAACTGATCTGCTACTTACCAAAATATCCCTAACAAATTTTGTTTAAAACTAAGTAATTTTGCTAATTATTTAATAACAAATTAACACAAATAGAAAAAATAGTATAAAGTATTCGTTTCATAAGACGTTTTAACGCACTTGTCCTCTTTAGAAAATTTCGGGGTCGTTTTCTAAACTCGGACGCGTGCGCTAAAAACGTGTCTTATGAAACTAATACTTTAATATACTATTTTATTTGGTTATTTTCAAATGCTATATATAGTAATAGAATATATTGCATTTTAGTTTAATAGCATTGTACTATGATCTGAAAAAATTTGAAACTATAAAGCTTCAAATCTCTGAAAGCTTGGAAAACTGAATCTCAAAAAACTTCTTGTATATAACCTTAATAATTTGAAATAAATAAAGATTATTAAAATTAATAATTAAGATTAATAATTTGAGACTTTAAATTTCAATACTTAATTTTTGGTTATGTAATTTCCAAAATTGTGAAAGTTATTAACCGCAAATTAATAAATTAAATACTTTAGAAACTAATTTTGTAGTATGTAATTGTAGTATAAATAAAAGTCTAAAGTTTTAGAAATATGAGCCTTAAGGCGTGTAAACATTTAGAAGAGCGAATGAAATATTAAAACATTGAAGTTATGAAAATTTGAAACCTTGAACTGTAAAACATCGATAAAATGGTTCTAATCAATGTATGGATTTTTAACGTACTTCAAATTCGGCTCCTTCTATCTCGAAAAACTTGAAATTTCTAAAGGTGATTTTTTATTTTATTTATTATTTTTTACTTTTACATTATGAGAATCAGAAATGAGAAGTTCTTTCTTTTATATCTCCACTCTACAACCTACATCTTTAAATTAACATTAGGGACTATCAACCTATAACCTTTAATTAACAATCGAATCGGCCGCCGCTGAAAGATTTTTGGTCAGAAAACTCATCACATTAAATCATTTATAGCGACCTTAATATTTCATGAATGTTCTAGTCAGGAAAAAGCACTAAAACTAATTTCGTTTCCAACCTTGTTTATTGAAAAACTTTACCTAATTAATCAGTTTTTATGACACGAACAAAAACTCACATTATGCTAAATATTGTATGAATAAATCTGTTTTTAATGTTTCGTGAACTGTAAAGTTTTCAATTTTTTACTTCCCTTTTCCTATACCCTCCACACACTTCATTATTTTAGGAATTTAAAGCATATATCCCTCCGCCTAAAATCCGCGGTCAAATCTCGGTTACGAATATTAAAAATTCAGGACAAACGTATTTGAACTCTTTAGGCTAAGGTATGAAAGTTGCATGAGTGATAAAGTATGGGGGAGCGTAATGTAGTTGCTACAATAGCTGCATTACCTCCGATGCACTCCCATAAGAGTATGTATGTAACCCCGACACTGCAAATGCGGTAAAAGAGGAATGGATTATGTATGTAAAACATGCATTCGTGAAGACACACTGATTAAACATATACATACTGATTATAATTGTTCAAAAACAACAAGTATTTTCTTATAATAACAACTTCTTACCTTATAAAAATTTGATATAATGATCTAGCTTTACAAATGTATTATAGCGAGTAATCCCACTACATCGAGACTCTCTCAGGTTTGGGTCGCTGATGTAGATTATTCTTATTTATATAAAAGCTTGTTGTTAAATAAATAAGATTACACAAATGACAAAATACATAATAAGGAACACAAATTATTTATTTATTTAAAAAAAACTTACTTAATCACATAAAAAGAAACTAAGAAAAAACAAAATTGATATAAAATTACATTTTGAAGAAATTCAGAAATAAATTACTAGTTACAAATGAAAGCAAATCAAATTAAAATTAATATTTAATAACAAATAAAAAAATTATTTTAATGTATAACCTTTCCAGTTATAATTTTATTTAAAACTATATCAACGAAAATTATTTAAATTTGAAAATATTATCTAACCCGCAAATCTATTTTCTATAATTAATAAAATGTAGGTATGTAAATTAAATTCAATTAAACTTTGATTCAATAACTCACTTTTTTAATTTGGCGTCACATTAATCTCATCTCTATTTAGGTTCGAGTTGCTTGACAAACTCCTTAGTCGGCGCCCATCTCTAATCCAAACAATTCTAATCAAACAATATTGAATTATTTTTATTGATAGATTTATTATTTGATGTATAGAGATCATCAATGGAATTACAAGAATATTGATCATATAAATTCGAGGCCAATTGAAAATCAAATTATCGGTGTTTATTAAAAACGGATCTTCCTTCAATTTAACAGGTAAATATAAAATTTGATACTTCCTTTTGATATTTCCAAAATTAATTCAACATTGACAATGTTGAATAAAATTATAAAGGTTATCTTTAAAATGTTCTTAAAAGTCTACAAAACTGTATTATATTCGATGAACAACTATATATTCAAACACTGTTCAAACAAAATTTTGTATTATTGACGTTTCACATAACCTTACTTCTTTATTATTTTCAAAGTTGAATTCTAACCTTACAATTTTAATTATTGAAACAGCTAGAAACACCTTGTTCCTCTGATAGAATTTTGCTACTTAATTGTTAAAAAATGGATTCTCTTTTTATACACTTTTGGGAAACAAAATAATTTTTCTCAAGAAACCAAGAAATCTTGTCATTTCAGATTTTATATTACTCATTTATATTTTATTAATTTTCTTAAAACTTATTATACAAACTTATAGAAAAGAAATACTAAATCCAACCATATACAACACTTGGTTTGAAAAGTAGCCATACCCTTAATTTTAATGTCGACGAAAGAACATTTTCTTATAATTAATAAATGGCTTCGATTCATAAAAACACCCTCTACACTGCCCTTTCTCCACAAATCTTAACATTTATTCATTAGTAATATTATCCTAATGTTTTTAGATGCCAAAGACTTTGACATACAAGCCAAATAGCATAATTTAATTGCACGTTAGAAAGTCGCAACTTGTTAAACATGTTTTTATGTGATTTCATCAACAAGATCCAACCTTTACATTAAAATGTACATTCATTCTGTGGTTATAATGTTACTCTACTTATTTCCACTAAAACAGCTTGAAAATTTTGAAAATTCAATAAGACTGCAAAATAAACATATCTCGTTAACATGAATTTTGTTACAACTATATTTCAACAGGTAAGTTGCTATACATTCGCATACACCTTCAATGCAACATATTTTGACTGTTCCAGATGATTTATAATATTAAAATTGAACTAAACTTTATTAAGGTAAAAAATGCATAAGCGATCTTCCAAATTCATTTAAGTTATGAGAAGAATTATCTATTTTCTATGAAAATCTGGATTCCCACATATCCTTTATCTGCTTAAAGATTTTTTGTGTGCATGTTAGTCTTAATTAATTAAATCTATTTTCATTAAGAAAATTTTTAGTTATAAAATTACATAAAATCTGTCTATTAAATATTATCGTGAATGTGAATTCTCAAATTCAAATTCACTTTCTATACAATTTTACAAAACTTGCAATTGGCACTTTCACTTAAAAGATTGCACGGGTCTATCCTAGAAGCTTAATGTCCTCTAAGTCTCCAAGCACTATAGCTTCTTAAATGCAATTGAAGCCATGAATTCCATAGGGTACAAGTTCACCAACCAACATTTTGAGGAAAACAGTTCTTCTTGTTGACCTTCCACCAACCTTTCTCATTATTTTGTCAAAAGTATACATACAGTTTCCTTTTTAACTAAATATGTCAGATAACCAATTTTCTTTTAGTAAAAAATATGAAACATCATAGACTTGCGTTGGAAATCCAGTTACATCTAAATAATAATCTGCAAGCGAACAGTAAGACACACTTTTTTCAATGATCACACGACAAAGTGCTACTTTTACTATCATCAAACTATTTAATTGGAACCTGTGGGATATCTACTACGAGAGTTTGAAATGTAATTCTGGAGGACAAAACTGCAAATCAATTGATTCGCAGTGTACAGTAAGATGTAGGACCCTTTTGTCTAGAAGCACAACAGACCAAATAGTAAGCAATCGATAAGGTAGTCACACAGTCGCAGATTTCGTCTAAGCTACAATGCAGAGAATGCTATTTTAAATCGTCTGCAGATGTAAATTCCATCGATTATCAAAGTTTACTGTGTGTTGGGAAAGAGAGAGCAGAATTTTTGGTTGTAGTTTACAGTTCGATTTATCTCTGGGCGTTTAGTACGTAAAATTCTCAAATTATTATTGAAAACGCTGAAAGTAATGCAAAAGATTTTCAAGTTGCAATTCCCCGTGTCTCACCTGCCCGTGTCTATGTTATTTATACAGAGGAATTTGCCTTATTTGTTCGAGAAACAATTTAAAAATCTAACATCAATTTGGTTAGTTTAGTTACTATATACAGGATGGCTCTACTTGTAGATGTAGGCGTGGCCAACGGCATCAATCATAGATTAACACCACTGGGTATATTAATGCAGATGGTCATGCTATAGTAGGTATCTTTAGTAGTGATGTTGCTAGTATATACTGAATTTCTACAATAGGTTGTGCAACAGAATCGATCATATTTTACCAGAAAATAAAAAAAGAGTAACCTCTTAATCGCATGAAGGAGTATTAAAACGTACCTATTGAGATGTCACCTGCCCTTGTGTACACATACATTTTTTGACTCTCGCAGATCGTTAAAAGAATTTAAAACAATTTTTTTATATATCCGTCTATCCGAAAATGTAAATAGGCAATAATTGCAAATTTGAATCGACGAAATAATTTCATTGTCACAGACGACATAATTTTAAATTCAATTATTCATTCTTTTCAAGTTGCATCTCAACTAGTGGAAATGTTCTCCAAGGTTGCACACATATCTCTTATCTCCTACGACATTACTGCTAAAAGTAACATAATGTATGAAAGTTCTATGTGGGGCACCTGTAATAACTCTACCCCCACGTTCCTTCCCAGAGGAAGTAATTCACATACGCTCAATCAGCGAGAAATTGCACAGCAATTGCTACCAGTTACTCACTGGCCAGAGCGAGGTTGCTTATCCACCCTCTACTAGCTCACCAGGTTAGTGCCGGAGCGATTGACTTAATACGTGGTCATCCGCCGAAACCCTCCTATCCTCTTTCATACGGGGCTAAGTTCCTCGTTCAACATTAGGACTATTCCCCCAACCCAGGTTAGGTACATCAGTACCCTCCAGCCCTCTTTCATGCCTATATAAGTTGCTTCACCCAGCCTAAGTTGGACGCACTGTCCGATCGAATCCAACCTCAGATGTGGCGGGACTTCTTCGTTTCGAGGCCCATCGAAATAGCTTCCCGGTGTGTACCCGTTAGGGTGAAGTTGTCTTGAACGTGAGAGGCAATGTATCTTCGCAATAACGCCCCTTAAGAGTAGGTCTGGGACGATTTCTGAGAATCCGACGACGGCAACTGCACAGCCAAAGGACTAATGGAGCCCAATACGTCGAACAACTGCTTAAAGAAATTTTGCTCCAAGTAACCTCACTTTCCTTTGGGAGCTCAGCACCATCGTCTTAGAGGCTGGCCTCGAGTAAATGACTTTAATGTTCTTTAACTGTAAGAATCTAAAGAATCTGTCTGTGAGAATCTAGAAACTGGTGTAGTGTAGTTCGCTACTGCTTATTTAGGAGGTCTAGAACCTGACAAAGGTTATTTGGTGGCTACCTGAATTTCCTTCAATGCTTAGTCTTAGTTTGTAGTCATTTTATGTTCATTATATTGTTTTCATTTTAACTCTACTTTTAACTACATCCTTAGTGACAACAACCGCCAATCGTGACATTATGATGTCATGAGGTACCTGTTTTAATAGTGTTAGCGATGTTACTAATGGAAAACCTTTCTAGAAATTTCAAAAATATTAATCATGGAAAATCATGAAATCACCTTGTCTGATATTACAATGAGCTCTTCAATGTATGAAGACTTTTATTGAATTATTTGCTATTTAAGCGGAAAGTCTGTAAATGCGTAAGTGCTTACAAATCCATTTTCTACAAATGATAATCAATCATTGCCGGAATGAAAAGGGGTTAAAGTACGTACTTAATGTAAAATTCATAACAGATCATTAAATATAAATAAGTAATAACAACTTCGTTACACAGTACCATAACAAAACCAATTAAATAAGGTATAGTACACGAGATTATATAATTTAACCAATTTAGGAAGATGGGAAGGAAAATTCCGATGTTAAATTATACCCTGCGTAGCTCAAGTAAATAAGAGTAAAAGCAAAACACGTATTTTCGAACACAAACCAATATTAGAACTTTCTGTTATACAAAACAATAAGGCGAACTCGGATTTATAAGCAGTTGACGCTTTTGAATATGTATTATCTTTAATATGGATCAAATCGTTCGTTGTGTTAGTACACATAAAATGCAATAAAAAGCTTAATATCAAATTGTTTTTGAAAAGTGGGTTGGTGGTCATCACTGGTTTAAGAATAGCCGTTGTAGCTGGATGAACCTAACTGCATTTTCAACGTGATATCTGATACATTGATGCAGCTGATGTTAAGTGATGTCACAGTTTGTTTTGACTACTATTTCCTGCAGTTCCTAAAAGTTTAGCTTTTTAGCAAATGTATTTCGATGTGCGCAAAATCGAAAATAGCATAAGGATTGTTTGTTCCTAGTGGCGAGTACTATCACCTGTCCAGAGGATACGAATTTTAAGTGAAACACCCTGTAGAATTGCAAACAACTTTAAAAATCTATTTCCCAAAAGTATGTTTGTGCCATGAGAAGATGTTTAAAATGGAACTCTACTTATTCATTGAGCTAGAATCCCGCCATAGAGACGTTATCTTACATCTTATCTAGCACCTGCAAATTGTTAGTTAAAAGCTTTAGAAATTCAGAAAAAGGTGCACTAGAAATATTTTTGTAATGGTATATTATTATCCAGAATATAGTAGGTGCAAATGAGATGTCGGACTTGAGATGGATAGACGACTCTTCTGATTCCACTCGCCTAATATGTTAACGTCTATGCAATATTGGAATCAAGCAAACCATAAGCATATCAGATGTTTTCAAAACGACCTTACCATCAACGAAACGCCTTGTAGAATAAAAGTTATTGGTTCAGCTTTTACCTACATAAACTATTTATTCTGTAAATTATTCGTCATTAGAAATGGATTAAGAAATGTACATTTACCGATAATATACAACTGATTCATTTTTAATGACTCTTGTTACATTCGATTTTTTCCGATTGTATTAATTCACTCATAGATGACCATCACATCAATTCATTTTCTTCTTATACAGTTTTTAATTATATTTTAATAATCAACGTATTGCACTGTCTTCTTCAATTTAAGCAATGCCTCTTTTTGTTATTTGTCAGATATTTAACTTCTAGTCCTACTTATTTAATAAACATTCACTCTAGACACACTAGGCAGTAAAAGGATAAATTTTAAAGTTGATTTTTCTTAGAATCTTGGTAATTTTTCATTAAACAGCTAACGAAGTGAAATCGTGACCTAATTAGGCAATTAAAATAAAGTAGAGGCCAAATCAAGGAAAGTTTTGACCTAAAGCAGACAAGGTGTATGGTAGTGATGACGTATGCAAGCATTTGCTACCTTACCTGAATTATTTGTCTGAGAAAATAATGTTTCAAGTTAACGAGATTTTGATATCGTAGCTTTTTGTAGAATATATCCTTGAAATAAAATGTAAGTTTGTGCGTTTTTTCCATTGCAATCTGAGACAATGTAAATTTGCTACTATTTTCATGTTACAGATATCCAAACGTATGTAAATAATGTTTATTAGGATGTAAGGTTGGATTTTGTCAAGGTAGGAAGATGTAAATAGGTAATTCTGAGTAATTAAGTTAATTTTAGTTATTTGATAGTTGTGTAGGAAATGTATTTTGGTTGATTTTAAATTTTATTTTTCAATTTTGGCTGTTTGAATTTAAATAATATTAATCTTAAAAGTTTCCCTTTTTTGTTTATGAGAACTTTACAGCCTTATGTTTATTTAAATTAAATGAAACATTGTTTTATTTAAATAAACATAAGGCTGCAAAATCCTCATAAACAAAAAAAAATAACTTTTACGATTAATAGTATAGTATTATTAGTTATATTATTATATTATTAGTTATATTAGTAGACATTCTCTAGAAGACTTATTTTTTAGGTCAATATAAATGTAATATATCAATGGAAGGGGAATTTTTTTAGCTATCAATTTATATAAAGAATAATTAATAGCTTTAAACGTTTATGTGGTTATGTTACATTTAGTTTAAAATCTTTTTGTTTGTAATCAAGAAAATCACTACAGCCTTCTTTTGCTTAAAAAACCGGTATAAAAAGAGGGACCATTTTAGTAAGAAATTCTCTGTGTTTTGATGCTGAGAGCAAAAATTTTAATTTTTAAGGTTCTGTTGTGAGTTGTGAAAAATGTAAACAAACCAAACGTCAAAAATGATTTAGGTCATATTTTGTTGAAATGTCAAACTGTTAAATAATCATCGAAGGTCTTTGGATAAGACTGTTTTAAATAATAATAACATTTAATTAACATAATAATCAGTGTTGTGAATTTATTTGTGAAATTTTTTATAAATACCAGAAGAAAATTTTAGTTGGATAATGGAACTTTTAACGTTAGTTATAATTTGGATGTTGGAAGAAAATTTCTCATATTTCGTATACGCAGCTGGATTTTAATTTCTATTTAATAAAACCATTTATTTGAACATAATTTGAAAAAGAGGTAGGAGGTTGTTTTTCTACCATTTTATTATTTAACCATATGGAGGATTGCTGTTTTGTAACAATTGTAGTTGGCAAACTGTTGGCGCCAAATATTCAATTGATTTAAGAATTTAAGGTATTTAATTAATTTTAAATGAAATTTAGTAATTAAGATTTTGTTGATGCCAGAAATATTACTCCTTCTATAAAAGGCATTAGACTATCTTGTGATTGAATTTTCAATTGTTCATGGTATCCAAAATTCCTTTTCTTTTATATTTTAATATTTTTTTGTTGTTTGTATTGATTTTTAAATAAATTTTTTGTCATTTCAAATTTAAAGAAAATTTGGTTTACTATTTCTTTTATGTACATTACTTGTATTCCTAGATCTATATCTATCTAGTGCCCTATTCATGCGACCCACCTGAAGGTCTCAGTGTGGTGGAGTTTTTGAAGGATCACCACGATTGTAATTAACTGGAGCATTTTTGTTTAAAGAGTAAAGGTAGATGGTTTGTATTTTGTATGTATCATCAGTGTGCCACTACTGCAGTCTGTTTATTATTTGGTGACCTAAGTCTGTTGCTGTGTAGTTTGTTTGTACTGTCATATAAAACAATTATAGTTTTTATTTTCAACCAATACAAAATTCGTAGTAATATGTAATCAAGTTTTATATTTTATAACTTCTAATGAATCAACAAGTGAAGCGACTTTTATTTTTATAATTATATTAAACTGGCTTGGATTTAATAATGCAATCTTACTATATTTCAGTTAAATTATAAATTATTATTTGCAAATAATACTCTATAAACTTTATTAAAACAAATAGATTAAAGAAATCCAATATTGAATATAGCTTTCTTGGTCTGGGTTAATAAAATGGACAGTTTAAACAAACAACAGGTTTGTGTACTTATGAATTCTTTTCTGAACCTTCAATCCTACATTTACATATAAATGTATCTTGCTATTCCATTAATTTTTATTTTTCTGTATCCTATTGTCCAATTGTAGATTTACCTAAATTACAAGAAATATTTCCCAAAATTATATTTATTTTTTTATAGCACATTGAATCAATATAATCAGCAAAACTATTTTATTTACTGTTGTATCTTTTTGTATACAATGTTAATCCAATTTTAAGAAGCTTTTAAGAAATGCAACATTTATTTTTTATAATTTTTTTTTAAATCTTGTATTTATTAGTTACCAGGTATATCTTTCACTATTGAACTTTTTTATCGTCCACGCGATTAATTGTATCTGTTATTATGAAAATTCACTCATTATCTGTACCTTTATTATAAACAACCACTATGTTACTGTCTTTTATCTTGTGTCACACTGCACCTCTTTCCTTACTTCTGTTCATACATTTTCTTGTTCAGCACTCAATACCCTTGTAATTAAACTACTGTATGTTTATCCTTAAACTGTAAATTCCCTTATTTTGCTATATATAGTTTCATAGTAGTGTTTGCAAAAATGTGTTACGTAAAAATTGTAATCATGTTTTTAATTATATAATTTTCATGAATATTTATTTATTAATTGTATATTATTTGTGTTTATTTGAGTATTCATTTAAAACATTTCGATTTAATTATAAACCTATATTTCAATCCGTAATATCTTCAGGGTACAAAAGTAATTATTGTGTAATTTAAATGTAACACGTAACAGAAAGCTCTGTCAAACAATAACAAAACATTATACGAGACGTATCTGTAATTTATTCTGTTGTTTACTAAAGAAAGTGATACAAAATGTGTATGTGGGTTTACACGCACGTGCGTGTGTGGCTGAGTGTGTTATGTACGTGAGGGAGTGTGTTGAGGAAAATTAATATTAACTATTTGCAAATACTTTACACAATACTTATTTAGACAGATAGCTTAAAATTATTCACTGTTAAATATAACTTGCTTTTATAGGCTGATAAAACACTTAAAGCACATAACAGACTTATGTGTACTTATCAAATTTAACGACACTTCACACAAGACAGATCTGTTCACTTTTAGCTATCGCCTTCTAAATTTACGAACAACAACTGTAAAACATCTTCGATCTTGTACTTACAAGTAAATGTATTTTGCTATTCCATCAATTCCTATTTCTTGTATACTAATCATTTTTTTTCCCTGTTGTACAGTTGTAGATTTGCCAGAGTTACTGCACGATCTATTTTCCAAAAACAGCTTGTATGATATTATAAAACACAGACCATATAATCAGAAACACTATTGTATTTTATGTTGCAACGTGTTTACTTACGAGTTTAATTAATTTATACAGGTTTTTTAAAATTTGGTACATTTTTATAATGTTTTACTACCGTTTATTTATTAGTTACCAGGTATCACTAACTACTACTTTTCACCTATTAAACTATCGTCTATATGATTAATTGTATCAATTATTAATCAAACTTACTCATTATCAGTAGCTTTATTATAAACACTCACTAGGTTATTATTTTTTATATTGTGTTTGTTTGCGCGTGTATCCTATGCATATTTATTTTTCTAACTTCCAAATTCAAACCACCGTTACACGCGTGCATTTTTTAATTTGATGTGTTATCTACTGATAAAATGCCGTCCGTATGAGATGAATCAAGATAGCATAGAAAAAAGAAGAAGAGAGAATTGACAGATAAAAAGAAGGCGTCAAAAATCACGGTGAGTGTTGTTTTGATAATCTGTAGAATTTAAATGTGTATATCCCGAATCCGCCACTTTGTTATGTTGTACAATCCCTAAGGATTACAATTTTCATTAAATATATATCGAAGGCCGCACCGCACCACTATTGGTATTACGCAGAAACATAATGGTCCTTCGAGCCGGATGTTACCGGTAATTTGTTATTAATAACATTAATTGCAGTAATATTAGCCTCAAGCATATGCAAGGTATTTGTGCACAAAGCAAAGTGTAGTTTTAAATATAATTTTTCACCAATTGGTACCGCAACCATAACCTGATCAAAGTTGACAGGTAGGTTTATCGTAATATTATTAACCCCTTGTTATAGTTATTTAACCGCTCCGCACGGGATAAATGTCGTTTATAATTATTTCTACGCACGTAGGTCAGTAAATTATACCTGCCTATCGTTAATTATTTAAATTCTAAAGATTGTTGGTTGGTTTACATCATTACTATGGCCAAAGCTTCAACTGTCACGGATCAAAAAGGTGATGTTGATGTTGTAAGGGGCATAATTTTACTTGAGTCAAAGCGAGCATCTTATTTTGCACGTTTACAAAAGATTTATGATATAATTCCAAAAAAGTCAGATAGTTTTCTTATTGAAAGTTTTTATGTTACAGTCTCAAAATGTGGATTCATTGAGAACTGAATTTTTACAGATTTTTGATGATTTAAACTATTTAATTGTTTGTTCAGATAGTAAGGATGAACCTAGTTTTGAGACAATATGGTCATTTACAGATCTATATAATTTAATACAATCTGCAAGACAACGTTATAGTGCAGAATTGCTCCAAAAGTCTGCTTCTTCCGTAAGTGTAGTCCAATGTGAATCCCACAATCGTCAGGCAAGGTTACCACGTATTGAACTTAACTGCGATTTAAAAGACTGGCCTTTATTTATTCAAACATTCAACATGTTAATTCACAATAATGTCAACTTGACAGATACCGAGCGAATTCAGTATTTATTGGCTTCACTTATAGGTAAAGCACAGAACATTTGAAGGTTAGGTCTTAGGGTACAGGCTAGCAATAATGTTTTCATAAAAGGAATTGGAGATTGTCATCAATCCATCAAAGGGGTGACTAGTATACGTTTATTTTCCCGTTATAATCACAACAATACATTGAACATAAAATCGCTGGTAATTGACAAAATTACATACAATATGCCTACATTACAAGTAGACATTTCTCATTTAGACTATTTCTCTATATCTCTAGCTGATGATTTATATCATAAACCCGCGCCTATTGATATCCTCGTAGGCTGTGAATTATTTGAGGAAATTTTACTTTCCAACCGACTACATGGTTCAACCGGTCAACCATACGCACTGGAGACTATATTCGGTTATGTAGTGTTTGTTCGCGCCCCGGTGGTACTGAATGATAGTTCAGCATCCACTCATACTTTTTTCACATTTAATGAAAGTTCTATTGAAAATATAATGGCCAACTTTTAGGCTATGGAAGAGGTTCCTAATGAAAAGTTTCTTTCGCTAGACGAAGTAGAATGCGATCGAATATATTACACTACAACAAAACGTGACCACACTGGACGTTATTCTGTAGCACTCCCGTTCAAACAAGACCCGCGTATTTTAGGTGAGTCTTTCATCACCGCACAACGAAGATTCTACTCGTTGAAAAAAAAACTTCAGCGTGAACCGGAAGTTCGTTGCCAGTATGACGACGTGATTAGGGAAGCACATCATGCCGTTAGAAGAATGGATAAGACATCCACTAAACTAAGAATGGTTTTGGATGCCAGCGCTAAAACTATAAACGGTCCTTCTCTTAATGACATATTATAATATATACAGGTCAGAATCTACAAACTGATTTATTTAAAATATTATTAAATATCTGCCTATTTCCCTACGCTATATGCGCTGATATTAAACAAATGTACCCTCAGATTTTAGTGCACCCGGAATTTCACAGGTTTCAAAGAGTACTGTATCGGTTCAATCCTAACGATCCACTTCAAATTTATGAATTTTCTCGTGTATGTTTTGGTCTCAAAAGTAGTCCGTATCACGCTCTGAAAACAGTTCGTCGTCCGGCACAGGACGAAACAAATAATTACCCGCATGCCGCCGCAGTGGTAGACAAGGCGCTGTATATACAGAGAGCACCGAAATACCTAAATCGTCCATATGGACGATTTAGGTATTTCGGTGCTCTCTACTGAGGAGGCTGTTGACCTATCCAAACAATTAATTAATGTGTTCAAGGTCAGAGGTTTCGAGATCGTTAAGTTCACTAGCAATGCTCTAGAAGTTCTCGAGCACATTCCTCCAGCGCATCGACTATCTCGAAATGTTGAATTTAATAAAGAAGATTATTTGAAAATTCTGGTCTAAAGTGGCTTCCATCGGAAGATATCTTCACTTTAACGGTGAACACAGAGTTGCGCAGCTGTACTAAGCTCAACATCTTATCTCCGGTAGCAAGGCTTTGGGACATCATGGGATTTGTTGCGCCTGTGATACTTTACACAAAACTTTTGATAAAGGAATTGTGGTTTTTAAAAATTGGATGGGATGATATTGCACCCGCACGCATACAGGCCTCCTGGTCAGCTTTTCAAAAAGAGCTTCCAATGCTATCACAATTAGGATTTCCACGCCATATTGGTGTTTCTTCTAAAAATGATAAAATCACCCTAGTTGGATTCGCAGATGCAAGTGAATGCGCATACGGCGCTGTCGTATATCTTCGTGTTTATCATTCTGTTTCAAATATTTATTCTATGCACATCGCCTGTGCCAAGTCCAAGGTTGCTCCTGTAAAGACAATTTTCGTCACCCGCCTGGAGCTCTGTGCCGCCTTACTTCTCGCACGGTTAATTAAAACCGTCGCTGTTTCTTATTCCACTTATGTTGTAATAGAAGATATTTTCGCATTTTCAGACTCCATGGTAACTCTCTATTGGATACATTCATCCCCGCACCGCTGGCAAAAATTTGTTGCCAACCGCATAACTAAAGTTATTGAATACTTACCCGCAAAGCGTTTCTGGACCTGAAGACTCCGCCGACTGCCTCTCACGTGGTCTTACCCCAACTCAGCTAATGACTCATCCGCTGTGGTTCCAAGGGCCCCCTTGGGCTCGTTATGACACTTCTGAATGGCCTCTTCAGGAATTTGCTGCAACTGAAGAGGAAAATATTCCAGAACGTAAAACTGTTGCTCTTGTAGCTAAAACCGTGAAAGTTCCATTTTTATATTCTTTAGGTTTGCGACACTCATCGTGGTGTAAATTACTACGTATAGTCGTGTACATTTTTAGGTTGTTAGGAAAACTTTCACGTGCAGATTACATTTCTTATTCCCATTACAAGGTGGCAGAAGAAGCCACATTTAAAGCCGTTCAGGAAGTTCATTTTGTAGAACAGGTAAATAGTATTAATAGAAACAAACCTGTAGCCACAAGCATGCGTAATCTGCATCCGTTTATTAAAATTGGTTTACTGAGGGTGGGGGGTCGCTTGACAAACGCACCGATCTCTTATGATCATAAACACCCAATTTTATTACCCGCTAAGGATCACGTAGTGACCTTAATAGTTGATTACTTTCATAAAACGTATTTACACGCTGGACCTTATTTGTTGTTATCTATGTTACGACACAAATTTTGGATTCTGAGCGCCAGATTTAGTTCATAAACGGTATCACTTGTGCAATACTTGTTTTCGTAACAATCCGCAATCACCTCAACCGCTAATGGCTGATTTACCCTCTTGTCGAGTGCAAGAAGCTAAAGCATTTTTACATTGTGACGTTGACTATGGTGGCTCTATACCAATACTTATAAGCAGGTATCGTGGTGCGCGTAGTCAAAAGTCCTATATATGTTTATTTGTGTGCTTGGTGACTAAGGCTGTGCACATTGAACTTGCGTTTCAATTCTCGCCGCGGTCCCGTAAGTTGTTATATTCCGACCAAGGAAGAAATTTTATAGGTGCTAAGGCATATTTCCAAGAAATCAATAATTTAACCAACTCAAAGGAGTTTAAAGAAAAATTTGGCGACGAAATGTCTCAAAATAATATTGAGTGGAAATTCAATCCACCTAACGCCCCTCATTCCGGAGGGATTTGGGAGGCTGGCATAAAGAGTGTTAAAACACACTTGATGAAAGTAATAGGCACCATATTGTTAACTTATGAAGAGTTGTTAACGGTTCTCACACAGATTGAGGCATTATTGAACTCTCGTCCTTTAACTAGCCTAAGCTCTGATCCTTCAGAGCCTACAGCGCTTACACCAACACATTTTGTGAACTTAACTCCCTTAAATTCACTTCAGGCACTAGACGTGTCACAAGAAAATATTTTCTTGTTAAAGCGCAAGGAAATGTTGGACCACATCGTTCAAAACTATTGGCGTCGTTGGTATAATGAGGTATTACATACAATGCAAACGCGACAAAAGTGGAATACTTCAAGCAATCCAATGCGGAATGGAATGCTGGTTTTGATCCGGAGTGATAATGCTCCATTACACTGGCCTTTGGGTATTATAGAAGATATTTATCCTGGAAAGGACGGTTTGGATTTAAATGTGTATATCCCGAATCCGCCACTTTGTTATGTTGTACAATCCCTAAGGATTATAATTTTCATTAAATATATATCGAAGGCCGCACCGCACCACTTTTGGTATTACGCAAAAACAGTGTTACACACTGTTTTCTTGCTTCTGTTGTTTAACTTTCTTCTTCAGCACT
Source organism: Agrypnus murinus (assembly GCA_929113105.1). NCBI lineage: Eukaryota > Metazoa > Arthropoda > Insecta > Coleoptera > Elateridae > Agrypnus > Agrypnus murinus. The sequence continues at coordinate 72,787,889 of OV816031.1, read as the reverse complement.
TAACTACTGTTTTTTCATTCTTGTAGTTAAATTATTGCATTTTTATCTTTGTTACAATAAATTGCTTTTTCACTCTTTGTTAATTTTCTACTAGTGTTTGCAAAAATAATAGTTTTTGTACAAATAGATCATCATATTTTAAATTATACTATACAAATTTATTTTTATTTTATTATCTATGTTAAACCTATTTATTTTTAATATTTTAACATAATTTCTTTTCATTTTTGTAGAAGTTTTTTATGTAATTTATTTAATTAGCACGCAAAGGTTTTTATGAATTGTAGAATTGGTAATCATAAATCTTAATTTCTACAAATATTTCTATTTCGAAAAATATGTACTTTAACACCATCTTGTGGGTTTACGTCCGCTCTTCATAGTCTTCATGGTAATACCAGAAGTTAATAGATTATTTATTCGATTATGAGTTTCTAAAATAATATTGTTTTTGCAATTCTCTTCCAATTAAAAAACAGGAATATTAAAAAAGATATTTAATAATTCTGTAACTGGATTCAAATAAACCGCAAGCAAGTCAGATTTTGATAATATTGTCACTTATTTCAAGTGCTTTTTGTTACAATTTCTGAACTCATGCATATATAGTGTTTCTAGTTTAATTTAGTGTTTTAGCCGTTTTAGAATTGAAAGTATTAATCTACATACATGTTTGCTAAATTCATGTTTGTTCGCTGCTTGAAAAGTAATTTTTTAAGAGTTATTCTGATTAAATAAGTCCTCTTTTGGTATGTATTGCGGTAAAATTTCTTAAGATACTTCTTGGTTACACTTTCTATAATCAGTTTATAGATTTATGCTTTCCTTTAGTTGCTTGATTTTGGAAGACGCTTTAAGTAGATTATTTCATATTTGGAGATTATACTCATTATCTTCTTTAGCGGTTATATGCCGTATATCTCAGACTGATCAACCAACTTGAATGTATATGCAAGACTAACTAACTTTTTACATTCGTTCTCATTCGTTGTTTATATCTGACTAACTATTTACTAATAACTTTACTAATTATTTAATAATGTTGCTTTCGCTTAAATACTACTATTTACATCATAACATTACTCAATTTTAGGTCACCTTACGACCTAATAAAATGACTATACACTGTTTAAAACACATAACGTCAGATTATAACATTGTAATAATTGACACATCTATTACAGTTTATTACACAACACTTTATGCAATAATGAATCATTTAAATTAACAAAAACCTTTAGAGTATCTCGTTGTCCGTTGCTATTACTCATTTACAATTAATCATATAGGATTTACATAATAACAATAACTTCCGCACAACTGTATCTTACGTATTCTTTAATTCTCGATGACTAAACTGTTTAATAATGAATAAATAAAAATGCTTATTTAACTTTTAGTAAAAAGTACATGTAGATTCTGTAATCAATGACACACAATTAAATAACTTATATTCATTTTTAATTAGAAAAGTTGATCAATTATTTCTAAAATATTAATTTTTAAGCAAAGATTCTTGCATTTTGCGAAATTTAACACATTTTAATACTAAAATCGACAGTAATATATAGCATAAAAGTTAAATCTATACCCTTTTTGGATCATTTTTCAAGCTCGCTTTAATTCGAGTGATTTAAATAAATAAGTAATAAATGAAGTAAATAAGTAATAATTGAAGTAAATGAATAACTATGCTAATCGTGATATGATTACTTAGTTAAGTTAGCTAACAATATCGTTGAATAATCTGATGATAGGTCGAGTAGGGGTAAGTTGAGGATGGAGGATCAAGTTGGAGGTCAAGTCGAAGGGGTGAATGATCAAGTCGGAGAGATAGGTCGGGGGTGTTTATTAAATAACGCATCCAGAACGCATTTTAGTCTTCAATCAAGCTATTATGCCATATCCATAAATTGAATAAGAGCTTATTAGAGCGAGTAAGCGGTACGTACTTTTAGTCGATAACTTTAATTAATAGTTAATAATAACACGCAAATAACGCGGGCTTAAAAGTCAATAAATATATAAATTTCTAAATGCTGGCATGTTTTCTTTATCTAATTTTCCGTATCTACATTGTAATAATGATACCATTAGAAGTCTATTTCTTTTTTTACTTTATAGATACCCAAATAGCCTAATACTTTTATTTTTCTCGTATTAGGAAATTCGATTTGCGGTATGGAAAAATCATAAAGGTCGAGACAATTTTCTTTGATCAATTATTTAAGGTAATAACTCCGTTACGTGCGTATACATATACCTAACATAAGAAGCAGACGTATGCAGCTCGCCCTAGTTTCTCACAGTAATCAATCAAAAAAAATTGAACGTTTAATAAAAGGAGCGACTTCTCTATAGACTTTTCTTTGACAAATTAATAATAAAAATTTTAGGCAACCTTTCTAAAAAAAGCTTTGCTCCTACCAAAGATGTTTTTTAAAGATTATTGTAAATCAGAATTTCTACTCTGAAGCGATTCTAATGGAGCCAGTAAAATATTTATGATCATTTGGAAGAATATTTTAAAAGTATATATTTTCGATTTTTATAGCAACGTATAGAATGAAATGTGGATTTTATATCTTTCCTCGTGTCCTACTTTCCTTCTAAATTAATAGTTATAATAAAAATGATGATTCCATTTTATATTGTACATTAATTAAAGACTTACTCATACTATATATGGCAGTCTGTAATAACAGCGCCACCAAAGGTCATGGAGGAAAATTGCTTCTTAGCTGTACGAACTGTAATAATACTATTAATACCTTTAATCAGAAAGAAGGTTTTAACAAATGATAAGGATTTCATTGAATGGCGGGATGTAATAATTAAATACTGAACAAGAAATAAATGTGTAGAACTTTAATATCCTTTTACAAACAATATATATGTAACACTGTTTGCGTGTGGAATTATTTCATATCAACACACCACATCATCTGTGAAAGAACGGAATTTGTGGAGGTTTTCATATGAGAAATGCAAAACACATTCTACAACATTTTGCGAACCTTTAAAGCTAATCGACAGTTTTTCTTCACAAGAAATTTTCTACAAAAAATCGAGATTTCTGAAATCAAGATTTTATGAAAAAGGCAGATAATAAGAATAACTAATCGTAAGATTTTTAAACACAATTCAGGAATATAATAACATATCAAGCAAATGACCAAATCTACTGAAGTTGGAATGTGGTATCAACAAGTCACTGCTACTGAAGTAGCTTTTTTAGTTCAAAAATGACGTACACCTATTGCCGCTTTACGTAATAACTGTCTTTATTTCCGTAACCTCACTTGTTATTCACGTATTGCCTTTTTATTTTCGTCTGTATTGCTGTATTGCCGTCTTTATTTCCGTATTGCTGCATTAATTTCCCTATTGGCGTGTTTATTTTCGTATTCCACGCATGATCTTATCAGTGAGTGTTTTCGAATGAAAGGTGCTTTATTGTTATAGTTTATAGGTAACAAAATTCCTCACAAATAAAAATGATCTGTAAAAGGTAGTTTTTTACTCAATCATATACCTTACATATTTTAAGTGCTATTAAAGTAACTGAGAACAGAATTCGTGACAAGAAGATCTTTAAAATATATATCATCAGATAGATAGACTCTGAGAAATACAAAAAACACATTGAAGTAAATAACAAAAATTTATTTGAAAAATTAAAATCCAAAAATACGGGAGTAAATAAAATTCAAAAAAAATTAAAAAAAACTGACAAGTTTTAAAAAAATCGAAACACCTTCAAATTCTTTTGAAGTCTTTGTATAAGCTGTTAATTGAAACCCTGTTGGAGGGACTGATTTTGAATGGGTAAATTCCAGTAAAATTTATAGGACCATAAAATATAAATTCTGAATCTACTTCCTGAATATGAAGTTTTCCAAATCTTCTTTTACACTGAATTTTTCTTTTTCAATATTCAAAATTAGTCCAATGTGTCGTAAAATAACATATAATCTTTTTCTAATTCCAGCTGTATCTTCCATTTTGTTTCTTGCATGTTTCCTTCCTCCAAGTCTAATATTTCTGATTCAAAAAATGTGTTGTTTTCTGATTCTGATGCATGTGAAATTACTTCCGAGGATTCGTTGGATTTCGGTGTAAATAAACAATCGGTCTCGAGCGTATAGAAATGCATCGACTACAAATAACGCTTTTAAAAATAAAGATAATTATAAATAAACGCAAAACTAAATATAGGCAAATCTACAGAGTAAAACTTTTAACTTGGAATTGTGTCGATCTGTCCAGTAGAACTCTCAAACGAAACGTAAAAATAAGCCTTGTGTTTTAAATAGGTATAAGTATTTATGGATTAAAAAATCTAAAGAAAATATAATATCAAAGCTTATAAATAGGAATTATCAATCCGATCTTGTAGAACTCGTGAAGGACAACTATGGCGGCATGCAAGAGTTTGTCTGTACATCAGAAAAATTCCAATATTAAACACACAATGATGGATGATGGAAGGCTAGACTGTAGGGGCTGCAGCCGCCGACATGTGTTATCTATTTCTAGCATTTGTAATTAATTTATTGTAGCCCTTTTAAATACTGCCTGCGTATAAATACAGAGAATTAATAAAATCTATGGTAATAAAATCTAGAATCGATCTTGTTTAACAAATTTCTTGAACACGTCTATTAGTATTTCAAAAACATGGATTATCAAAAATATTTGTTTGAAATCAGATAATTCGTTATTGGACGTTTTTATGCAAGTTAAAAATGTTATTTCAAACCAAAAATTTTAATTACAATAATTATTAATAAATAAATAGTGTGTTTATAATATAAAATGAATGGATTTTGTTGCAAATATTCTTTTACAGATATACTAACCTAAAAATTAAATAATGTTGTTTTAAATTTTCTATAACTTCACAATTTCAAAGGTTTGTCTATTAAGCGTAATTCCAAAAGTTAACACGTTAGAAATTAATAAGAGGGAGCTACAAGTGGTTGACTTTTCTCGAGCGTCTCGGAATATTTTTTAATTTTTGGATTTAAAAAATATAAAAATTAAAAATTATAAAAAATAAGTAGTGTTGACTAATCTACACAGCGAAATCTTCAATATAAAAAATATCGGCCCAGTAGAACTCTAAAACAAACTGGAACAAAAAACGGCCTTGTGTTTTAAACCGGATGCAGCCGTTACAGTCTCGCCCTAGCCTTCCATCATTGAGTGTTTAATATTCGAATTGTTTTAATGTATAAACAAACCCTTGCATTCCACCATAGTTCTCCTTTACGAGTTCTATAAGACCGATTTGCTAAATCTTTTTTATAAGCTATATAACATATATTTTCTTTAGTATTTAGATTTTCAAAACCATAAATTTAAAATAATTTTTACCTATTTAAAGCGCATGACTTATTTTTGTTGCGCTTCGTTTCAGAGTTCTTTTGAGTCGATCTACACAATTTCAAGTTAAAGGTATTAGTTTTTCGATTTTTTAATCAGGTGTTTAAATTCTTAAAAACGTTATTTGTAATGGATGCATTTCTATACGCTCGAGACCGATTGTTTACTTACAGCACTCACTGTGTCACGTCTCGGAACTAAATAATCCTCTATCTACTTAATACGTCACCGATCGTTTTTACTAATACTATTTTAATAGTTTCCCTGAAGATGACAATTTCAAATTGTCGAAAATATAATAGTTTCAGGAAAAACTGTAATATGTAAATGTCTCCATAAATTATGCAGAATGTTCTACATGAGTTTCGGTATGTTAAACCTTTTTCAAGAGTTGCTTTTCAGCTTCTAACTATATATCCGATTCGTCGGTCAGACCTACCCTTTTAGAAACTCCAACCAACTCCAATTAGAAAAAAGGAGGAGTGTTCATAAAACTTGTGTATTATTGTAGGATTTTTTTAATTTCGAATTGCCCTAGCAAATCTAATAAGACTACTCTACTCTATCTACGTCTACGAAATGATTATTATTAATACAATGGGTGGCTATTCCAGACGATTTCTTATTATACATATAAAATATCGCGTTTGTGTTCCGCTAGACGTTTTTTTACGTTTCTCCCACTTTGTCCAATATACAATGCTTCGCAGTATTGACAATAAATCACAACACGGGCGTGTACTATCAAAAGGATGGTTAATTTATAAATGAAATGTCAGTACTTATTTGTTTCAATGAAAATTTAGTACAGAGTTCAATTGATCACCAAAAAGATATACGTAAAAGCACGACCATTTTTGTAATAAACTCTCTTTCAATTTATATCTTGCAGAAAGTACACACGTCTTGACAGATTAATAAAATTAGAAATATCAAAGTTTTGACGTTAGATTTATTTATGTTAAATTCAAAGTGAATTAATTAAAAAAGTTTTGAAATAAAAGTGTTTATTTTAATTTAAACAAGTGACTAATAAATTTTAAGATTGAATTTTACTAACAAGACAAATTTATGGAATATTTTTATTATTATAATAGATTTGGACATTAAGAGAATCTATTTACTTACCATTGATGAATAACAATTATTGGATTCCAATTTTTAAACCTTTTTTTAATTTGAATATTTTTACGAATGGATTGTCGACACATCTCTTTCTTCAATTCTTTGTCGAGTTTAATGATAGCAGACAGCTGATACCAGGGGTTTCAGCATATCGAGTTGGTATTTACAAGGCGCTAATTTTAAAAATTAAAAGTAAGGAATTACAATCCTAGTAATTAAAAACTGTGAGTTTTTCTGTAGTAATTAGTTTAATTAGTAATAATAAATTTTAATAATACCAAAAAGGGCATAAAGAATTTGTAAACAAATTATTCTTCTTATTTCAAGAAGTAATTTTTTATAGTTAAACAAAAACAATTAGTTGTTTTGAAATTAATTTAATTTATCTCCAAATAAATAATATTTAATTATTTTGAGATTAATGAAAATTAATTATAGAATTAAACAGAGAGAATCTGTATTCATATTTTTCATTGCTATTTAAATTATAAACAATTACTTTTGTCTTTTTATTTCATATAAAAGAAAATATTTTTTTGATGGTATCAATTTTTGTTTTCTTTATCGTTTCATAGTTGTTAAAAAATAAAATTGTGTTGATAGTATCTATGAGATTTATTTGTATAAATGTACTTTTATACCACTGTGTCCCTAAATATAAGAATTTAGTTATCCATTGAAGCGACCCGTCTAAGAGAGTCAATTTGTGGGAGTTAGGCTTTTCACAACTTTACAACATAACATTAATGTGAAACGTTATTAAAAAATTAAAATTCCCCCCTCTATTTATAACGTATTATTATGTAAAGAAGAAGATATGAAAATGATTAAATAATAGGAATAAATGTGTAAGTAGTGAAAAAAATAATATATAAACCACAGTTGAGAAAACTATTTAGCCTTGCACTTATAAAAAATGTCTTCTCAACCTTGGCGCATTGTCTATCAACGCCCTAAATTTTATTGTGTTGTGGTATTATATTGTACAAGAATACTAATCACTTGCCACCTTTCTTCATTCTGTATTAGAGCTGCCACCAGTCCTTATTTTAGGACAACCTTTATTTCAAATGACAACTTTTTAAATTATTTTTAAATAGAGTCACTACATATAGTCAGCCAAACTGCACTGGTGGGGTACAGTATCGCAAATGATGCCATATTTGGTCAAAGAACGCGAATTATAATTAAATAATTTGGAGGCCAGAATTTAATAGAAATATTTATTGATAAATACACAAATAAGTCTAAGTCGACAAATTTGACTACGTCTTACTAACACTACACTTATCGCTGGCTCGGTGGTCTTGTACGTTGCTGCTTACTGACGGATTATTTCTAACAAGGTTACCGCTGGAACCTGCCTTTATAGCTGGTGCTTCTTGGGTGTGGGTTTGTTTGTTTGCTCCTGCCCTTGCTTTGACTTCCGTAGGATTCCAGGAACGTTCGTGGGCGCAAGTAGAAATGCATAGCGTACGTGACTTGATAAACGTGGCTATATTTAGATTGTGCTCAGGGTCGGAAGACCTTGGCACTCCAGAACGGACTTAACAGTTACATTAAATGAAATATTCTTCAGAATAAATTGCAGTATATTGGACTGCATAAAATATTTATAGGTAGTTTAAGTAAAAAGTGACTTAATGTAATAGAAATTAGAGCTACATGTAACTCGCGTGTAATTTAATAATGAACTGCTAACTCTACAAATTCATTTATCCGCTTAATCTAATCTAAACTGTAGACCAATAAAAAAAATTCAAAACGGTTCAAATGCTACATAAGTGAGGCAGGTGCAATAAAAAGTCTAACGGTCTAATAGCAAAAACAACCTGCATGAGTGGTATTTCTATCGTCAGCATGGCAAAGGAAGGTAGTGATTTTTATAAATCTCACCGCGTTTATAATATGTTTTTACTTTCGTTTAAAAGTATTTTTTGTTATTTTGAACTGAGTTCTTTCCATGAATATCAATCTAAGAAAAAAAAGTACTTGTAGTAGCTGGAAAGAGAGTTCTTAAATGCTTAAAAAACTTATTTAATTTCTAGATTACCTATCATCACTATATCATGTCATCCTGCCAAGTTACTCGTTAACACTGCGTAATTAATTCCAATCTCTAACTGGTGTCATGTTAAACGCAATTGGCTTTTTTATGAACTTTTGATTTTTATTTTCGAAACTGTTCCGCTTAGCTGAAGTCAATCAAATCAAACTCGCTATTTATAATTTAGTTTCAGTTTACTTTTGTATATTATTAATAGGGGCGTGGCCTAGTTCAACTGGGAATTGACTAATTATGATTAGTTAATAGATAAGATAATGCAGATCTGGTTAAGGTTTTCTGCAGTTTCCCTTAGCTGTAACACAAATGTGGGATTTGCGCTGTTCCATCTGTAAGTCGGCTGCAGACGCACTTAGGGCCTACGTAATAATAATAATCGCCCCCTCCCTCCCGCACAAGCTTATAGCTTCTGGGGCCTGCTTTGCAGGTTATGGGTTGTAGCAATTATTATTATTATTATTATTATAAATTAATGAAATAAATTTAATTAATTAGGGAAGACTGACACTAGTCTACCGTCAAATCTTCTAAACCTAACCAACTTCTAACCTAACCTGTAACTGAACCTAATCCTAAGATATTTTACTCCCATTTTTCAAAGTTGGGTAACTCGAGTTGCTCCTAATGAGATTTAATTTTCGATTTATGTATGAATTACTTACAATTAGTCGATTCTCAGTAGAATTAGGCCACGCCCCCATAGAATTACGCAATAGCACGGTTCAATTCTTTTATTATTGATCGCTTGACCTTATAAATGTTTTTTAACGTAGATATATTACCAGAACATATATTGTATTGAATAAGACCAATCAATCAATTAAACATACAATAAATTATAATCCTAAAAGCATAAAATAACATTTTATATAAAATTTCTAAATTTAATATTTTCTCTTTGCTAGCATCTATATTCTCTCGATTATTCTAGTGCCAAGCAGCCAAGCCTTCCGTTTATACTAAATTTTTAATAAACTGATTGAAACAATCAATTCCTATCTCCAAGGATGCATAAACTATACACTACAAACTTATACCGGCAAATACGTACATTAGAAGTATTTCCAATATTTTGAGAGCAAGTAATGTTTGATTCTTTCGAAACAAACCACTACAATAATATTGATAATATTTCAAGCAACCACTCGTCTAAATTCATTCAAGTTTTTCAAATAGTTAAAAGAATTGTGTAAAGGAAAACAATTCTAAGATATTTTTGTTTACGTCGAAAAACTTGTTCCTTGTGTAAAACTCTAATTCGTGATATAAGTGGTATTTGGAGAATGAAATACAGCTTCACCAGCAACAGTATCGTGATAAACATAACCAAATTAATTTAACATAATAACCTATAACCTATAACCTAATAAACATAACCTATTTTTAATTGTTCTCACAAATTATTAATAATAATTAGATGTTCATCCATAAATGCATTGTAAGCGATCTTTTTTTAGTATGAGAACGCTACTAGCATTCCCAATGTCGTAAGCTGAAATTCCACTTGAGGCAGCAAATTTTCTCAATTGTCCATCTGAGCTATGTGTGATTGTATTGCATGTTAGATGAGAGACATATGACCCCAGATTTGGTGTGTAGGTATGTAATTACCATTAATACTCGGTCACTATTCAGAATTAGTTCAGAAGGTCGGTTTTCAGCTCAGGAAAACAAATGAAATGGATTAAGAATTTTGTTTAAATGTGTCAAACTTTGTACCCAATTTTATTCTAGTCTAGTTTAAAATTAAATCTTCTTAGTTCACCCAATGGTGTTCCTTAGTTTCTGACACACTGAAGTTGTACACATACACTAGCACTACACTGCACTATCACTGAAAGACACAAAGGCACTGAGTCTCCTAGATTCCTGTTGTCTTTTCTTTTTGATGTGAGCTTTCCATTATAGCTTGGTGTCTAATAGAGTCATATTAAGCAATTTGGTTGTATTGACATACGGCACTATCTGATTGTTGATGGTCACCGAGGTGTTTTCAAACTGTTTTCATTTGGTAACATTAATATGGATCGATTGGACCAACTTTGTATTTGGGTTGAGTGACTGTCTACAACTTCAACGTTAATTCCTCATTAGTATTTCCAACCGTAAGTATCACAGTGTCGTCCACCTCTGGGAGGTCACTGGTGTTCTATAGGTACTACCGAACCGGACCTAGTACACTTCCCTGTGGAACTTCTGCGCTGATTTCCTTAAATACAGAGTAGACACCCTCTTGCTTAATGCTGAATAATCTTTCTGTTAAATAGTTAGTCCTTAGTACCCAAGTGCCTAGTGCCAGTTCTTATCAAATGATTTTTCCACATCTAAGAAGACTGAAAATCAATTTCTTCCTTCAAATGCCTTTTTAATAACGTTGCTTACTTGATCAATTGTCTAGTGTTTGTTCCTAAACCCGAATTGGTATTTCAAAACTAGACTTTTTCTCTTAATGATTGGTTTTAGCATTTTGAGTAACAATTTCTTGAAAAGTCTTGGACATAATTTAAGTTTTTTTGTTTTCTTTATGATTATAACCTCCAGTCTGGAGACAGAATTTTAATTTAATAACCAACAATGATACGATTAGTTAATTTAACAATAGCATTCCTTGAAAGCTGCTTGCTGTAGAACCTCTCCAGAATTTTTCGGTTTTATATCGTTCTTAATTTCATCTTTGACTTTTGCAGAGTGGTGAGTTTAATTTTTTCGCTTTTTTGACCAAGATCTTCAAAATGAAGTTTAATTCTTCTTGGTTTTCAGGTGGATTCATAACAGGTTTCATATGGTCGTGTTCATGTCGTGTTCATCAAACATACGTATAATAACAGCCAGTTCCGATGTCCGAAGTACGATGTCAGATGTCTACCGAAGAATATCTCGAAAACTAGAAGACTAGAAAACTAGAGTAAGCTGGAATTTTACAGGCAGGTGGGCCTTACCCGAAACGGGTGCATAAGTATATTTTTATAAAATCCAAGGGAGTCGCAAAAGGAGCCATTTTTAAGTTATGACTATATATCTCTTGAGTGACGTAAGCTATAAGCTTGAAATTTTTACAGATTACAATTCAAGCAATTCTAAAAGTAATGAAATACATAGATTACCGGTGTTTCATTCAGGGGCGGAGTAAGACAACATTCCAGTTTTTCGAAAAAATAATTATTAGAAAATCTTGATTGTAACTTATCTGTAAGCTATACATATATGCCACAACGAACTGTTTTGTAATTCTTGAGATCTACAATTTGCTTACCTTTATCAAGTCCGCCTTTATCTGTTACCATTTTCGCAGTGTAAGGCATTCTGTGTTTGTTTTGTCAATTTTCCTGATTATTCCTTTTACATTTTGCTCATTATTCGACTCTCGAAAGACCCTGTAACCAATCTTTATATGTAAGTGTTCGTAAGTATTTGAGTGCGCGTGCACCTACGAAAGATGCGAGGTAGTATGGTGGTATGCACGCAGATTGCCGGCAGCGTTACCAGCTCAACTTTTGTAAATAATCTCTTTTTTTACTGTATTAATAGCCGGTTGGAGCAGAGACGAACCGTTGATTTTTCAACGGGAGTTTTACTAGTATAGAATAATCAGTACGGTTGTCCTTGGTAGGTTATCTAAGGTAGTCATTCGTTTAATATTTTAGTGTTTTGATTTCTCTTCTCAACTGCCGTGTTTATTCAGTTGAGTTTTGTCTTGTAATGCTCTCTTTGATACTCTCTTCTAATTTTTTTTATTTATTCTGCCAGCAGCTCTTTGATTTGCTTGGAATTATTACTATCTTTTGCTCTTTTTTATACCTCAAGGGTATTCTACCACCACAATTACTGTACGTTATTTATAAGTTTTTGTATATCATTATTATCTAATAATTTGCTTTTCGTTTCCTAGAGGCATCAGTCGGTTAATTTTTACATCTTATGATTATCTAACTCTATCCCAGCCTGTAAGCCTAATAACTGAGTTATTCTCTCTCTCTGAATAATATACTTAGTGTTAGAGGTACTGGCGAATGAAAATTAATTGAATCGATTATGAAAAAATAAGTACGGATTTTATTAGAAACTGTCGGCAGGTAAACCGGCGTTTCACCTGACAGAGCTTCGCAACCAGTCTCTCTAATTAGATTTAGCAATTGACTTTTTTTGTTGTTGTAGTTAATTTTGATTCTCAGTGGGTGTTTTTAGAATCTCCTCTCACTCTGAATCTTTGTCTGAGGTATTTAATAAAATCTAGGAATTCATTTTTCTATATTTAGTGTTTAGGTAGGTCGGACATTCCAGCTACTACAATTGAATTAATTTTATTTTTTTGCTTACAGACGTAACCTTGATTTCTCTTGTTTTATATTTCTTCATAATAATGAATATTAATCCTTAATTGTAACGGTACCTCCTACCTTAGTAGCATTTCCATGGTAGATAGTGTGGTATACTGTATAACCTTTAAATTTGTTATAGGATTGTGTAGTAAAGTGCGTTTCAGAAATGAAGGATTAGTAGTAATCAACATCTCTTGCTTATTCGGCTTTTCGAAGATAGATTGCAGCATCTGCATGATGTCGTTTCCTAGATTTTTGGAATTCGACACTGCTTGTGCATATAATTTCTTATCTCTTTTCTGAGAGACAACATTCCTAAGTTTGTATACTTATTATAGAATAGATTATACTATACTTCAATGTTATCTTTTATTATAGGTGGAAGGAGTGATACTTTTTAGTTTTTTGTTAGATAAGTAAGTGCGTGGGCTTTACTTTTTGTTGTTGGTGGGTGGGAGGATGAGTGAGGTAGTGAGTTCTGGGATGGTAACAACTTTTACTAAATTTGCAAAAGTCAAACAGAGATATGGCATTTTAAATTCAAATGTTTCTGTTGTTAGTTATTACCAAAATATAAATTTTGCTAAAAAATGTTCTGCAGAAATCGGCACATAAAATTTCGTGGATCATGCGCCCTGAGACTACGTAGCAAACACTTGTTATTTGAAAGCCTCGGCGATCCGCCTCGGCCTGTAACACACTCGTATTTAAACATATAGTTTTTGGCCTAGTGATCCAAACAACTATTGGAAACCAGTTTATAGATGTTGTTCTTGATTAATCTGTGCATGTTTTATTTATTTCATACCGTGAGACCCAAAACCACTCTTTCGGGGGCAAGTATCACAAAAGTGGGTTCTCCATGTACTAACATTTAAGTTACTACATTTAGTTAAAATATAGCTTATGTAAATGTATGAAACAAAAATGTGTATCTATTAATCTATTTTTTCAGTATATTCGCCTATAATAATAACAGATCATTATACATATTTAATTACTCACACTCAATGTGTCCTAAGATAGCAGACGATAGTAGAAATAATACATACATTGTACATACCTGAAACAGAAAACACAGTCATTAGATATAATTGTTTTACAAAGAGAGTATAATAAATGTTTTATGATAACCATTACTGATTTTTCAAAGGCAAAACACAAAGCAACGTAAGTACTCTTAAGTAGTGCTCTAGTAAGTTAGTACTCCTTTTTTAAGCTTCTTTGACTATGATTAAAAAAACAGCTTTTCTTTAAAAAAAATTTATTTCGGTTGATGCTATTAGAACTATCAATAGTTTAGTCAAAGACTTATCTCTTTCTCAAGACACAAAGAAAAACCCTCACTGATTTATTTATATTAACTTGGTACAAAATAGAAAGACAGACTAAACAAGTACATGTAAAGCGAAAATTTCTGTTCATTAGTCGACCCCCCTCCAAACAAGTATTCCTTCGAAAGAAACTCTTTACAGAAACTGTACCAGAAATTGTAAAAGCATTTTTCTGCTCAGGTTTTTCCTAAAACTTTACAGTTATAGCGCATCCATAAACGTGACTCTCCAAACTTGGGCTCGTTGAGAGGAACTCAATGCCTTTTCTAGGTCTATCCCGTACTGAATTTTCCTGCACGGTGATAGAGCATGACTAGCGAATTTCTCCCCTCTCCAATTCTTGACCTAATAGCCAAGCTCCTCTCAACGAACCGAATAAGGTTTCTAGGAAAATTACAGTTTGTACACTCCTGTGCGAAAATATAGTATAACTGGCAGCTCTCCTTCTAATTGTAACTTATATTACACAAAATATGCAGATGTAGATAGAATCCAGACCTTTAGCGTGGATCAAAGATCAAGTTTCGACAATAACAAAATTCCTATTTTAACAGCCACATTGTTACTGACTTTCCTATATTTTAAGTATTCTAATGTTCTTTTTTTACCTATTTATTTTTATTCTCCTAGTACCTTTATCTGCTCAAGTAACTTACGTTATCAGTAAGTGGGGAATTATATTTAACTTAAAGGTCATCTTCAGAAAGTCCTCGTGGTGTGAATTGGTTCAATTTCATAATTGAGAATTTTTGATATCATGTTTATTTTACCATTATTTTAATTTATATCTTTTCCTAGCTTTTTTTAACATATACGTACTATTAAACCAATTCCCTTAATTTTATTTGTTATATGATGTAATGACTTGTGTCAATTGGAACTTGTCCATGGGAATTGCTCAATTGTTTGTTATGTCGAGTCCCGGAAACAATAATCCGAGACACGGGACTTACTTATTTCAATTTCTTGGGCAAATTATTAGTAGAAAAATGCAGTTCTGAACAAGAGTGTTACACAGGCGGTTTTCTTGACCAATTTTAAACCAAACACATACAAATTAATTACAACCTTTCTATAAACAATCAATGAAGGGAAAGGGATTAGTTTCAGCAAGAAACTGCCGTTACTTACGATACCTGACCGGACCATTTATTAAGTAAACTTCTATTTTCTATTCAATTATATTTAAAAAGGGTTTCCATTTGGAATTTCATATCATATTTTATAAACAGGTACTATTATTTTTAAATAGTAGTCTTGCTAAAAACCTAAAAAGAATGTTTTTAATTAAAAATTCATAATGAAGCTTACTCTTGATCACGTTAACAAGCAGTCGTTTTCAAGAGGTAAAGAATTCCAAGAAAGTTTTGGTAATTTTTGTAAAGATAATAGTGTGCTTTTATAATTGTTTATAGTATGTATTTATTACATTTTTTAATTTATTTAATTTGATTTAGTAAGATATTTATAAACATTCAATAAATCAGTGATAATAAGAAAATTGTGGGTGCAATACCAGGTATTCTTTTCTAGGAAACAGGAAAGTGGTTACAAGAATGAAAGTATTTAAAACTGTTTTTATTATCAAATTTTAAAGGAATTTTTGAAATAATACTTGCTGGGCTGAATGAATAATGTTTTGCAAAGCTATGAATTACTTAAAACTTGCCGGCAAACATTACAACACTAAACAGAACCTACAGAAACGGTTTTGCTGTAAAAGAGAAAGGAAAAAATAAAGAATGTTATAATAGGAAAATTTATTTACATATGTACCACATACATTTCAATAAATGTTCAATTTTCCAATGGGAACTTTTTGAGGAAGTGATTAGATGATTAATTATAGCGATTTTAAAAACGAATATTTGAGCTTTTGTATTAGTTAAAATTACTATGCGTGATTCCCGGAATTCCCGAAACTAAAAAAAGTCTTGAGTCACGGCATAGAAAATTTGTGGAGACTCAGAAATACTATTTGCTATGTTTTTGTTTATAGACCCAATCATGTTTTTAATACGTATTAAAAGCAGTGGCCTTGTTTAAATAATTTAAGAGTAAGTATTAAGTAAGCATCTCGTATTTTTTTGATTTTGTGTTTAAAGTCTTTTTAAAAATCACTGTTTACAGAATTACCAAAATCTTTAATTTCAATGGAGCATTTTATAAGTATTACATTTTTCTAGTTGCTAAATTAAATTAGTATTCTCCTTTGCATTTTTTCTTATTGACGAAATAATATCAATAATTAATTAAGGTTATATTAACTCTTTTCGTTAATAACTCTTTAAGAAACATTTTCAATTCGTAATATTATTTCTTTTAAACTTCTTAGTCAAGTTACTTTACTTGCAATGTCAACAGTAGGTTTTTAGATAAGTAGATTACATAACCTCCCGTTTGAAGCTCATGAAATGATGCCATAGTACCATTTTACATAATCATATCGCATGAGAATAAAAATCCTCTACACTTTAGCTAAAAAGATGTAATTGTTTCGTATACTACTTTCTTCCGTGCTTAGAATCAATATGTGCTCTCTAAGGAATTACACCAAGAAACACCGGTTGATAGTTGAGAGTTGATTGAACATGAATCGGTAAATACAACTTCAACTCTCCTGTCGCGACGTCTTGCGGCATGAATAGTGTATTTTATGTTCTATAAGTCAATGTAATGTAAGGCTAACTGTCAGCGAAAAAGAACTGAATCCTTCTCTACAGTGATCTATTAGCCTATTACCTTTAAAATATACAATAGGCAGTAGTAATTGTCTATTAGGTAATTGATTCATGACTAACTAATTTAACGAACTTTAGGGAGTTCCTTCCCGCCTTTAAGACATGCCGAAGCATGAATAATTGAGTTACGCTCAATTAGAGCGCATTGTCACTACACTAAACAATGCTACCAGTAACTCACTGGTGGGAGCGAGATACTATCCATACTCTACTAGCTCTCCAGGCTAGTACCGGAGCGATAAACGTGCTCACCCGTCGGCTCCATCTCCGAGGAGGCTGTGAGGGACGTATCACACGACCAAGGAGATTTCACCTAGTCTAGCTTCAGACTATTCCCCCAACATACTATCCCAAGCTGTTGGGAGCCACTGCCCGATCGAATCCAACCTCAATTGTAGCAGGACTTGGTTTTTAAATGGTTTTGCCACCCCGATCTACCAATATATAGGCTTGGTGGACCCTCGACAGAGCTTCGTTCGTAAGTCTACAGCTTATAGACCCCCAGTGTGTACCTAGTTAAGGTGAAGTTGTCTTGATTGTGAGAGGCTATGTATTCGCTTCAACAATCCTTAACCGTAAAGGCTTTTAGAACTTCTCCCAATCACTGTACCCGGCTGCAGACCGGATCATAGGGTGGTCGGGATAGCTCCTAAGCACAATTACCTGGCGGCATGCAGTTTCCCATTGGCATGAATTTACCCCTTCACACCGGGATAAACCTCACTTCTCTTCTCCTCCTTAAGATTCAGCCAAACAGCGGGTTCCTCAGGTGACCATAAATGACCTAAGTCAAATAGCGGGTTCCGTTTGGTGACCATAAATGACCTCCTCCAAGGCGAGACTCGAATCCGCCCACACCAGTATCATATTACCAGGGCTCTCCCTGATCGGTATGAGTAACCGTCGAGAATTCTCAGGAATTTCTCTACCACACACTTGACCTGACTGCTTCATCCATTACCCAGTCATGTTTCCATGCCCCGTATCCAAGTTCCAAGGATAGGGTAGAAGACAGCCAGTTTTACGGGTGTACGTCGTGTGGTCTCCCGCACACCCTAAAGTCAATGTAATTCCCTGTAAATATTTCGTGTAAATAAAAATCGAGTTATTTCATTTAATATTTATCGTATATATTCATATGCCATACTTAAGCTGGAAAGTTCACCTTGGGCTCAGTACAAAGCTTTTTCATCCAGATGCATTAGAATTTGAAATGTTGTTGTATCGTAGTTCAGACTACGTATTTGAATTTTCAAACAGCTTAGACATAATGAAGAAGACTCCAATGCAACCGGAAGAGAAATTTCTTAACCATGATCTCATAATTCTCCTATCCTGAAGTTTTGCACAGATGTTTACCTAAGATTTTTTTTGTTTTTCGGAAATTTTTTAAACTGACCTTCATAAGATCTTCAAAAACAAAATTTTGGTAATTGAAATAAGAAATGTTATCTTAGGTTGTAATATTTCTAGCTCGAAAAGGTGCTGAGATATTTGCATTATAGTTTCAACACGTGAGCTTGCATTATAGTTCAATATACGTGTATTCAACCATATTTCGGGGATTTTTAGTCATGGTATATTTATTTACACGTGTAACACATATGTTGTAAGCTGTGTAATATACGTGTATGATTTACCATTTCGTTATTAGCACGGTGTTTTTACGATATTTTATGTATTGCTACCAAATTAGTGTTTCTTTGTAGTATGCTGAATTAGTCGACCACAAAGGATCATCATATGGCCCTCAGTGCATTAAACGTGTTTCATAGAGGTATACGATACATGTAACTTTACATATAACCTTTGCACCGTTGATTCACATGTTCGGTCATAAGTTTGTGGTCGTTTAGTAGCACTTTTATTTATTTTTATGTACAGATGTGCGCTGGAGTAGTATATTGATAAGGTAAGTACTGTTACAGTCATGCTTTATTGTCATGACGAACTTGTTATGAGTTTCTACAACATTTACGTTATTATTTGCTATTTTCTGAACGGGATTCATTGTATTGCACATGATCGTCCTATAACTGCTTACTTCAGACGCTGGTGAATTATGCTCTCGAGGTATAGGAGCAGAGCAACTCAATTTTTAAAGTTAACTGACAAGGCAATTGGGTAAGCATGAACCAAATGGCATTGGTTCGCAGCTTCATTACCTCTCAACGATATTAGCTTGCAGCGGCAATGACTCGCAATGACAGTGGCTCGCTACCTAACCTAACCTAACCTAAAATCATCAAACTGAACAAAATTAATTTCTTTTCCCTTAGTTATCAAGATTCGGCGAATCGTTAAGCTATTAACTTCTTCGTACTGCACCTTTTTTCATGTTTACATCATTCTTCACAATTAATTATTCTTTCCTTTAGTTTTTTCATTGTTTTTCAAAACTGAGCTTAAAAGCATCTAGTGGAAGTTACACCTCGCGAAATGTGTCTGACAATTGTTGATTGGAGTTTATAATAATATGTAGTTGAACATCAGATTTAATATTATAACGTTTTACCCCGACATTTTTATGTACCTTGAATACCTGTTACTTACCGAAACCCCCTTACTCAAGATTCATAATACGCAAACGTTCTTACCTACTATAGTGTGCATAGTGCACACACTTGAAACATCTTAAGCTTCATACTATACCGTATGTCTGGTGGTCGCTGGTTCTCGATCTATAACTTTACATCTTCGTAGAAAAAACAACAAACAAATGTAAAGTTAGTATTGCCCCTTGCCGCTACCGCGTCATTTACCTTTTATGTACGTGCTTGTCTCGAAGAAAGAAAGCGAGACACGTTTGAAAACTGAACTTATATTTAGTAATACAGTAGTACTCAATAATTTAAACAAAGTAAAACAATGATTATATAATCAATTTGTACTTTTTACTAAGATTAAATAAGCATTTTCTTTATTTATTATTAAACAGTTTAGTTATCAAGAATTAAAGAATACGTAGTATACAGTTGTGTGGAAGTTATTTTTTTATGTAATTCTTTCATGATTAATTTTGATTGAGTAATGTGGACGGGCAATGAGATACTCTAAAGGTTTCTGTTAATTCAAATGAATCATTATTGCATAAATTGCTGAATAATTGTAAATATACTAGATATGTGTCAGTTATTACAAAATGTTATAATCTGCTGTTATGCGTTGTATATAAGTGTATAGTCATTTTATTAGGTCGTAAGGTGATGTAAATATGAGTAATGTTGTAATGTAAATAGTAGTATTTAAGCTTCAGATACAATAATTTTAAGGCAGTTTATTAAATACGGCGACAGAGTACAGTCGTTAAAAATAATATAGTAAAAATGTAAAAGTTAGTTGATGAAATACGGCGAACCAGAACAGTCGTCGACCAGTATGTAAATTTGTAAAGTTAGTCCATGTTATACGACGAGGGAGTACAGTCGTAGAGCAGTATGGAGTAAAAGTAAATCAGTCCTATTAATACGTTGAATAAGCATAAACTTACTTAAAAATGTAAATAAGTGCAATCTAGTTTATTTAATATTAAATAAATAAATACTTGCTAAAGCTAAAATAGTAAGGGAATAAATCTTCGAACATCAACATGCAAATTGATGTTTTATTTAAATAATTAAATAAAACAAGTAATCATATTCTTCGAATAAAAGGGAAATTTTACCCGCAATTTTATATACAGTAAAAGTGAGTTATAACGATTATTTTTCTTTTGTGAAGAGAGTTTTGATGGTGAAAATATGGGAAGCCTATATGGTTTTGGGAGGTACAACTAGAGGCAAAGACAAATACACTGCCACTGAACATAACGGAGTAAAAGCTAACTACTCTGCCAATGGTTTGGAGAAGCAATTTGTGACAAATGTCAGAGAAGGACTGATTCAACAGCAAAAGGTAGGAATGTTATTTTTTCTTTTTGTTTATTTGGGACCTGCTAAGAAGATGACTATCTTGGATTGGAAAGAATAGTTAAACAATTTTGTTCAATTAACTTAAATTGTTAGTTATTCAATTTGATAGTCATTTAAAATTCAATTTATGTGTTATTTATCTTGTACAACCAAGAGAATCCACATCGCCCTAAGATGAGTGTTTCATATTAATGTATTGCAGTAATTTTAAGTTATATAATTGGCGCCCAACTTATATTACATAATCTTAAAGTTTACTTAAGGACTCATGCTTTATTTAAACCTATATTAAAAAGTATTATAAAATTAAATACGCATTTGAATAAAAGGGAAGTATTTCCAAAGTTCACTGTTAATTAAAGTTATCAAGTTAATTATTAAAAACGTCTACTATCTAACGCATTTATCTGCCCTTCTGACGAATATGTTAAAATTATTAAACAATTTTATCATTTTAATTTATGCCTAATATCACCGTAATATATATAGTAGCTGTCACAGGCCATTTAGGCCTATAGCTGTACGATCTTCTTCCTTTCTTTGCGGTCCTTGACTGTGGTTTTCCAGTTTCTTATTCCTTTTTCTTCCAGTTCTCTTTCTACTGCCTCCAACGATTCTTCTCAGAATTTTTCTTTCCCATATTTCTATCTTTTCTCTATCTGTTTTGTTCATTACCCATGTCTCGCATCTGTAGGTTACAGTCGGCCTTAGAACCGTTTTATACACTCTCGCTTTGATATTACGCGACCCATTTTAAATTTAAATATTGCACTTAGTGCTCCTGCGCACTTGTCCCCTTTTACTAGCCTGTTTTCAAATTCTTTATTGTTGTTTCCATTTTCTGTGATTTGGACCCCTAAGTAGGTAAAGCTTTGGACTCGATTCACTTTTAGTTTCCTGTTATTGTATAGTGTGATTTCTATATTTTCCGGTGTTGTTTCAGTATTTTTCTCATTATCATATAGTTTGTTTTCTATTCGTTTATTCCCAGTCCGATTGTTTTGGCTTCTCTTTCCATGGTCATAGTTACTTTCTTTAGCTCCTTTTGAGTTCTTGCTAAAATCATGATATCATAAGCATATGCTAGACACTGGTGACTTTTATTTGATATCATTCCTGATCTATTTATTCCACTCTCTTTTATTATTTTTTCTAATGCTATGTTAAAGGGTGTCGTGGATAAAAGGTCCCCTTGTCTTAGATCTCTTTGGCGTTAAACGGTTCTGATACTATTCCATTTGCTTTCACTCTATTATAACAGCCACTTAGGGTTAACTTTACTAACTTAATTGTTATATCTGGTATCCCTAATAATTCCTTTAACGCTTGAAATAGGTTGATACTTAAAACAGGAAAATTAGACAATTGAGGATTGGTATCAGAGGCAAGACTCAAGCTTTGGGTGATGGGTATCTGCCCTGAAAATTGGCTGAAGCTTGGGCAAACAGTAAGGAACCGAGATCAGTTACTAAAGGTTGGCTCTAACTTGGGAAAATATTAGAGAACCCAGAATTGGCATCGAGGTGTTGGTTAAGCAATCGAGACTTGGGATTGGAAAGTTGGAAGAAATCTGGGTAAAAATTAAAGAACCGACGATTAGTATATGAACGTCTGCTTAAGCTTGGGGAAAGATTCGGAAGTCAAAACTCGATATATATAAGGGTTAGCTTAGACTTGCACCAATATCGAAATTGGGTTATCCAATGTTTAGCCAAGTGGAGTCAAGGCTGGCAGTTCACACATGGGTAACAGCATTAAACTACAATATACCTTCCTAATAGCAGTAACCGGAGTTAGAGAGTCTGCATTATATTGTTCTGCGGTAAGGGAAGTTAGAAGATTTGTAAGTAATTGCTTTGACAGTTTACGCAATGGTTTAGGCATGATCTAAGCCGTTAATTATACTTTACTTGTACTCATAAACAGGGTGTCTTATATATAATGAGTTTTAGCTTAATGGACAACATGTGAATAAAGGAAGAAGGCAAAAATGCATAACATTCCGCATTATCTCAAAAATAAATTTTCACTTATAATATACCAAGTGCATTGATTATTGCCGGAAATTTTTTGAGTGACATTTCTGCAACGTCTTAGTTGCACGACACGGAGTGGAGTGCAATTACGTTGCAGAAATGCACGAAATCAAAATTTCCAGGCAGAATCAATGCACGAGGCTATATTCGGTAAGAAAATCGCACGACGCACAGAAAAAAATTCATTATGATTAATTGGTTTTTATTTCTAAAATCAGTGTTTTATGTACAGAGACTCCATATTTTATGTAGCTATATATTATGTTACAAGTATAATTTCCAAAAAATTACTCCTTGGTAGCATATATATATATAAATTTCCGGAAAATTGTGTGATTGTCATGGATACAATTCAAATTTGAATTTTTCTATTGGTTCTCGGCATCGTCGTGCGATTCTCACTAAAAATTTTTGGGCACCCGGGAAACTAAGCAAACTGAAGACGGCCCTGGTGTCTAGTGAAGTTTAATAAATATTATGCTGATCATTCTATTTAGTTTATTCCAAGCAAAAAGACGTTTACTATTTAAACTGTTATTACAGTAATAAATACATAAATGTGTCAGTAAGTATAAAAGATAGACTAAACACTAAACAGTGACCGGGTTTTTTGTTATTCTTATTACAACTAATAATAGGTACATTTCTGTATTATTATAGGTTGAAAATCGTCAACGAATTTGTAACAATTTATAATTTGTAACTAACAGTTATAATTGCTATAAAACGAAGTATTAAGAAACAGGCCATGTGCTTACCCCCGAATTATTCATTTGCATAGCTGCAGTTAAACTACTAAAAAAGTACAACATATTTCATTTACATACAACAATATTACGTTAATGGTAATACGATAATTTCTGGTGATTAAAGCAGCGCATATGACGTAATAATTAATTCATTCTGAAGATATTTTGTTAGATATACGAGCCCTAACAACTAAATATTCCGACAGTTGCAATTTTGAAATAAAAAATTAGTTATTTCAACAAAATCAATCAAATCTAACAAAATATTAAGAATTCGCAGAAGGGAACATCTTTTAATATCAACACTAATAAATGCATGTTTAATAAGAGTTTTTGCATGACGCATCCCTTTCAAACTAACGGATTATATTTCTAAAAAGTATCTACTAATAATAAGATAATAATAACAACTTCTGACTACTTTATTTACGTTTAATACATCCAGACATCAATAAATTACTTTTTTATGTGACATATAATAACAATTTCTAAAAGGCACGTAGATCTAAAAGCGTAGCACATTTTTAAATTACATTTGTATGCATTAAAATCAATGAAAGTTTAAAATTTATTTTCTCAAAAACTATTCATTTAAAGAACAAACTTTATAAGTTCTACTGTATTCCACCTACCTACCATTCAGCCAAAACCCTTCAATTAATTTACACTTTGTACAATTAATGTTGGTAAAGTTCACAACTTTATTATTGTTTTCTGAAAAAGTAGTACCTCCTACAACAAAATTAACGCATGTAACTTCGGAGATTTTCGACACAAACTATTCGCTTTATAGATTTACTACTGTTTTATGTGTATTGATTTTAATTTGACCTGAAAAAACTACCATTTTGTCCATTAAGCATATTTGTTTATTTGAAACATATACATCTTTGCTTTCAAACATATGTTTTGCTGAAATGTATAAATATACAAAACATAGAATCGTAAAAATTAAAGAAACGTTTTTGCTTTGGCTTTATAACTACATGTTGAATGTAGTATATATAAATATACCATTTTAAATGGTGCGTACATAAGGCAATTTGCCAATATTTATTTTAACTTTTGCAGAAGTGTTTATTTCATCTTTTTAATGGCTATTTTAACACATTGATCGAATTGTATTATAGCAGACACACACAAAGATTGTTATGAATTATATATGCATTATCTTTTTCAATAAATCTACCACAATTTGATTTCCAACAGAACCCTCTCTTATAGCTAATATAAATGTATAACATTTCTGTCAGGTTAATATTAGATTCCAAAGCAATTTATTACAAATTTCATTTATATATGAATTTATTAATATCAAGCAACATAAAATATTTCATTTCATTTCAAATATTGTCATAGAGAAGATCTATCCTTTAATTAGAAAACGGTCTTCAACACGACCTTTGTAGAGCTATTAACCTGAAAGGTAGAGGTCACCACGAGGAATTTCCCTTGGGTATAGTAAAATGTTGACAATGTGTTTTCCACAATGACACCAAAAGATACATAATTTTCTGAATGTTCTCTGACACTTTGAAAGTGTTTTCATCACGTCACACGAGTAAGTAATCCTATAGACATAGGTCTTTGAGTTTGAGGTGTTGAGTAAAAAAATGTTTGGAAATATTGACATTATTGTGTAAGTAAACAGAGAACCTATTATTTTAAGATTTTTTATAAGCAAAAAAAGGAAAGGGCCATCACCTTTTAGTTTTATGGCTACCGCACCAAAAATACAACCGCAAGAAAAAGGTTGGACACAAACATAAAAGAAATGACCGAAAAGTCGTATAAAAAACAATTACAGTATAGCATATGCCAACAAAATCAAAGATTAAAAAAGAAATGATAAATAAGGAAACAGCTTGATACGCTGGTGTTTTAGAAATTGGTTAAACCTAAGGGCAGCTGAATTAGCATTTGATATCTGGAAAAAACAGGATGTTTTTTTAATGGTAATAACAATCAGTTATTCTAGTAATTCAAATCTTAATACCAAAGAGTAGTAAGAATAGTGTAATGGACTCTTTGTGGGCCAATTCTGAGATACATGACATATATAGATCAACTTCACAATATGTTATTAATTAAAAATGCGATATTCAAAGAAACGAATCACTCTTATTAATTGGGCACAATCGATTCCGTTAAATGGTTCTTAAACCGGCATAATTTTAGATATTGGCATACAGATAATCCACGTGTAAGTTTCAAAGTTACTAAAACAAAAAACATCCAGACGTCGGTAACAATGAATTGACCAAGAAATCAGATTGAATGGCCTCCTCGGTCTCCAGACATGACACCAATAGACTTCTTCCTCTGGGGGACATCTAGTGTATGTTGTTAATAAGCCAGCAACACTAAATGATTTAGAAGCTCGAATTAGGAATGCAATATCCCTACATACATCATGCTATACCTATCAAGGACATATCAAATATCCCTACAGACACCTACATGATTTTTTCGAAGCTTTCATTAATCGATATATTTCTGCCAGCAAGTGAATGGGTAACAGTTTGAACATTTATTATGATTTATTTTTGTTTACTGAAATTTAAAAAGCGTTTTCATTATATATAATTGTGAGATTATTTTTCAGTATTTCTTCATTATTTTAAGCTAAACAACCGCATGACGTAATTTTACGTATTTCTGAAGCAAATACGGTTCAAATAACAATGTGAAAAGGTAAACCCTTGTTGCCATTTAAAAGATCCAAGATGACGGCATCTGGTAAATACCTGTTGCACAAAACAAATGAAACTTGTTTTGTCAAAAGATGGGTTTATTGAACAGTTTAACTTTACCAAATGGCACACTTAATGAAGTTTTGTTGCTTTTTCACAGTTAAGAATTATCTGAAATAGACAGAACAGGTTGTATTTACGATGTATTCAAAAATATAACTACTCGCCTATAGTATTAATTACTGAGATTTGTGTTTCATTTTAAGAAGGTATTTTGTTTGTGTAGTACCTTTCTGTAACATTCAAGTTTGATAATTTTAATGCGTTTTAATAAGTTTTGTCGGAATTGAATAAAGTAGCATTTTTTTTTTTTTTTAATTTATTTATTTATTATTGTAACCAACAGATCACTTGATCCAATTACAGGTTACAATTCTTTAAAATAAATATACAATTATAGAAAGTAAAGGATAAACTAAAAATATTAAAAATTCTACACATGTAAACGCTCCAACTTAAAGAGTACTAATAATAATAGTAATAGTGATGAAATAAATATTAAATAAATAAACAATAGTAATAGTAATTATAATTATAAGAATAATAATAAAAAATAAGCATGAATTTCTTCCCCTCTAACAGAAGTTAATCTCTAGCGAAAGCTAAGTAAACAGAGAGAGAGAGAGAGAGAGAGAGAGAGAGAGAGAGAGAGAGAGAGAGAGAGAGAGAGAGAGAGAGATAGAGAGAGAGAGAGAAAAATATATAATAATAGTATTTAAAATTAAATAATAACATTAATAATAAAAGTTTATGGAAGTTATAATTGTAAATTGGCATCGTGTTCAGCTAAATGGGCTTTTAGAACAGTTTTAAACTGATTTAGACTTATTATAAATATATCACAATTTGTAGCGTACTGATTGAAAGTTCGACACATTCTGAGTAATGGCGAATTCATAAAATAATTTGTCTTCGCTGTTGTAATATGAAAAGAATTTGTAATTCTAGAATTATATGTAGGGACTTTAAAAGATATGTACTGCAATATGCATGGGCTATCAATGAGATGACGCACAACTTTATAAACAAAAATCAAAGCCGCTAAATTACGTCTGCTCTTTAGAGAGAGATAATTAAATTCTGTTCTCAAAGTCATCGATGGCATGGTTAATGCATACACTCCATACTTCTTATAATACACGAATCTGAGAAAAGATTTTTGAATTTTTTCGATTTCATTAACCGAGTTAAAGTAAAACGGTGACCACACCACTGAGGCATATTCCAAATGACAACGAACGAATGTATTAAAAAGTGCAATAAAAGTATTTAATTTTTTAAACCCCCTAGAATTTCGTATTATAAATCCTAGTGCACGGTAGGCTTTTTTTGTGCTGAAATCAATATGGTTGGTGAATGTCAGTTTATCATCAAATATTACGCCTAAATCTCGAATACTGTTTTTACGTTGTAATGTATCATCACCTAATGTGTAAGTGTGGTTTATTATCAAAGTTTTCCTTGTAAATGATACTACACAACATTTCTGAGTATTGAAAGAAAGTTTATTATCTAAAGACCAGCTATATACACGATTTAAATCAATTTGTAAATATGTGCAATCATCTTTGGTGCGTATTGCGTGGTAAATTTTGAAATCATCGGCAAATAATTGAAATTTTGAATGACGAATAACCTTAGTTAAACTATTTATCATTATCAAGAACAACAGTGGCCCTAGATTGGAACCTTGCGGTACTCCCGAATACGTATCGAAAACTGTAGATGTTGCACCACTATAAACCACATATTGCTTTCTACCTTTTAAGTAGGAAACAAAAAGTTCTAACAAATTAGAAGAAAAACCAAATTCATGCATTTTTTGCAATAGAATATCGTGATCAACTCTATCAAATGCCTTTGCGAAATCTGTATAAACTGCATCCATTTGGAAATTGCTGTTAATGGTGTCCATAACTTCTTGAGTAAAAAGAACCAAATTAGTGCATGTTGGTCGCTTTGGCATAAAACCATGTTGATGCAGTGATATATATTGTTTTACATGATTAAAGATGACATCATATAAAATTGATTCAAAAATCTTTGCCGGTGCTGAAAAAAGTGCAACAGGTCTATAGTTTCCGACATTTTAACCACATAATTGATACTAATTATCATATGAGGATGCTACACTTTTATAACGTGCAGTAGTTTTCTGTACTTTGGGCTGCAGAGTGTTTTCAGTATTTAGAAAAATAGCTAATTACGATCATAAAAGGTGTGAGGTTTTTATTTATAAGCATAAATATTTATAAGCAAGGAACGTTGAGAAATTCTATTATAAATTTATGTTATTATATGAGTTGGAAACAATGTGTCTTCGAGAACAAAATTTAGATAAATAATCTATTATTTATGCCAAGTGAGATATATCGGCAGATTCGTAATTTTGTGATCTACAAGATTTTTCTTTAAATGAAAAATTGCAATATAAAATAGGGTTATAGGAAATTCAGAAAAGTTATTTTATTTTGTTTTAATGTACCTCTCGAGCGGTGCAAATTAGAATTTTGTAAGGTTATGTTGAAAAGAAAAGTAATTGAAATTTAATTTACGTTAGTTAAAAAAATTTTAAAAAAATTAAAAGGTGATTAAGCCAATTTAAACAAAGTATTATAGTTAATTATTTAAAATAAAAAACACAATTTCATAATAATATAAAAATTATTATTGGGTGAAAATTAAAGAAATAACTGGACACTTATCAACTATTTATAAACAGTATATGGAGATAGAATTTAGATACCATTGGAATTTAGGAAGATACCATTCAAATTATGAATAAATTATAAATATAAATATTTTTTTATGGTTTATTACTATAAGTTTATTTGTTTTATTCCAAACAAAGAATTTTGGAAGTTGTAGTTTTTTATTCATTTAAAAGCAAAAAGACAGATTATCTTTTTTCAATCCATTTAAATTTTTGGAAAATTATTAATTCACTCAAAAATCATTATTTTTTATTCCAAGAGAAGAGTTAAGTTTGTGTCATATATTTTTTATTTATTTATTTGCGTTTAATTGTGTTAAAGAAAAATAACAGGTTTTGTTATAATTATATGAAGATTTATTTGTATAATGATATTTTAATTATTTATATGCCAAAATTAAGAAATTATAGTTCTTCAAAGCGACCCGACCTGAGAGAGTCTCAATTTTGTAGGATATTAAAGTTTATCTTAACAATAAAAATTTTAAAGCCGGAACGAGAACCAAAAAAGGTAAGGTGTATATATTTTTGTCTGTCGCATTTAACGTATTCTCAAAAAATGAATTGAATGGAACTCTATCCAACAGTGCAAATATCCATATCTTATAAGAAGTCTTTAATCTCTTACGCAATTTTCTTATCTCACCTCTTTATCATTTTAATCACTACTTTAGTTTACATTTATTAGGACTACTTTCAATTCACCGATTATGCAGAAACATTTGTATACCTACGTAGGTCCATAACATGGGTGTGTGGAAAAATCTCTAAAAAGGAGTTATTAATTTAAGATTTTAGGCTGGTATTTTTCTAAGTAATAATATGGCGCGTTGAAAATAAACAATGTTGGGTCAAGGTTATCACTAACGAAGGTGCAAGAATTACCCATCTGTGTGAGTGAATGAATGTCAGAATTAAGGAGCGGCTAATAGTATGCCAATCCCCAATTAAATTTATTTCGTTTCAAAGGGATCCAATTTAATCTCATCTCTATGTATACAGTTAATTATACAGCAAATACTGTAATATTATTAGTACCGGCAATTTCATATAAATTGCAATAAACGGGCGACTATAGACCTTCTATTTTAAATAGTATCGACATTCTGGAGCAAACCTGACCAAACTTTAATAAAGAAACGATTGCTATAGATGCATGTTGTTACAGAAATGTAACAAAAAGTTATTTTTCTTTAACCCTTTGAAAAGCCATTTGTTTTCCTAGGTACTATTCATTGTGATTAAAGTTGACGTTTTTGTTACTAATATAAAAATGCGTAACGTGTTGCTAGGTTACATTTTTAATCCTAGGATTAAAAGTACTTAAAGTTAAAAAAATTTAAGAGAAAAGGTAAATTCTAATTATATATTTATGTATTTTCCCCTTCTGCAATATTTACACACCATAGGCTTCCATTTATATTCTTTTTTTTAGAATTCATTATTTCCCTTTCAATTATAAAGCATGTTAAATTAATCCCTCTTTGTAATATATAAATGTAACTAGTATAATATTTAACTCGCTCCAAGGTTATTTTGAAGCACGATAGTAAGCCTATTTTACGTATTTACGTCCCGTCTTATATCAACCCGTGGAAACCTTGAAATCCTCAAATGTCTGAAAGTCAACTACAACAATGAAACTTCACATAAAGCCTCACCCAACCCACGGAACCTATATAAAAGACCGAAACTCTCAGAACTAAGAGTAAGAACTAAACTTCAGAAATTGCAGACCATTCCAGAAGTGAAGACCATCTAGAAAGTAAAATCCATCCAGAAAGTGAACATCATCCAAGCTACTACGAAAAGGAAGTTGGACAGAACTTACCATAGTTGATTATGGTGGTTACTGCACTTTCTCTAATGCTTGGAACTCATTAGAAAAGACATCAAGTGCAGTCAGAGTGTAGATTCTTGCTGATTGTAAATACCCAATTTGTTGGAATTAGTTTTGGCAAATTTGTACTTTATTGTAATAAAGATACTTCCAATAATTTTGGCACCTATATCTTTTATTTATAACGTGTGTTGCGCCTCGCAATATGATCATGCATTCATAATTGCTCATCAAGCAAAGTGCCACTTTTAATAGAATAGATTGATTACGCATTAGACATAGTATATTCCTTAATCAACTTTATGGATAATATATGGTGCAATGCGATTGAGATCGATGGTAAAGGTATATTCCTACGTTATGACTTGATATTCAGGATCTATTATTTTCAAGTTTATCTTAGTACCCATATTAAAAGTAAGAAAGAGTATTTTTAAATTCGGTGCCGAAACTACGTGAGAGATTAATGCAACATCTAAGTTGGTGACCAGATTACATTCCCCTTTTTAATCATAGCGAGCCAACAGGTAGTCAAAGAGTAGGTCAACAAATTAAGGAATTTACTGGTATGGATGCGTGATACTTATAGCTGCGGACAAACGGACGATAGTAAACGCAAACATTTGAGAAAGATTTAAATATAACGCAAAAAGTGAAAGAAAATGCTCGTTTACACCCTTTAAAAAGACTTACAAACTCGTAAAGTAGAATATAAAGTTGAGATAAAAGCACTACAAGAACAAAACAAAGATAGCTTTGGTACTGTAGCGGCTAGCGTACTGGTTTCTCACACAAGCGAGCCTGGATCGAATCCCTTATCACCAACATCTTGTTAAGATTTTCTGCAGTCTCCCTTAGCTGTAACACAAATGTGGTATTTAGGCTATACCACATGTAAGTCGGCTGCAGCCGCACGATGGACTTATGCGTAATAATAGTAATCGCCCCCCCCCCCACACAAGCTTCATAGCTTCTGGGGCCTAGCTCTGCAGGCAATGGATAGTATGTGTATGGATAGCAGTATTCAAAAATTATGAACTTAGAAGAAATAAAAGAAAAACAATGTCGTAATAAAAGGTGGAAGATTTCAGAGATCAGTTAAAAACTAGAGTGGTATAATTTTTAATTATGAAGCTGAGTAGATGAATTAGGGTTCAACCTACCCAAATGACAAAAGAGTGCTAACAAAATGCGAATCATGGGAAAATAAACAAAAAATTTTGAAAGTAATAAGACACACCTAATAAGACACATTTCTGAAACCTGTAAAATGTCCAAAATCTTCTGAAATATCTGAAATTTCTTGAGGATGTTAAAAATTTCTTTTTTCACGACCACTATAGAATTTGTAAAGTCTGAAATAAATTTTGATAATAAAACCTTAATATTCTGACTCTTCTTGAATAAATATTCTAAAACACTACCCTAGTTATGTATTTTGCATGTATTGCATTCCATCACTAGATATAGAATTTAGAATGAATATTCTGTAACAGTACAATAAAAAAACTGTTAGCCTCAATTTCATTGTTTACTTTAAATGTCATACTTTTTAAAATCATTGTGCTTGTTTTCAAGTTGTAAATACTGCTCAAGATTAAATGGTCTAGTGGTCGTGGAGAAAGTGCAGTCTGCTGCTCTGTTACAATGGAAATTCGATACTCGTGCTTGCTCTCGTTCGCTTTCAGCTGGCGTTCGGAACTCTGTACTCGCATCGATTTTCCATTCTAACCTTTTTACAGAACACACTATTCTTAAACATTTTCAAAATATTCGGCCATCTAAACATAAAAAGTCAAAGAAGTGTCTAACTGTTCGTTCCCTGTCACTCCCGAGGAACGACCCCTTTCCTCAAATCTGTTTAGATTAAGTTAGAGTGCAATTTTCGGTAGTGTTGGATGCCAACTTAGTCAATTAAATAAATTAGGAAAAACCAGTCACTGGACTGTGTGACTTGTGACTGGAAGCAGGCGTTCTGCATTAAATTTAAATTTAGTTTTAAATTTTGACCTAAATTGACCTTGGAATAGGTGATAGGACAATATGATACTGTAGCCGGTTTTGTCACTTCAAACCATTCTTAAACTTATAGCTTGATTTTGACCTGATCACAACGGTCAAAAGTTACGTCGGAGGTCAATGGTGATAACTATTTTGCATTCGATTACATACATATCTGTTTCCAGTTTCCTTCCATCTGTTACAATTTTTAAGCTGAATAGTTAAGCGTGGCGAATGGACAGACGGAACACCTTCACCAATAAGCTAATAGCCTTTCTAGAATTTCACTATATGAATTAGTGCATTCTGCTAGTCTGTCCGTTCGTCTATAATACTTATATAACTTAAAAACAGTTTAACGTACGGTAAATCTGATTACATACGAACCATCATGTGACTCAGATCGTTTGGTGCCAATTTCACAACAGGGTTTGGATTTGTTGGTAGCAACGTTGGAAATATCGCAGCAGAAATACTCGCAAAAATGTTGAAAGTACGAAATCATTTGGCGGCAGCAGATACAGTCACCAAACACCGAAGCCGCTAATCGTATTTCCAAACCTTTTTTGCCGTCGATTCTACTAATACATTTGCTTATTGTAATAACATCATCGGATTAATGGAAACAAGGGTATAAAGTATAACATTCGTAAGTGGCGTGATTCGTATAGAAGTGGTTTGAAAGTGCTTTTACTTTATTACATAAACAAGAAATCACCCTTCATTCCGATAGCGTATTTACAACAATGACAGAGACCTATGATACAAAAAAGCAAAAATCAATAAAGGTTTGTGTCTATTTATATATTTAATGAAACATAAAAACTCCCCCATAGCAAATTAATCAAACATATAATAATAGAAAGTTTCGATTATCTGATGTCCACCGAAAATATCTCGAAAACTAGAAGACTTGCTAAACTGGAATTTTACAAGTAGGTGGGCCTTAACATAACAGGGTACACGAGTACATTTTCAATCTTAAAAACCCAGTATACTTTTTACAAATTATACTTGAAGCAATTCTAGAGGCAAATAAATATTGAAATTACCGGGCCGTTCATCCAGGGGCGTAGTAACGCAACATTCCAGGTGGAGAAGAGTTTTCCGAAAAAATTATTATTAGAAAATGTTGATTGTGAGTAATCTTTAAGAAATACATACATATATGCCACCACGGTTTTTTTTGTAGACCTACAATTCATTCACTTACAGTTTGCCTTTATCAGTTACCATTTTCGCAGCGTTCTGTATCTGTTTGAACCAATTTTCCTGATTTTTTTTCACACTTTGCTCATTAGTCGACTCTCGAAAGACTATTTGAAAAGTCTGTATATATAAAAGCGTTCTGTAAAGGAATATAGAAATTATCAAAAATTATATTAAGTGTTTTTGGAAGATTAAAATATTTAGGTAATAAAGGTAATAAATTCAATTGCGAAAAGCTACTTAATCAAATTCCTTTTAGCAATAACTAGTTAAGTAAAAATGCAATGCTTTTATAATAGTTGTAACAGTTGGATGACTTAAATTAATAAAAGAGACGACGACAGACTTTCGAAGAGTAAACATGTAAGAACATATCAAATTTCTATTTTATAAGAATAAGAAATAAAACCAATTTATTATGGGATACAAATTTGTGTATTATTTAAACTAACATCCATAATCAATAAAACCAATAAAACCGATAAACAAGGGGTTTATCACAGTTCTCTAAGAAACAAGCTGTCGAATGGTAAAAACAGCATTAAAATCTGTGTGATTTTGAGTGAAACAAAAGTGATTCTCGAGATTTACCAGCTTTTATGAAGACGAAAGTTAATTGTGATTATTTGAGTGCGCGTGCACCTACGAATGATCCGGATTGGTATGATGATACACACATATCGCCGTCGGCGCGGCGTTATCAGTTCCTTTTGTAAATATCTCTTTTTTTCTTCATTGATAGCTGACGCGACTAGAAACGCAACGCTGATTTTTCACCGGGAGTTAAGCTAGTAGTTAATGTTTTCTTCTCTCTCCTTTAGATGCGTGTTAACGGACCCGACTTACGGAGGCTCCTGAAGGATACCTGGTTCGATGATTGTCTAGAGGAGAATGAGCAGTAATGAGCAATTTCATGAACTATTTGGCAAACACTGTGCGGAGCATTATCGCATTTTGACCTGCTACATGTTAGACGCTTTGGAGAGATTAGGTGTGTCAATGTCTCTTAAAGTTCATTTCCTACACCTACACCACGATCTGGAATATTTTGAGAGGCAATTAGCATCGAAATCAGGCGAGCATGGTGCGCGCTTTCACCAAGTAGCCATGCCTATGAAAATCAGTTACAAAGGGAAAAATGAAATGGTATGTCGGCGGACATTTACTGGTGGTTAAAGAATATCAACGAGGATAGCAGTGGCACAAACAGCGACAATGACAATAATCCCAATACCAACACGCCTAGCGACGCGACGGCGACATCGACAGTAGCAACAACAACGATGAACCAACAGCGAAAAAAGCAAAAATTGATTTTTTTTTTAAATAAATTGAAATAGAAAATTATTACAAATTGTGTATACATTTAAAATAAAAAGGTTAAGGTTGACGTATATTGCACAGAATTTGGTTTTTCAGAAATTTTTCTGTAAAATGCTTAAAAGTAAATATAAATCCTAAACGGAGCCGGCGGTACACGAATGGTGTCAATGCATCACTGTTGTTGGAAGTGTCGTGGGTCTGAAGCGGCAAGATTTTTCTAAATTGGAAAGTTCGGCCGCCTCAACTATGGATATGTGTGTTTGTGTTGCATGTTAGATGGGGCACATATGTGCTAAGCTTTGGTTCCCCCGTAGTGTAAGCGTTAAATTTAAAAAAGAAAAAATCTTAAAACTTTAAACGAGTTAACCTAATGAAATCCCCTTAGCAACGTACTATGGGGCACTAATACTGTCTATTTTTTTGTTTATTTTAAAAAGTTTATTTTTGTTGTACAGTGAATTATTTACCGGATTTGACTATTTGCCTACGACATACGACATCCACGATCAACAATACAAGGAGACGACTGTTCAAAAGAGTACATGGCTAAAAGTAGCCCTAACCAATTTTTCTTGCCAAATTCACTTGGTTAATTAGTAAAATCTTACGAAAAGGACTCCCTATGTATAGTTGCGAGGTTATCATTGATTACTTGGTATTATGCTACTTCTAATCAGATAAGAGTTCTTAGGAAGAGTTCAGGAAAAGGTTCTTAGACATTTGTAAAATGAAATGATTAGCAACTCAGAAGCGTTATTATAATTTTAAGGAATATTCTTGAAATCATTCGAAGTTGACAATTTTGTCAAAATTGTCAACTTCAAACGGCTATAATTCGAAAACCATAATTTTTAGACTTTGAGCTGATTGACACCTTTGATCTACACATTAGGGACTATTATTTACCAAAGTTTCAAGTATTCTGGCTTAGAGCCATTTTCGGAGACACTGCGGAGACCTTTGTAAAACTATCTAAGGTTTAGAAGTTCTACAAGAAACATCTGATATTTTCAAAATATCAGTAATGTTTCCAAATTGGTGAAATGTCTAACATTTAGAAGACAGTGAGTATCTAAGTATCCCTAAAACTGTAAAACTATATTAAAGATTTCAAAACTTTGAACTTTTAAATTTTAAAATCATTTACATTTTCCGACTTTAGAATTTTAAATCTTGAATAGTTGAAACTTCAATACTTAAAAATTACCAGTCTCTGAATCTAAATATATAAGAATTCTGATTTTCTTAAGAATCTTTAGGATCTTAAAGTTGCTCAGCGTCTGTGATTCCAAGTACTTTTTAAAATTTAAAAAAATTACGGGTGCATATGGGTATAACTAATACAGCTACAAACCTTATAATGGGGGATAGCTGTAATGGTTTAGAACATATTTTCGTTATAATAATAATTGCTACTACCCATTATCTGGCGAACCAGGCCCCAAATAGCCCGAGAAAAATAAATTTTTACCCAAGAAAAATTAAGCAGTTGGGGATTTTTGAATATAGGCTCAGAACAATGCGTTATATCATATACTAAAAGTCCTTATCGATATCTGCGGTGGCTTCTTTTAAGAGTCCCATAATGTTAAAAAGCAATTTTGAACGCCCCTGAACATAATAAAATTAGATACCGATTTTGTACAGATTTATTGGTCTTTTCCGTATAACTCAAGGTCATAAAAGCCATTTATAATATTCCTGATCCTCTAAACAGCATAGTTTAGGCCCCTGGAGGAGGAACCCTTTTGAAAAGCGGGTTCTGACTCTTCATTTCACAGATTCGTCAACATACCCGTGTATGGTATCAATTCATACTAATTCTAACCCGTGGAACACGAATTTAATATTAAAATTGCATACGGTGATCCGGAAGTACACATGTTACCATTGTCCAACATGGCCGATACAATAATTAAATACCGGAAACAAAAGTATGCGAAACTATTTAGAACCAACGGAAACTAAAGTTTAATATTAGTATTAGTATTTCAAACATGATATTGTGTTGGTTATACTTCCTCATGTTTGTCAGGATTTGAGTCATTCGGAATAGTCTGAAATGCTATTTTCACAATTACCCGAACAACAGCAAATAGCTGAAGAGATCAGTTTGTGCGATTGGCACTTTTTGTGTATTTGATTTTATTATTACATTTGCAAGTCACCAAGTTGAGGAGTTCCGGTGTTGCAGGGGGTTGTTTGGGGTAGAATCAGTGTGGGAGCAATCCTGGCTTCCTCTTGTAAAAAAATAGCTGAAGTTGTAACACTCCCTGCAGGGCATGGATAAATAGAAGGGTATTGTTATCAATGCTCTTCACTTTCAAAGCCTGTTTATGCTGAGTACTTTTTTTGTTGTTGGGAAGAAGAACAAGAGTTCCATTTTTTACGAGCAGAAGCCACTAACATGACCAAGCTATCGGTATATGTGGCTGTGACTGTCTTAGCTGACAGCCTAACAACTGTTGAGAACACCAGGTAATCAACATCAGCTAGAGCCTGGTTAACGGGGACGCCATTCTTCTGGAGAATTGGTTCAAGAATATTGATGAGCTGGGGCTTATTTTGACTGTAGCCCATGAAGTCATCCTTTCTCACTGTCACTGCCATACCGATCAGGGGGAGACCGGTGTGCGCGGATTCGAATCTCGCCTTGGATAAGGTCATTTATGGTCACCGACAGAACCCGCTGCTTGACCGAGGCCATTTATGGTCACCGACGGAACCCGCTGCTTGACCGAGGTCATTTATGTCACCGACGGAACCCGCTGCTTGACC
This sequence comes from Agrypnus murinus, assembly GCA_929113105.1. Taxonomy (NCBI): domain Eukaryota; kingdom Metazoa; phylum Arthropoda; class Insecta; order Coleoptera; family Elateridae; genus Agrypnus; species Agrypnus murinus. The sequence continues at coordinate 72,749,604 of OV816031.1, read as the reverse complement.
GAGGTCATTTATGGTCACCAAAGGAACCCGCTGTTTGACAAAATCTTAAGTGCGGAGAAGCGAAGTGAGGTTTATCCCGCTTTTTGGCATATGGGAAACTGCAGGCCGCCAGGTAAATGTGCTTAGGAGCTATCCCGACCACCCTACGATCCGGACTGCAGCCGGATACAGTGATTGGAAGAAGCTCTGAAAGCCATTACACTTAAGGATAGTTGAAGCGAATACATAGCCTCTCACAATCAAGACAACTTCACCTTAACGGGTACACACTGGGAGTCTGTAACGTGTAGACTTAAACGAAGCTCTGTCGAGGGCCCACCAAGCCTATATATTGGTAGATTGGGGTGGCAAAACCATTAAAAAACCAAGTCCCGCCACATTTGAGGTTGGATTCGATCGCGCAGTGGCCCCAACCCCTGTCTCGGGGAGGAGCTTATGTAGGTATGAAAGAGGACTGGAGGGCTCTCTCCATACAACTAAGTTAAGTTGTGGGAATAGTCCTATTGCTGGACGAGGTACTTAGCACCGTATGAAAGAGGACGGGAGGGTGCCGGCTGGTGAACACGTGTTAAGTCAATCGCTCCGGTACTAGACTGGTTAGCTAGTAGAGGGTGGATAGGCAACCTCGCTCCGACCAGTGAGCAGACTGGGAGCAATTGCGGTGCTGCCGGTTTGCGCGCTGATTGGACGTATCCCGATCACTTCCTTCTGGAAGGGAACGTGGGGGTATGTTCACACGGGTACCCCTACGTAAAACACACAGACAATCTTGTCACTGCCATGGAGAGGTCCGCACCCTTTATCTACTGTAACGACCCCTATGTTCTACAGCCTTGGTCGTCAGGGGCTCATCATACCCGTCAAGAACTACCCTTACAGAGGCAGCTATAGTGATTAGATCAAATATAACTAGAGTACAACTATACATTTCTATAGCTACAAAAACACACACTATGCATTTTAATAAACACAAAAACGGCATAATTGCAATGCTTCAACACTTAAAACTGTGAACACTTAATAACAAAAGAATAGGTTAAGAAACAACTAGGACAAATTATGTCATCTTCATATTTTGTATAAAAGAAAAGAGAGATTTTTTATAAATCAGTATGAATTCAACTTCTACTCACTAAGTCTTATAAGACTTATTAAAATTTATTTCGCCCTACTTTGCCTGGAATCAAGGGTTCCGTCTAGTTACAACACTAATATGGGCAAATCTGTTAATAACAATTAAAAGATTCTTATCTGAATCTTTTCACAACCTTTTAATTATAAATTATTGTACCCGCCAGGTTGAAAAATGGTAACGTAGTGTCGTTCCGGTTCATCTTTTTTTTAAGTGATTTTAATCACTAAATTCGTGTTCCACGTGTCGGAATTAGTATGAATTGATACCATACACGGGTATGTTTACGAATCTGTAAAATAAAGTGTCATGGCACTCTACTTTTCAAAAGGGCCACCAGGGGCCTAAGATATGCTGTTTATAAGATCAGGAAAAGTATAAACAGCTTTTATGACCTCGAATTATGCGGAAAAGATCAATAATAAATCTGTACAAAATTCAAAATCTGACATTTTACCATGTTTAGGGACATTAAAAATAGTCTTTAACTTTACTCTAAAGAAAAGTTCACTGCAGACATTGATGAGGACTTTTAGTATGTGATATAGGACATTGTTCTAAGTTTATATACAAAGATTCTCGTCTGCCCTAATCTTTTCCGGGTTTAGGTAAAATTTTTACTGTTTTGCCTGGGCTACTATCAACATTTCGATGCTTCTTGCTAGTTTCCAAGAAAATCCCATTTCAAATTTTAAGTGCACTCCTTGTACTCATATTACATTAAAAATACTAAGCAATAAAAAAATTCTTTTTTTAATTTAAAAAAAAATTCTTTTATTGTTTAGTGTTTTTAAGGTAATGTGAGTACAAGGAGTTACTTGAGATTTAAAATAGGATTTTCTCGAAAACTAGTAGGAAGCGGCCACATGTTTATAAGGAAAATATATTCTAAATCATTGCAGCTATACCCCATTACGAGGTTTCTAGTTATATTAGTTACACTCTGTATTTTTGAAATTTTAAAATTTTAATTTACTGAAATCGTAAAACCCTTACAGATTCTTAGGCACACTCTTTTTATACTTATAGTTTTTTACTTTTTTTATATTTAAAAATAAGAATTATAAAACTTTCAGACTTCAATTATTTATAATATTAGAAGTGACCCTTAAAACTCTAAGATTTTTTACTTTAAAGTCTAATAGTACAAACTTTGAATTTTTAACACTTCAAAAATCTTTGAAACTACATACCAGTATGCTTAAATAATATAATCTATTTTTGATTTCGTTTAGCTTCAAGGTGATAATAATGAGAAAAAGAGTGAAAAGTGTGTAAGGATGAACATTAGGGCGGGGTAAAAATTTTTTTGAAATTGCGTATCCTTGGGTGTTAAATAGTTGCCTTTTTTTAGGTCAATATAAACCCACAAAAAATTCAGTTCTGTGCGATACAGGTTCCTTTTTGAAGGTGAAATTTTGAAATTTTAATAAAAAACCCTCATTCTTTTTTCTAAACAATTTAAGACGGCAAGACAAAAGTGGCTAGGACAGAAATAGTTATTTTTTACCTCAATATTATTACAAAAAGATTCACATTTCTTTCCAGCGCCATCTTCAGGTTACTATAAAACTGTTATTTAGTGATGTTTAAGGGTTTTTTATATTAAATATAGTTTTATATTTGTGGAAATGTTCTTCCAACATTTTCCAACGTTATGAAATTGTTTGTGTGGTATAATGGAATTTTCCAAGGCTATATAGGCCAAAGAAACCTGATGATCAGCAACATTGAAGTTAAAACTACAAAAAAAAAACGCAAAGTCGCAAGTAAGAAAGGAATTAGTACAAAAAAAGGTTTAGAAAGAAAATTAAAGATATAATTTCAACTAAGTACAAAGTACAAGGAAAGAAGAGGAGGAAAGCAAACAAAGAAGACCACTGCAACGAAATTGATAACAGGGATACTACCGATTATGTCGGGGTTGATACTAGAGTTTAAAGCCTGTGGCAGAAGTGGACTTTCAGACAGAAATGCATCTCTCTTTGTGAATGCTGTGCTCAACGATTTTGAAAAAAGTCAGTAACGAGAATCCGTTGTTAATTATTTATTGACAGAAGTAAAATTAGAAGAAGAAAAAAAAGGTGGTGCAAAAATAGAAATGAGACAAAAATAAAATGTTGTTTCTAGAATTTACTTTGACGATTGGAAAGATAGGACACTTGTGAAGTGGGTAGCCGTGCTGTAAAGAGTTCAACTCTTACTCAGGCGGCGCGGGTTGGATCCTCGGAACCAGCGAGAAGATTTTTCTCGCCGATAACTCCTCAGTACACTACTGTCAGATTGGGCACTTTAAGCAGTCAGTCCTGGCAACCACGCCTACCTGTGGTTGTCGTTAAAATAACACCGTGCTTTACCACAAGTATGTATTTACTTCAGTGGTTTGACAATGTTAATTACAATTAACATTTAAAACACTTGCTATTGAATAAATAGAATCCAGTTGTCACACTAAACAAATTATAGAAGAAAATGTAGTTATTGTTACGGAATCAGATTCTATTTACCTAGGACATATGACACCTACGTTTGGAAGCACCAATGACATTAAGACCAGTCTTTTTAACTTCCTTCAAAATTCTTTCAGTGAAAATTTAAACAAAATTGAAAACCACCATTGACCAAAAGTATTACCGAAGCAGATCTTAGAGAAATGATTATAAGTATTCCTGAAAACATCGAAGTTTTAAGTTTCCATGAATTACCCACAGATGGTAACCGAAGCTTCGTCAGTATGTAGTAACAACGCCAGGGACGGACTTCCTGAAAAGCAACACCAAAGATTGAGGCAAGAAAAGATTTTATCAAGTTAATTTCTAGACATATGGGAGGGTGGGGGTGGAATACGTCATCTCCCCATAGTGGATTGTGGGTTGTTTTTGTTTATTTATAAAAAAACAAGCGAAGGACTGCTGAAAAAAAATTTTTAATCTTATTTTTTAAATTTTCAAGAGAAAAAAGGAACCTGAACCCATTAATATTTTTGCAAAAATGTATTACGGTTTGTTTGATGGTTAATCAAAAGGCAACTATCCCGCAGCCAGGCCAACTAAAAATTCAAATTCAAATTTTCACCTACATATATAGTATTGTTCCGCCCTAATGAACATAAATTAATAAAAAATGTGAAAAAAATAGATACTTTGATTCTGTGTATCCCTTACCAAGTATATGCAACTAAGACATAGTTTAGCTATTGGTTCCAAATGAACCGATATGTTTAATGAGCAAAACCTTATTTTATCCCGCAGCGAAAAACATTTTGAGGGGCAACCAAAATACAAACTCTGCATATCGTGACGTTGAACGCTATTATTTTGCATGCAATTCCGTTATTTATGGACCAGTTTTAATATTGCTTGTGCATTTATCACTAATGTTAATAATAGATAAAAGTAATAGCAAAGGCGGCAGATATAAGAAATATTAATGCAGGAAATGCACGCGCATGCTGGGAAAAGATGTAACGATAAATTATATTAATCCGACAATAGATTGACAAGTGAACAGATCTTCGACACCCTATTTTTGACGTTTTGGTTTTAGAATTTCCAGTTCCATAAATTATAAACCTATTTAACAGCCTTGGTAGTGTAATGTCTGGCGTGCCGGACTTTCACCCAAGCGACCCTCGATAGACTCCCGGCGCCGGCAGATCTGGTTAAGGTTTTCTGCAGTTTTCCTTAGCTGTGACACAAATGTGGGATTTGCGCTGTTCCATCTGTAAGTCGGCTGCAGCCGCAATTAGGGCCTACTTAATAATAATAATCGCCCCCTCCCTCCCGCACAAGCTTATAGCTTCTGGGACTTTGGTTTCCAGGCTATGGGTTGTAGCAATTATTATTATTATATTATTCCATACCTTCCAACGACCACATACTAAACATTCGATGTTAAATTAATTTTAACCTACCCTCTTTTATACCAACATCAACTTGATTTATTATTATCTAACTTATTTTCGGATACTTCACACCTGTAGCTGATAAGGGATATTAACGGGATGAAAGCACGTATATGTGTTTGGAAATGGATCAGCTAGATTCTCGTACTAAAAACACCTTTCTAATTGCAGCAATTTTGTAAATTTGTCTAATATTTTCTATTACTGGCATTATTACACAATTATCTTTTCTGTCAACTCATCTTTATATAACGTAAAATATAAACAATTATTTCAGCTAAGAAGTATCCTAGCAAAACGATTACCTAAGCTAATTTTTATAGTGCTTCAAAATAAATCGGAATAGAAATTTTTCTCAAACAAAAAGACAAGATTAGAGTTTAAAAAGAAAATTTATTAGCCACATGAAGCTAACTAGAATTTACTGAAACAAAGAAAATCCCAAGACATTCTACTTGTCTTAATTTACAACGAACATATACATAAATAATCCTAATACGGATGCCAAAACTCCAAAGACTTAAAGACCCCAAAGAAAAAGAGTCTGTAGTAAAAACAAGAATTTATTCGGCTTTATGTTCTTAACATTAGAAGCCCATCAACTTTTCAATTAGATTATTGATTCCAAGCAGTTGTCTATGTTTTTCTTCCCCTTAAGATACACACTTAGCTGAGTGAGGTTGTTGCCCCTTTTATCTCACCTCCTTCAGCTAGAAGATTTTTAAATAATTAAAATCCAATCTTTCAATTTTCATTTAAACCCTTAATTTTCCATTTTGAAAGCCTCTTTCTAAACAATTAAACTCTTAAAAATACTTATGAAACAAATTAGCTACCCCATTAAATTAAATTAAGCTTAAAAAATTATTTTTACCTTGACTGATCTACAAAATTCTTCAGCACAAACAAATTTCCAACATAAAAATAAAAATTATTTTTTTATGTAAATATCGACGATCGCGAATTGACAGTTTTACAGTTAGGACCGGTTACAGTTTTCAGACGATGCGAACAACTAACTTTTTCAGTGTCGCACCCACTAAACGTCTGAAATAAGCTGTGGTCAACTTGCATTTATGGTACACGTTTCGCGCTGTCTTCATATGCGCAAGCTCACGCTCGCTGTAAACAGAACTGCGTACTACAACTTGCAAATGTATTTGAGGTGCACGTAAACACAAAACTTTATTACGAAAAAGGGAATGAAAAGGACACAACCCTTAACTGTGCTTTTATAAAACTTTTTTATTGTAGCTGAAAAAAGTTAAACTAAAAATTGTTTAATTTTCTCGACAAAAAAAAACTTGGAAAAATCGATTGTAACTAGCGTCCCTGTCTAAATATTGATCGACTACAATTAAATAGGTTTTGATTTGTCCATAAATTTTTTAATTCACAGTTTCTTCATTGATTTTCATTTCGTATTATTTAGAACATTCGTCCATTAATGGATTTGTAAAATAGATTCTGCTGTTTTTTCTCTATTTATTGCGTTTTAATATAAACCTTCTATTAACACTATTTAGATTATTATCAAAACATGCCACTCCATGAAACGTCTTGAAGAAACCACTTACTGTACCCTACATAGCCCAGATAGCATCATATACCGGGTGGGGCAATAGTGTGGGGAAGTCCGATAGTTCCTAATCGGTAACAGCTAGAAAGTCCGTTCTAATACGGTTGTAAACAGTGGATAGAGGCGCATCTAGAGAAATTATTTTCAAATATACAGGGTGCTGCAGAAAAATGTGGCACGCTTAAGGTATTTTTTTTTTAATAGAATGCCCTAAATATTTTATGCATATTTAACACCTCTCTTGGCAGGTTTATTCATATCTAAAATTTTAGCGCCATCTAATGACCGGTTATAATTTTTTATTCAAAAAAATGTGAAGACTTAAAATAAGATTTTAAAAACTAATTGTGCTATATTAGTCATAATAAGATTGACCCAATTTATCTGTTTTCAGTTAATTTGCAGCCCGAAACTAAGTTGGTCTTTTGGAAAATAGAAAAATTCATCCTACGTTAAAGATCGTAGACTCTAAATTTATATAAGAAGATTACATCTTCTCTACAAATGAAAAACCCATCCCAATATGCAACTTGGGTTGTATAAATATGTATTATCATAAAACAATCTAAATGATTGATATCCTTTTTTTTAATGAAACCTTTATTATGCATATGAATTGAGGTTATGTTTGCATGAAACATTTATTCTTGATTTCTGTTTTAAATATTGATAAGCCTAACTGTGACCCTATATGTAGTCTTTAGATTAGTTATGCCTATCACCTATCACCTAGCACAGTGGTGGCGATCCTATGACACGCGGGTCAGACACTGACCCACGAAGGCTTTTTAAATGACCCACACGTTGATTTTTGCAAACTTATTTTTTATGTCATAAAAAAGAGAACAGACAATCGAAAATACTCAAAAATTAAAGTATAAATATCTAATGTCGAAGTTACAAAAAATATATTTCCAAGTGGACGTTGACTAACTGATTTTCAATCACTTCTATTATTAAGAAACTATCTGAGAATAAGTAACAACATATTTCACATTAAATATACTTTTATCAACTTTATTATACATACACATATATGTAACTGTAACTATATTTCATAATATATATGTGCTTTTCTTTATTCTTGTCCATTGAGATACTCAGTGCAGAAGCGCCACTGGGCATGGATAATGGATATTTTTTGCTCTTCACTTGCAAAAGCATAGGTTGTAAAACAAAAAGGAAACTTAAAACTTTTTAGAGGATTTTAAAAGTGAGATCCAAAAAAAGGGTCAACTGTCAAGTTTTCTGTTAACAAATTTTCGTTGTTTTCAAATTATTGGCATCCTTTTACCCCCCTCCAAGTGACGCCACTGACTTAGTGACCCACAGGCTGGTATTAAAACAAATAATGGACAAAATTTGACCCACTTCTCAAAAAGGTTCGCCATCACTGACCTAGCATATCCATCTTTTAATTTGAATTTGATATGTGAGATATTTGTCTTCACATTTACGATCTATCGTTAAATAAGCTTTTCAATGAGGTGGAGTTATTATACCTCAATATATTTCATGTTTTTAAACCCGATAGTAATATGTTAGGTTTTTATGTATTTGTCCAAATATGTATTAAAGATGTATGATATATAAAGATTTAAATATAAATTATCCGATGTAAAATAAAGATTTAATAAATTAACATTTTTTTATATTAACAAATGATTATTAAATATGCTGCTGGGGATAAAAGTTAGGTTGGAAAAATATTACTTACTTTTATAAAAGAGAAACCAAATTTTAAACTTCTTTCACTTGAATATAAGTATCAAGTCAGCGTCTCATCCATTCTGTGAATCAATGACCTGATGCAATACCAGTGTAGAAGCTGATATTTTTTTTACTAATCGCAACTTATACAAACATTACAAACACGTATTTCTATTGAAATAAATAAAAGATTAATAAAAGTTTCACAAATTTATTATAATGTACCTGACAATATTGTTTCGACAGCTAACCTGTCATTATCAAAGGTAATATAATTATAAACAAACACGTCGCTAAGGTAAATACAAAAATAGATAACTAGATAAAAAGATAAAAATAATAAGAAATAAATATCTAACACTTCCAGTAATGGAGAATTACCGAGGATTACTAAGATTGTATGATTTTGTTCTAGAAGGTGTTTAGCATAATTAGTTTTTTTTTCTGAAATCTAATTATGCTAAACACCTTTTACATAGAACAAAATCGCACAATGACCCCCTTAAAATAATATTAAATTCCTACATTTTTTGTAATAACGAATGCAAATTAGACATTTTAGAAGCTTTTGAGATATACAAATACATACTCAGGGTACCTTTAATGAATGAAGAGATTGAGCTCAGTAATTCTCCGTTATTGGAAGTGTTAGACATTTAATTCTTATTATTTTTATCTTTTTATTTAGTTATCTATTTTTGCATTTACCTTAGCGACGTGTTTGTTCAAATTTATATTACCTTTGATAATGCATCTTAGCTGTCGAAACAATTCTCAGGTTATATTTTAATAAATATTGTGAAACTTTTATTAAGCTTTTATTTATTTAATAAACAAAACGTATTTATCTTGTTTTTAAATGCAATATTTATAAATCTATTGATGAATTAATATGAAATTACTCATAATCATAATACATTTAAGGGCTAGGGCATTAAACTCAAAAATAATTTTGACCCTAATAAGGCAGTAATAATAAATTTAGGGTTTTATGAGAGCGTTATATTTTTCATAACGAATATGCCCGCATTAGGAGCCTACTAAAATCCTTCTTTTACTCCTTTTTTCCAATCTGCTGGTTTATTATTTACACTTTCACGAAACGATAAACCAAATAATGATCCTTCCCCTGCTTTTCACCATCACACATTCATAAATTGATAATAACTTGAAGTAATATATATGATAGACGAATTAATTAATCCGTCAGGTCAGCGTCGCAGAATATTTTGCAAAAGTGTTTAATATTTTATAAACTAATTTGAATTCTTTCCTAAATTCTGTTTGTACAGTTTTTTTATAAATAAAACATCATAAAGAGAATTCTTAACATAACAGACTTTAACTGAGAGCCTTTTTAGAATTTAGATAAGGAAGTAAAAGTAAGAAAACGTTTGCTTTTGTAAAAGGAAAAAGTAAATACAAAACAAAAACAAATATTTTGTTGTAAAGCAGTCTATTGTAGCTTAAAGAAGATTTCGAACTGAAGAAAAATAACCATTTTTTAATTGAAGTTGAAAATCTTGAGATTAAATGTGAAATTCTTATATATTTTGGAAACGTAATACACTACCTACCTATAATACTACCTTTTCTCCTTCTTATAGTAATATAAGAATTTATATAATACTAGGGAAACTCCGTCAAGACTTGACGACCAAAAGGCTCATTTATTGAATCTTTCGTCCGTAATTACAATTCGTCTGATTTGCATTAGTGATTGTTTAAATAAATGCGACCAAACATAATCAGTTGAAAATGCTAAGCCTACACTGAAAGAAATTTGTTATTTTTCAGTTTTATAACAAAACGAAACCTTACTTTCGACGGACAAATAAATGCATTTACTTTAAAATTTAAAAAATGCAGGTAGATTTAAACGAAATGGCTAGATTCTGCTTTTGTTTACTACTTTTAACTGATTTTTTTAATTTAAAATCTATTTTACTTTTATGTAAATTATAAATTCCTTGTTTAAACTGCAAATCCAGTTCTTTTAAATGCTGAATCTTTTAAATGCAGGTATATTAAATTTTAATTATTTAAAACAAAAATGTATTATTTCTGAAACAAAATATATGTTTTTAAAACAAGGTATGTACTATTTGCTTTTGCTTTGAAATCAAGACTTATTAGACGTATTTCTCAATAATTATAAGTTGCATTGCTTTTAATTTATTTATAAAATCTTTGAATTGAAGTGTACGTGCTACTGTTATACATAGAAATGATAACTTCTTTTAAAATAAATGGGAGGGGGATTTAATTCAAGTGGTTTTAAAATAAAAGTATAAGTTGTTACATGCACAAATAAATGTTTTTTAAATAAGATATTTGACTTTGTTTTGACAGAAATTCCTTTAATTTGAGTAAATTCGTCATTTTTATTTATATCGTTAAAACGTTCACACGGTTAAATTAGTTAAGTCGTTGTTTTACGTAACGAACAAACAGGAAGGAAATTGGCAACAAGCCCGCCATTTTGAAATTAAAAATATAATATCAAATTTGTTTTCAACGACTCCAAGAACATAAGTGTTTTCAGTGCTTAATTTTGATAACTTCTCCTCGATATATTGAATTTTTTATGTAAAATTATCAAAAAACACACTTTTTCAAAATTTTTCAAAGATATTTAAAAATCACAATATGTATATAAATGTTGATTCTAACATACTGCTACAATAAAGGGGACAAAAAATAAACAACTTACCTTTGCTTTTAAAAGAAATGCTTCAGCTAATTAAGATTATTCTGAAGCTTCAAACTCTTCACAAGATGAAGACTCTCTGATAATTATATAGATCTAGGAACATAATAATATGCAAAGGAAAATATAAAACAATTTTTCTAATTTAAAATGACAGAAATTTATTTAATTATGAACACAAACAAACATTAAAATATAAAAAAAAATAAACTTTGGGTACCATTAACTTGAAATTCAATCCCAAAATAGTATAATGCTTTCTATTTGAGGAGTAATATTTCTGGCATCAACAGAATTCTTAATTACTAAAATTTTATTAAAATAACTTAGATACCTCACTTTTTAAAATACTCCAGTATTTGGCGCCAATAGCTTACCAACTGTATTGCTCAAAACCACAATTCTCTGCTTCAATATGCTTATAAAATAAAAATTAATGGAAGAAGGTCAAACACTACGTTTAATTATTTTTAACTAAATAGCTTTAAGAAACCTAATTCCAATTTCAGCTGCTTATTTAAATTGTGGCAAGTCTCCAATTGTAACGAAGATTTGATAAAATCTATTATCAAATTTAAAACATTCAATTTATTTTTCTAATGTCACAAATAAATTTAATGCACCTGTTAATTATTGTAATTATATGTTGTTATAATTAAAAACACTTGTATTTACTGAATTCCGAATATTAATAAACAGTTTGACATTTTAACAAAAGTTATAACCTAAAATAATGACATTTGGTTTGGTTTACACATTTTTGCTCACAACATATCCTAAAAATTTAAATTTTTGCTCTCAACAGGTGTTCACTGTTTGGAAGTTGTAAAATAACAAAGAATTTGTTACTAAAATGGTCGGCTTTTTATACCCCTCTAAGAAACAATTGAAATCTACTAGAAATTTTAAACTTTCACGAATTTATATACAGTGTGTCGCATTGATGAATACACTCTCGTAGTTTCGTTATCTTGAGGAGTAAAAATTTGAATGTTGGCACAGTGATACATATTCATGAGTTGCATTTTTTGAGGTACTCAACTTAAATGTGAACTGTAAACGCAGCCTACCACGACTCTTCAAACAGGGCCAATTCTCGATATTTCGCTTCGCGTTGTAGATATCAAAAAAGTTATTACAAAAAGTTGTTTAAAATTCAATTTTGATCCTTAGTAGCAAGTTTCATTACAAAATTCGCATTTTTAATTTTTCAGCATGTTAGCGCTGTCTGCACACAGTTTTTACCTTATATCTACCAAAATTAAATGTATTTTTTGTCAGATTGACATATTATTCAATCAAATTTTATTTTCCATGAAACTCGATTGAATTAAAAAGTAAACTTGTAATTGTGTGCAGACTTAACACTAACATACTAAAAAATTAAAAATGCGAGTTTTGTCATGAAACGTGGTACCAAGGATAAAAATTGAATTCTAAACAACTTTTTCTAATAACTTTTTTTGATATTCCCAACGCGAAGCGAAATATCGAGAATTGGCCCTGTTTGAAGGGTCGTGGTAGTCTGGGTTAACAGTTCACATTTAAGTTGAGCGCGTAAAAAATGCAACTCGTAAATATGTATCATTGTGCCAACATTCAAATTTTTACTCATTAAAATAACGAATTTACGGAAGTGTATTCATCTTAAATGCGACACACTGTATCATAACCAAATTATTATTTATGAATTTGAATTATTCTTTAAAGTGATTAGCTAAACAACTAGCTTAAAGATTTCCCTATCCATTGATGTATGGCATTCATGTTCACATCACACCACTGAATGTTGATCAAACCCAACCTTTACACAACTCTTGCTCATAATTAAAATCGACTTAGGGTCAGTATTATAAAACTTTTTACTTCCTAGATAAAATTTACTTTGGCAGTAAATTAATTTATTCTGTCAATTTAATATGCAAATTGACAGAATAAATTAATTTACTCTCAAAGTAAATTTTATCTAGGAAGTAAAAAGTTTTATAATACCGGCCCTTAATTACTTGGAATTACCTTTTTACACCTTTCTATCTTGATAAATTAAACCTTATATACAAAAAATTCTTTACATACTTTCAGATATCAACAAAATGAAAATTCAAGCTAAATTACATTAATTCAGTCTACGATGCAAAATCGCACATACTTGTATCTTATTCGACTGATTATATCTGTAAAAAGCAGCCCCTACATTTGCGATAGTTTCAATTCTGTGTTAAGAAACCACTCCACAATCCTGCATCAAAATTATTTAGCCAAGAGCTGTAAAATCTTAGAATTTAACGATATCAAAATCTCGTTAACTTGAAACATAATTTTTTATAAGTAACTCAGGTAAAGTAGTAAATACTTGCATACACCCCCACCCCCTATTTCAATACACCTTGTCTGTTTTAGGTTAAATCTTGTCTTAAATATGGCCTCAACTTAATTTAAATGCTTTATCAGGTCAACATCTCATGTCGTTAGCTGAAAAATGAAAAATTACCTAAATTCTAAGGAAAATCAACTTTACAAATATCTTTTTACTGCAAATTGTGTGCATATAATTAACATAAACCCCTTTTTTTTGGTTTCACAATAGATACTTTTTTTAAATAATGAAATTGAAAGTGAGGTTAGGCAACCCAACTAACATCTCGTCTGAAAATTCATTACAAACTTGGTAAAACCTACTAAATGGGTGTCTTGTTTATATTGTATTAAATATGTGAAATAACATGACAATACGTTACAAGATAATCCAAAAGAATTCATTTAGATTCAGGCAGCGGGCAATTATTCCGAAATAATTGATGTCTTCTTTCTACTATTAGTATTTCAAAAACATGACATAAAAAATATGTTTTGAGATCGGCACTCAAATAATCCATTATTTTACTTTTTATGCAAGTTGCAACTGTCACAATAAATAAAAATATAAATCTTAATAAATACTATGTTTATAATATACCTACAATTAATGAATTTTGTTGTAAATACTTTTTACAGATACGTTTACTGTAGTCTTGATAGTTTTTACGTGAAGTGCACTAACCTTACAATTAAATATTGTTTTGAATTTCTATAACTACATAATTACAAAAAAATATATTTTCCTCTTATCATTCATGTGGTAGTCTTATTAAAATGTTAAATCATATCCACGTTCATAATAAAAAGTCGAACTATTGTCTTAATACAGAAATAACTATATTTCCTATTTTGAATATATTTTGGTCTATTATTTTAAGATTTTTATATTTTTTGAGTATTATAATAACTAAAATATAAAAGTACAAATGTTAAAAATAGCTACAGCACATATTGACAGCTTCATCCCCTAGACCAGGGGTTCCTAAAGTGTGGCCCGCTGTCCAAATGCGGTCCTCAAATCCTAGAAATGCGGCCCGCGATGTTAGATCATCCGCGATCTTGAATTCGTAGAGATAATTTACATTTTAACAAAAAAATAAGTAAATTTTATCTAAGATAAAACTTCCCAATCATGAGTATTAGTAAGTCCAAAATGAGATCAAAATTAACTGACGAACATTTACAAGCGGTGTTAAGAATACATTCAAGCGACTTAGAACCAAGACTCAATGATATTATTAAAAGAAAACAACTGCAAAAATTACACGCTTCAGATTGATGAATTTATTTATTTTTTTCTTTTTTTATCTGAAATTATTTAGTTATTTTTGTTTAATTATTTTTGAAATGAGTTAATAAACAGTTTGTAATAAAAAGTAATTATTGTCATAAATAAAGAACGATTATATTATAAAATTAGTATAAATCTGTCCCTTGTGTCGATCGATTTGAACGTATTTTTCCATAAAACTTGTTTTGGCCCGCCAAATATTTTAGAATTTACAATTTGGCCCACCTAAGCAAAACTTTGGGAACCCCTGCCCTAAACACTAGCGATGGAAGTGGTCTATCTATAAGCATGAATAATTTCAAATGTTAATAAGGGGAACTAAGAGGGCGCTACAAGTGGATGACGTTTCTCGAGCTCAATGATGAGTCTTGAATTAAATATTTTTAATTTCTACACTTTAAAATACAAAATTAAGTAGTGTTGACTAAACATCGAAAGCTTTCAATATAAAAAGTAATCCCGTAAATCGGTCCAGTAGAACTCTCAAACGAACTGAAACAAAAACAAGCTGTGTTTTAAATATATAGATTATTATAACACCATAAGAATTTAATAACTCGCTCTATAAATGTGTTTAAGATAACTTAATCATTCTTGTTAGTGGCAATTATCAGCGTGTCTAATATGTAATGCTATTAATGACATCTGATAGAGCGTGTGCAAAAGTTTCCTTGGAGTAGAATTTAGATAAAATAGGTGAATGGATACACCCATGCCTAACTTCTTTACAAATGTCAATTTCTTTTTATGTTTCTCCTTCAATGCGGATTATTACCTTCTGAGACCAATATAGATTTCCAATTAAATTTATTGAGTGTTCTTCGATGCCCTTTTTCTTAAGTAGAAATATTAGTTTTGTATTGTATGTACCTTATGAAACACTTACATACGGACATTAACATCACATCTTTCGATTTCGTTGATAGCGAATAGAGCTTCTCGTGTGTTCATGTTATTATGAAATCCAAACTGTGTTTCTGCGATTCTTCTTCGAGGTGTTTGTATATTCTGCTGTAAATAATTTTAAGAAAAATTTTAAAAGGGTGGCTCATGCGGCATAACACGATGTTCCGAGCATTATTTTTTATTTTTTTATCCAACATTATTATTTACAAACAACATGAGGGTACATAACCCAACTTTTTTTGATAATTCTTGAGTCAGGAAGACATAGATTCCGCCATTTGATTTTAACTGATTGAAATTGTTTTCTCTTGCAGTTTTGTTAGAAACAATCGAAACACTTGAGATTTTCGCTAAATCAAATGTCTATGACGTCACATAAATTAAACATGTGATAATAATTAGCGAATTACTTAAATCTATTGTAAAACTAAATACATGGAATAACGAATAAAACGATATAATACACTTATGATCTAAAATATTTCCTAACTGAATAAATTGACAAAAGCAATCAGCTGTCACAAAACTAATTAAAACTTAATTACAAATTCCAGCTATGCTACAAGATGGAATAGTTGCCTTTTGACAAATAGCAATTTTCTTACATAAATTTACAATGATTACAAATAAATACTAACGGAAAGCTCAAATGATGAATCGGCCACTTCGACCTTGTGGAAAACCTAATACTAACGCATCTAATGGTTTAATAAAATCTTAAACTAAACAACATTCAAACCATTCTCGTCCAGGGCACACTACTTCAGGTGACAATTAAAACATGAACAAAAACATAAAATATTTAATGAATTTTCAAAATTACTTTGGATCGACATTTTGCTGTGAATAATTTTAAGAGAAATTTTAAAACGGTGGCTCATGCGGCATAACGCGATGTTCGGAGCATTATTTTTTATTTTTTTATGCAATATTATCAACGTTGAGGTTATCCACTCTTGAGGAAAATGTCGCTCTCAGAAGTAGTATTCAACAATTGAACAAGACGTTGGGCGTCAAGGTCAAGGTCAAGGCGTTGGGCGCAGCTACATTGTTGTTTAATTAGTTTAATCAGATCAGCTGATAGTTCATCTGGAATGACTGCTTTACTATCACTATTTTTAGTAACGTAGGTATTCAACTTCTTTTCTTGTTATATTATATCCTTGTGGTGTTCTTAGAAGGCTCCTCTTGGTTCGTTCATCATAAAACTTTCTTGTATATATACTCCTTCTATAGTTCAATATTTGCTTATAGATCTAATTGTGATACCATCTTTGTTTTTTATTATACCTTTTTGTTTTTTTCTGCCTATTCCTGTGATTTCTTTTACTTTTCTGTGAATATTAAATTTGATGTGTTTATTTTGTAACTCTTCAGTTTCTCTGCATTTTTCTTTCATTTTCTCTTTAGATACTCTAATTTTATTTTTAATCCGTTCTCAAAGATTTCATTATATTTTGTGTGTTGCGTCCTTTATGCTTTCTTCTTTTTTCCATAAGATTTAGTACAACTTGTCAAGTGCAGGATGGCCGGCGGAATGCGCAGATGGGGAAAAGAAAGAGTCGATGTTCGACAAAGACAAAATGTGGTAGGTAAAGAGAAAGTACAATCTGTGCTACTAGCATTTTCAACTCAGAAAAAGGGTGTAAATTAAAATTTACTTTAGTGATACAAATCTTTATTATACCCTTGTGTAAAGCTATTAACAATCCAAAAATAACACTTTTCAGGTATATATCTAGCTTTCATTCTTATGATAGAATATTGCCCCTTCTTTCCGAACTATAAAATCCTTTTGTTGGGGTGGATTAGTCCCCTGATTTCGTTTCTGGTTTTAGTCTTCTAGAGTTTCTGGTGGCATTTTGCTTCGCATACTATCTTCCTCCACAATAGTCTATTTCTTGTTTTCTCTTTCCAGTCCCGGATCTTCATGTTTTGCACGTCTTCTGTTACTTTTTCGTACCATCTACTTCTTGGTCTGTTTGTATCTGGTTTCCATGTTGTTATTGTTTTTATCATTCTTGAGTCTTCTGCTCGCATTATATGCCCAAGCCATTTAATCCGTTGCGCTTTTAGTACCTTCACAATATCTTCTCATTCCAATATTTTCAATATTTCATGGTTCATATATTGTCTTTTTTCTCCATTCTCCAATTTTTTGGCTCCCATTATCGTCCCAATATTTTCCGTTCAAATACTCGCAGTTGTTCTTCTTCCGCTTGTGTTGGACACATTACTTCTGCCGCGTACAGTACCACTGGTCTAATTAGGCTTTTGTATATTCGTATTTTAGTTTTCATTTTTATTTGTTTACTCTTCAGTATATTTCGGTTTGCATAGAACGTTTTATATCCCATTTGAATTCTTTCTTTTATCTCTTTCTTTTATCACTGCGGTCATTGTTATACGTTAATTGTATACCTAAGTAGTTGAATGAACTTACTTTTTCAATTCTATACGTTTCTATTTCGACTTCTCTTATTGCATCTATTTTTCTTCTCTGACACTTCATGTAT
This sequence comes from Agrypnus murinus, assembly GCA_929113105.1. Classification (NCBI taxonomy): domain Eukaryota; kingdom Metazoa; phylum Arthropoda; class Insecta; order Coleoptera; family Elateridae; genus Agrypnus; species Agrypnus murinus. Next base: position 72,731,498 of record OV816031.1, on the reverse strand, counting down.
TTCGTTTTCTTTTCATTTACTACTAGTCCTACTTCCATTATTTCTATTTCTAATCTTCTAAATGCTTCTTTTAATTTATTCTATGATCTTGATACGATGACTATGTGATCTGCATAGGTTATAATCTGCACTTCGTTATTTCTTATGTTCCCTTGGATATTTTCATTTCTTATTGCCTCTTCTAACGCTATATTAAAAAGTGTTGCTGACAGGGCATCTCCTTGTCGTACGCCTTTATTGATATTGAATGTTTCTGTTTGTCCCTCCCTTGTTTTTACTGCCGCTCTTGAATTCTTCATAGTCATCTGTATGCATCTTCTTAGTTTCCCTGGTATATTCATTCTTTTTAATATTTGTAATAGTTTTCTTCTCTTAATTTTGTCAAATGCTTGTTCAAAATCAATAAATAGTAAGTGTAATTCTATGTTAAATTCGTAACATTTTTCCATGATTTGATGTATAACGTGTAAAGCATCTATTGTTGACCGTCCCGTTCTGAATCCCATCTGGTATTCGCCGATTTCTTTTTCTGCATATTTGTTTAGTTTTCTTTGAAGTATTGTTGTGAATATCTTATATATCGTATTTAACAGTGTAATTCCCCTATAATTTTTGCATTGTTCTAGATCTCCTTTATTTGGTATTGTTATTATTATTCCCATTTCCCATTCAGTCGGCATGTTTTCTTGCTCCCAGATTTTGTTTATTAGTTCATGTATTATTTTGTGTAGCTTTTCTCCACCATATTTCAGAAACTCCCCTGTTATTTGATCGCTTCCTGGTGCTTTCCCATTTTTAATGTTGTGTATGATTTCTCTCGTTTCCTCATAGTTTGGCTTTTCTATTTCGTTTTCATTCTCTTCTGTTTCTTCATCTACTTCTTAGTGTTCTTGTTTTCCTTCTACTTCTTCTGTTTCATGTAATAAATTTCTGTTATGTTCTTTCCAAATTTCTTTTTTCTTATTTTCATCGTACTCTATGTTGCCTTGCGTATCTTTTAATCCCCTTTTTTATGGTGTTCTTTCTGTTTTGATTTTTGATTTGTTTGTAGTATTTTTTTGTATTGTTGTTTTTACTGTTCTGTTCCAGCTCATTCATCATTTCATCCATCAATGTCTTCTTTTTCTTTCTGTAAGTCTGTTGTGCTTCTCTCTTGATTTCTTTGTAGTTTTCTAGGTCTTCATCATTTTTTGTTTGCAGTCATTTTTTTCTAGTTTTGTTTTTTCTGTTACTTATTTCTTGGCATTCGTCATCATACCATTACTTCGTCTTCTTGTTTTCTTTATATCCTATTGTTCTCTTACTGCTCGCTGTGATCATATCTTTGATATTCTTCCATTCTTTCTCTATATTCGTTTCTCTCTTCTTTTTTTCTCTCTTTATCTCTTTATTGAGATCTCTTATATATTCTCTTCTTCCCTCTTCTGTGTTGAGTTTTTCAGTGTTCCACGTTTTATATTCTTGTCTTTTACTTTTTTCTATATATTCTTGTTTTATTTTTGCAACTACCATATAATGGGGTCTGTATCAGCATTCGCACCTCTATATGATCTTACATCTGTAATTATCCTGTTATGCTTTTTATTTATTAATATGTGGTCTATCTGATTACCCTTTGTCGTCCCTGGTATCATCCATGTTTCCTTATGTATTTTTTTGTGTTTGTATTATGTTATGTATTTTTTCATGTAGAATGATTAAAACTAACGAGTTTTTGTGATAAAATCTTAGCGTGTTTTATCATATATTTTATACTTTTTCATAGAATGTACCGATCTGTACTAGACGAGAACGTTAGGTGAAATGAGCTATCCATACCCTAATGCCGCAAATATTATGCGCATCCAAACTTCACCGGCCAAGCTGAATTTGACAAGTTGTATTTATTTCCAGTCATCCACTGTGTTTCGCCTCGTTCCGGGTGTGATTTAAATATTACTTCCTTTATGTTTTTTACTTTTGATTTGCATCTGCCGTACTCTCCTAGCTCTGGTAACCCTGCACTAATTATAAATCTTAGTATTAGATAGAAAAGGCACCTACGGTACTGCGATCATATGGATTCAAAAAAGCTCTAGCTGAGCAAAATATTTCTAAGAAAATAATCAGTACAGCCTTAGAAACACTATAAATTTTTACATTTTTTGCTACAATTAAAACAAAATAGATGTCTAGAGACTTTACACAAGCATAAAAACACCAAGGTTGAATAAACAAATCGATCTGATTGCGTGTTCATTTTCAGATGTATTAGACGATGAATCAATTCTTAGAAGTGATGACGCCCTGATAACACAAGCAGCGTTCTTTGGCTTCTAGTGCTTACTGTCATTTTAACTGAAGTTAAGATTTATTATTCACGTTTCTAAGTTTCGTCTGTTAGAATTACCAAACCTAGAAAATCATTGTTGGTAATTTCATTTTTTTATTAATGACACTGTACAAATTCTTTTCAGTTTTTATAGCTACACCAAGAAAAAAAAACTTTACTAGAACTTCGTGTTCAAACTTTTCATTTTTTCTGATCATTATAAGATTATTAATGAACCGATTGTTCTTTCTTATGGTGCAAAGAGCATTTGTTCTTGGCTTTACCTACTAAACATTGTGGAATTAACAAGTTTAAGTTTACTCCGTTTTCTTTTAGTACTTTGCTACTCTTATTTGATATAGTTTTGACATCTTGAAAGCCTCAAATACTAATGTTTTTAAAGCGTTGTATAGTGACCCTTTTTGGCTTTTGATTGCTTTTATTTTTCATCAGAATATTCTTTTCGCTATTCTGTCTGCTTTTCGTTCAAATTTTGCTTCTCGTCAAGTTCCTTTGAAGAAATGCTAATATCTTAATAGCTAATGCCGTAGCTAATAGCTTAAATGCCGTGGTGATAATATTAGACCAGTCATTTGTTGGTGTTTTAGATTTCAATCAATTTAATGACGTGGCAATGTAATGATTATGACTATATTATTAAGCCAATCGTATCAAACAAGGAACGTATTTTCCCTTATGGATATCTTGGAAAAACCAACGAAACTAAAACAACACAAGAGAGCGACGCCCATATTTTTAATTATTATCCTTATTTCTTGATTCCGCCTTGCAATATATGAGCTTAAGAAAACAGTACTTCTAGAACTTGAGTTTGTTTAATAAGAGATTTCTGCTGCGGCATAAGTGTTATGTTGATATATTATTTGTCAAACTGGCAAATTATATTTTATAAATCAAATACTTTTAAGTTTTTTTGTATTCCATGAACAAGTATACAAATTTCGTCCTTCGCTTATGATTTGGCGGCACTCCTTTGTACTTCCTTCTCGTTTTGTTTTATGCATATTAAGCAATCAAACTTGTTCAAACATTTCTATTACCCTTCTAATGGCAATTAGTTAAAAACTATCCCTTAATTTTATACCATATGTAGCAAAATTAGGTAATTAGGTTTTAAAATATTTCTGTACATGTGCATCTTATTGTAAGTTAGGGTATGTTATTTTAATAAAATCAACATCACCGAAAAAAACTTACTTATGTTGTTATGTTTAATGTGGTAGAGTTCTTTTTTGTGTTATCTAGGACCTAGTTAATAAAATTGTTTTGCATATGCTTATTGCATATACCTTAAATTATTTATTATTACTATTACTAATTTAATCAATTATTTTTGAAGTAAGAAGTGAGATTTGAATTAAAATAAATCTTTTAATATAAGGTATAATGGATGTGTAACCTATGTTAGAAATCCGGTAGCGCTCTAACGGTATGGATGTCGTTATCCCGTCATTTATTCACTCATTTGTGTTACATTTGCCTTTCTGTAAAGAACAATTCAGATGATTCAGACAAGCAATAAGTCCTTTTAAACCTCCTAAATAATAAGAAATTTGGTGCTATCCTTAAAAAATATCTTGTAATGGGGATTTTAGCACATGTTTAACATATAGCAGAATACACAACAAAAGCACCTGTAAAAGCTATAGTGGAGTTTTATGAATTTGTGTTTATTAAAGTAAGCAATTCTACGCAAAGGTGTACTTATTTATGCATTTTAGGGCATTAAATTTTGCAATTAAAATTACAATTTAAAATGTAGTAGTAAAACGTTAATAGAAATCAATTTCCAAAATTCTGAAATTTCCGAAGGAATAATCCCTGTAGTTCAACTTCAGAAAGGTGTTTCTTTCTGCAAGCTTCAGTCAAAGACAATAAAAATAAGAAAGGATTTGCGATAATTTTAGATTAGTTAATTGATCAAACCCGTTCCTTAAATTACAGTAACTTTAGAACCAATGCCAGTCTTTATAATGAATCTCAGTCCAGACCCGTTTGATTAGGTCTAAAACATTCGTCTAGATTTGCTTAATGAAAACCTTCCCAATAAACATTTTTATTTATATAATTGTAACCGCAAACTTATGGTGCTCAAAATTAGCGATATTAAGTTTGTTGTTACTATTGTATAAATACAATGTTTATTGGGTTACCTTACCTTACACGAAATTAATCTCACTGATTCGACTCCAATTCACACTAAACCACATCGATATCTGGAACCTCATAAGGCACACGTCAATAAACAGGTAGAGTTGCTTAAATAAGGAATGATTCAACTATGATTGTCTCCTTGGACATCAGTTGCCTCCATTGTGGATTGGGCCAAAAAAGCTGTCGCTTTATGTAAAAACAAATGGAGAATCGTATCGGTTTTAGAAAACTAAACGAAATTGCAAATTCAATTATCTACCTCCACACCTCAATATTAGTGCTACAATAACTTTGGATCGCATTGTAGTTTACTACGAAACCTCTTTATGATTATTTTGTGTAACATTTGAGGTGTTGATCTCATTGATATTCCGGTGTTATAAAATAATTGATAAATTTACATTTGAATTTGATAATGAATCTTACTTTGCCCCACGTTCGGATAAACCAATATAAAATGATGAGGTGAAATAAAACTTTAAATAAAATATTAAATACTTTAATTGACTGGGCTATCTTAACTAAATTGAAGTATAAACACTCTAATAATTTTTACTATACCCAGCAGGTTAACTCAGTCTTCTCTAATTTGTTTGAGCATAAGACCAACATAAAGCCCCAAATAATAATCTTACAAATATTAATACCTGTAAAAGCTTACTTCAAAAACACATCTGGAGTTTGGCAGCTGGACGAAACATATTTTTGTAATCTGTGATATACTTAGAATGGTTGGATAATCGTATAAAAAACAATAAATAAACAAATATTTATGAATTATCAACATCAGTTTTCTTTGTTAGAAATATACACACATAAATCAAAATTTCAATGAAATTTTATTACGCTTGCTGAAATGATTTTTATTTTGCTGGCAGCATGACAAGGGTGCTATAACAATCTTTTCATCATTTCAGCAAATCTCTATGATTAAAATCGAATTTAATATAAATCTTATTGAACAGCTCAATTCTTCATTTAAATTCCTGTTTAAAATTTAATAACAATGTTTTGATCAGAAGATTTCTGATCAGAAAATATCCAAATGTTTTCACTTGCTTTGTAATTAAAAATCGTACACGAGACACTATCCTTAAATTCCCGCTGATAAATAGAGCGGTATTATACACACTACACAACTTTACAAACTCATCTGTTATCTTAGCATTGACACTTCAACAATCGAAGTTATTGATAAAAACAATTAAATCTTCTTGAATTAAAATAAAATAATTTCCACCACAATTCCATACAGTTGCATAATAAAAGTGATACTGATTTTTCTTAAGTTCAGTAAAGTACATACAGGTACGTATAATTCTTGTAACAATTAAAATTTCTTTGTTTACAAACAACATAAGGGTACATAACGCAACTTTATTTTGATAATTTTTGAGTCAGGAAGACATAGATTTCGCCTTTTGATCTTAACTGATTGAAATTGTTTTCTCGTGCAGTACCTTTTGTACGTTTTGTCGTACGTTTTGAAACAATTGAAACACTTGGAATTTTCTCTAAATTAAATGTTTATGACGTCACATAAATTGAACATGTGATCATAATTAGCGAATTACTTAAATATATTGTAAAGTTAAATACATGGAAAGATAGCTGGTAAAAAGACGAATAAAACGATATAATACACTTATGGTCTAAAATATTTCCTAACTGAATAAATTGACAAAAGCAATCAGCTGTCACAAAACTAACTAAAACTTAATTATACGAGGGTAAATCAAATATAAACGGTAATTTTGCTATTCCGCTTAGAATGCAGTTCCGAGGTAGCTGATGTTGTGTGGAGTAGATGTTTGGTTTATGAGGAGTGGGGAGCCGGCCGGGTTCGCGCACATCCTAGGCTTTGTCGTCAGTACAGCCATGACCGAGCAAGAGGTACATTCGTCTGTTGCGCAACTGATTATCATAAAGTTTTCAACCAATGAAGGCGTTAAACCGTCAGAAATTCTAACTCGTTTGAAGGCACAGTTTGGGGACAGTACACTGTTTCAGAATCGTGTGTATACGTGGGCGAGAGAATTTAAGGGAGGGCGAGAAAGTGTTGAACACGAATGTCATGATCGACGCCCAAGGACAAGCCTTACAGATGACAATACCCGTACCTTTCGAGAGCTTATTGAACGTGATCGCCGGTTAACCGTGGAAGAAATTTCATCAGAAGTGGGTATCAGCTATGGAAGTGTTCAATCCATTATAACTGATCAACTTGGTTTTCGAAAAGTTAGTGCTCGATGGGTTCCGAGGTTGTTGACTGAAAACCAAAAACAGGTTAGGTCGGAGATCGCTGAAAGGCTTCGGAATCGATTTCAGCGAGAAGAGGAGGCCTTTTTGCAGCGCATCGTGACATGTGATGAGACGTGTGTACATCACTACACCCCCGAATCTAAAATGGCAAGTAAGGAGTGGCAAAAGAGAAGGTTGCCCAGTGAATGCCAAAACTCGGCACTCAGCTGGAAAAGTCCTTGCAACGATTTTTTTGACTCTAGGGGAATTTTACTGATCGATTTTCTACACGATCAACGTACAGTGAATGCGGCTTACTACTGCCAGTTGTTACGATCGGCAAAAGCCGCCTATCGAAACAAAAGACGAGGCATGCCCATCAGAGATGTCGTTCTCCTCCATGACAACGCCAGGCCTCACACCGCGGCCTTGACAAGGAATACACTGGAAGAAATGGCCTGGAAAACCGTCGAGTCTCCTTCTTATAGCCCGCACTTGTCCCCCTGTGACTATTTTTTGTTCGCGCCTATGAAGGAATCACTGGCAGGAAAACGATTTGGAAGCAATGAAGAAGTCGCAGAGAACGTGCGCAATTGGCTTACAACTCGCCCTCAAACTTTCTATAACCAGAGAATACTGAAACTTCCAAATCGGTGGCAAAAGTGTGCAGATCACGCAGGAGACTATATTGAAAAATGTTAAAACAATGATTTGTGTATAACGTTATTCAATAAATGATGAAGAAAATTACCGTTTATATTTGATTTACCCTCGTACAAATTCCAGCTATGCTACAACATGGAATAGTTGTCTTTTAACACTAGCAACTTTCTTACATACATTTACAACTATTACAAATAAATATTTACTAACGGAAAACTCAAATGATAAATCGGCCACTTCGGCCTTGTGGAAAACCTAATACTAACGAATTTCATGGTTTAACAAAATCTTAAACTAAACAAAATTTAAACCATTCCATTCTCTCCCAGGGCACACTATTTCAGGTGACTGAATTAAAACAATGAACAAAACATAAAATATTACATGAATTTTTAAAATTACTTTGGATCGCCATCTCCAAACAAAAAAGTGAAAATTTAACCAGATACAAAGCCAGATAAGTTAATTAAGGAATAATCGAGTTTAAGACAATGACTTAGTTTATCTATTTTTAGTAAAACATCCACTCGAAACTGTGTTAGCTTCTTGGTAAATGAACTAGGTTACCTGCAATAAGGCTATTGCAAGCTCAATAGTACTGAAATCTAAAATGTAGATAAATCATCCAAGAAAATTTTCTAATTCCTTTGCTTTCCAAAAGTATCGGAAGCCTTAAAAGTTCTATTTTTAATATTGTAATAAATGAATTTTTGAATGTGATGATTTTATATCATCTCAATATATTAGAGGGGTTCCTATGTAAATTTCCTTTAGCTTTCGTTTTTGTTTTTCAGCATTCTGAATGGCTTGTGGGGTATATTTATATTAATGGTTGTTTTAACTAGACCTTCAGTTTTAGTTGAGTTTTTCAAAGCTCGGGTTACGTGTTAATCTCGTGACACCCTGTATCGCTATGCTTTTGTCCTATATTATATAGTTTGTTAGGGGATTTTTGCATTTTACCAACTTTCCATTTTGATTTGGTTGAGTATTTTCTAATTAGATTAGACGTTTTACTTCCTTCTTGGATTTAGTTTTATTAAGTTAAAAGAACATACATAAGCACATAGATAAAGCAGTTTTGCGGATATCACGTGATTTCGCGGTGATGATTTTCCATTTATTTTGGAAGCCGCCAGGGATTCTTTACTAGTTCTTTGAGGTTTTGAACGCGTTCCATTGAGGTTTGTAAAATGACTATTGCGTTTCAGTTCCTTCTTATTATTTTTATGAAAGATTAATTTCTTGATCGCCGATTTTTCGTCTCTAAAACGGTTTAACACTACTTCTAGGCCGCCTACCACTACCAGCGAAGGTACTTTTTTAACATATTGCGTTGTATATAATATTGGTAATTGGTCTATTTGTTACAGGGGTTTTTCATTTTATTTTGCGTTGAGCTTCTCTCTCTTTTATAATAATCTCAATCTTTGTGTTATTTGGAATTTGATTGAGTGCTGTTGTACTGGTTTTAAGCAAATTCTTCTTGTTTAGTGGCTTTCCTTCGGATGCATCAACTGGAGGACTTCTGTCGTCTACGACTAAAGAACGGAACAGTATCGTGAGTTGCATGTAATTAAGCTCCTGTATACGTCAACTTTAACATCTAGTAATCACTGTATAAATGTATATTAATTAATTAAGGAATTATTCAGTGTGTGTCATAAAGTTGGATATTTTTTAACATTCTGATTGGAAAAGATCTTTGAAGGATAATCATTCATGCTTCCAAAAATACTTGAAATACGCTATATCAAAGTTAACAAGTGACATTAGGTATCTGTTAAATTCCCTTTTTAAATGCGCAAAAAATGACCCGAGCAAGTTTTTCTTTGATTAATCTTCTTTTATTAACTCACGTTTGAATAACACAAAAATTGTAATCGTAATTTAAGCAATTTAACACAAAACTACTGCTTAAAAAATAATCAGTTAATCAGGGGGTCGAGATGGAGGTCAAGAGTCGAAGGTTCGATCCCCGGCTTAGTATTTTTTTACAGCAGAGAAAGATTAAGGCAAGCCTTCTCGAATAAGGAAAAACCGTAGATTCCGTGTCAATGCTATTTTGTCACGATAAAAAATCCCTACAGAGGTCGAATTCCTCCAGGTTCGGGCAAATTCTAGTAGGGTCTGCCAAATGATCATAATAATTAATGCAATGAAGTGCGAAGGGTCGTCCATGTTGATGATAGGTAGTTTTTGTATTATAAAATTGCAAAAATATGAAACACATGCACAGAACTGTAGAATATATTGCTAGAATAGAAAAAGATACAGTTACAATTATAGAGAAGTAGCTCGATACTAGATACTCGTGTCTAGATACGTCACAACATTAGGCACAGTTCACATCTTGTAGTTATGACAAATTTACTGTCAACACAATTTCACGAAATCGCTTCATCACTATAGTCGAACATAACCGCTTCCATGAGGCGAGAAACATGAATGTAAGTGGGCGTAAGATTAGGAGGTTAGTGGGGAAAGACCGAGTAAACGCCCAGTCCGAGGTTAAAATGTGCACAAACAGCAGCGAGTAGTACGTTTTCGTTTGTTCAAGATTATGATAATTGAACACTAAATAAGTAGAAGCGCATACGAGTCGAGCATCTGTTCTATCTATCGACTATAAGTTGAGGCGGCAGCTCTTACCAGGAGCTTATGGACCTAGTGCTGATTGAAGTCGATTTGGTACTGGGTAGTACCAAGGTACTTGTAGGAAATTCTACAAAAACATGTAGTGTCATTTGAACCCGTACATGTGTTTATCTACTATATATTGGTAAATAATTATTTTATTGCGCTATCAAACTGTTGTTATTTGTTTCACGTTTTGTTAACTGTTAACCTTGACCACTTCATTCCCTTAACTAATATGATTATTTATAATGTGGATTCGAACCTTGCAATTAAGAAATTAAAGAAAGCTGATTTTGTCAGATCTTTTCTTCGAACTTACAATTTGCACCGCGCAGTAGCGCCAGCTGTAAGGACCATTTAAATTTGTAAGATACGCCCGAATCCACCACTCAGTGGCGCCTCTGTCGCTCAATTTCTAAAGTAAATAGGATATAAACCCCTATCAAGCTCGTTATAAAATATATGGATGAATTGCAAACCCATATGTGTCAAAAGCGACTATAGCACAATCAAAGCTACATTTACTATTCGAATAGTTTTGCAATTTAGCATCCGCATTATTTTATACTTTTTACAGTGAACTAACAAGTAAATTCTCTCATATTATATGTAGGATATTATTTCCACCTCGTACCATTAAGCATATAGAGAAATATTCATAAATTTGGTTTAAGTTCACGGAATGGGCTTAAAAGCACAAATATCATGAGTGATCTAATTTTAAAAGTAACTAATTATAATTGCGAAACGTGTTACACTAACTACCAAAAACTGAATGATAGGAAAGTTAATCATAGTGTCAATACAAAACGGTAAGTATTTAAGATCAAAATATTGGAAGTCTATTTTCCTATTTATTCTATCTTATTTATTCTATCCTACCCTAATAGATCTTATATTATAATAATTACACTGGCACTCGAGAAGTTCAGAAAAATGGTCCTCACGTGCTTTTAGTGGTAGTACTTAATTATTAAATCACATAGTTATGATAATGAATTGTAATTATACTCACTCATTAAGATGAGACCTTATAATCACGCCCAGGCTGCTAAGATAAAGAATGTGATAGGACAACGATCACTGAATGAATTACTGAAAGCAGCATGGTCAAGCTGCCAAAGACAGTTGAATAATAATAAGTAATTTGAGATAATTTATAAATAACTCCAACATTGGTATTTACTGCTGATATAGGAATAGTATTCATAGTCGAAACTGTTATCACCAAAAGCGATGTAGTCTAAACAATGTTTTGAGAAAAGTTACCAGATCTGGTTTTGTTGCCAAACCTTAAATAAAACCAGTTTCAAATAAACCCAAAGTAACCTAGTCTATGAATCACACACTATCACCCCAATTTTAACTTTTAATAAGAAGATTTGTAACACTAATACTTCGTTACTCTAAATTATTCTGAATACATAACATAGCATAGAATACGCCGCGCGATGGGCGTCACTGTAACCTCTTTAAAAATTCAAATACTGAATACTTACTGCAAAACTCATAAATGCGATACTTACGTTAAGTTAATGCTCCCGCTCTTAAGACATCTCATTAACAAATTATCTCACAGGCGTAGGTCTGATTTCCAAGGCTTACGAATTGCAAATAAAAATAAGGATTTTTTTTTAGACACAATAAAAGGATATGGGCGCCATTTATTTGAAGTTATTCTTGACCTGGGTTCCCAAATAAAAAAGAACCCAGAAAACATAGTTTAAAATTAATCAACTGGAAAAACTAATCAGCATTGGTTAATTTGACGTTAAGGTAAGTTAAATAATTGAATAGCTTCAATTAATGATCTGTCCATTATCATCATAACAGAATTTAATATAAATATTCATTTATTTGCATTTGTTTGTCTTGAATGTCAATAATAATAATGTTAGTAATGTCCTAATAAGAATTCTTATATGGGAGAAAATGTTTACATAATTAACAATAATTTTACAAGAAATGTCACAAATAAGTTTTAAATACAGAACTTATTTTTATTATACAAATTATCCATCAATCCTTGACAAAATTAAAGTTTTCGTGGTCCGTTAATTTTCATCATAATGCCCTTTAGAAACAATTCACACTTAACGGCAGGTACACAATACCTCACTAATTAAAGAAGGAGAACCTAGAAAGTCTGATCGTCGATGCAACGGTTACACCCTGAATTAACGAACTGAAGTCCACAATAATTGTTTTATCAATTCACATTCATGAACAATGCTTTAACAAAGAACTAAAACCATATAAGTTCAAAGGAATAACTTCCGTTAATTATAAAAATTACCAAAAAAAAATCGCGAAGTTATGTCTGCGGCAAGTCAGAATCGGAAAGATGAATTCTTTAGTTTCAAAATTAACTAACTTTTGAATTATCCTCGTAAATCTTAACTTATAACTCAACGGAATAATTTTATTTGTTACTAAAACATCTCACTACACGTTTTAATTTTAAGCTGTCTCTTAAATTTCGGTACTGTACTAGAAATACATTGATTTATTACTAAAGTACATCAACTTGACGAATTCAACTGTACTAACAACCACTTTGTTACACTTGTGTTATTTACACGGCAAAACTTAGTTTAAACTTCACGTGCAGTTCGCTTAACGAATGTTTTCAAAAATTTGCTAATCTCATTTTTAATCGATTGATTAGACTACTGTACTGTACTAAATTAACGTTAACAGACCCCTGTACTGTATTCAAATGCCTTCGGCTAACTTTAATTAGCTTTCAAGACGCATCAAATTTAACGACTTGGCTTTAAAACTGTAAAAATACAACTAACACCAAAGGAACTGAGGGCTACCTCCCGCTACTCGGCTAAAAGCTGCAGCTTCGCTCGAGGCCGGTATCTGACTTGACTCTCTATGTGAGACTCTCTGACTAATGGTGAATTTTAAGGGAAATTTAAACCAGCCTATCCGAAAGGGGCTAACACTTCTTAAACCAATAGGAAATAACCGCGTACAATCGTTCTAGAGCATTCAATAGAACTTATTCAGTTAGACGAGGCAATAAAATCTCCCCAGTGGTCTACAAAGAAACGAGCCAGACATACCCTTATCTCTACTTTGCGCAAACACTTTTCACTAAACACACAGATGACACATACAAAAGCTTGATTTTAACTGCAATTTAAAAAAGGTAGTTTTATTTCCGGAATTTTATAATATCAATTCTTATCTGTATTTTCTCTACGAAAAAACAATTCGTAACCGTGGGAACACTTTGAAGATGGACTGTGGTATTAAATAAAACACTATTTGCTTTAATATGAGGTCTGCACTTTTAACCAACGAAGATGTATTGAAATATACAGGGCCGTACTAAGGTTTTTTACCATTAATACATTTAAAATTGCATTTTTATTAAATCGGGAATGTAAGCACGTTACAGATTATGTAAAACATCTACTAGAACGATTCCAAAAATGTGAATATCATCTGGGAAGATTGACTATAAACATATAGGTTAACTTCCTCTTGTAACACACGGTATTCTAAAAACATTAAAAACAACATCTACTTACTTACTTGAACCAACCTTACTTACTGAAGTGCTAATCTTCAAGTAGAAACTTTGTACGTTGAAATCATTTTCAGGCGGCAGATGTTATTTGGAAGGCGTACTAATTTGAGAATTTGTTATTTGAATAATTCTAGTTAGATCATGTTGAGGTGGCTTTCTAGCCAGCAATTTGAGACTTTTCTAATTGCTTTATTGTTATTAGAGATAAATCAATAATATTTTAGTTTCACATTACTAAATTATTTATCTTGAACGCAACGTTGCGTTTTTTGTAATACGTTTGAAATTAATTTTTTAATTTATTATTTTAATTATTTTAATTAATTATTTTAACTATTAATATTTAATCATCGTAGCGGCATTGCTATAACATTAAGTTGTACGTTTGTTAAAAAAATTGAAATCAAAACGTTTCAAATGCAAATAAAAAAGTCACGTTAACCAATTAATTAATAAAAATTAATTAATCATGGCATAACACATCACCATCCTACACAATACGGTTTTTGTGGTGGGAGAAGATTCACTATGCAAGCTACAATGTTCCTGGTTCTCCACAAGATCAAAAATCATGCAAGAAATTATAGCTAAACGGCACCCTTAAGTTTAACCAATATTTTTGGAGACAAATTTGTTAGTTCTTTTAACATCATTTTTCTTAATTTGCCGCCAGTTAGAATGATAATTTTTTGTTTATTGCCAAAAAGTTTTAAGCATAAATCTTTGTTTGCTCACCCAATGTTGCAAATTAATTATTTTCATTGACAGAAATAGATCATTTCCGAATTTTTCCACCATTTTAAATTTCCTCGGTCTAGCAAGTCTTAGTATTTTCGTTGTTATCCAGATGCATGATCATAAAATTAGATTAAACGCCTGCTTTAATCTTTATTTTAATTTTTTTTAACTATTGATTTAACTTAATAACATTGTTTTTTTTTGTCTTAAGGTGGTTTTCGTATAGGCTACCGCATATAGATAACCCCAATCAGCTTAACTACAAATTTATTGTAGTATAACTAAGCAATTAATTGAAAACATAATGTTGCGGGGGTTTATTTAAAATTTATAAGACAATTTAATTTTCTCAACAAAAAGCAAACCGTAGCCCTGAAATGGAGAATTTTCATTTCTTTCCAGATTTGCTAGCAAAAGAATTCAAGAATGGTAATGATGGAATATATTGTTGTGATATAGGCATCCCGCATAACACGTATGCACGATGTGTTGCCTATCTTCCAGGCAAAAGGAGTTAACAATTTTTTTTTGTTATAAATAATAAAATTTTGCATTAATTATGTTCAAGACATACACTACAACACTGTGAGGTGATAAGGGATAAATTTTAAACAGATTCTTCACTTGAATTTCACAAACTCAATTTTAAGATGAACGATTTTCTGTCGTTGGTAGATTTTTTCACACTTATATATTTTGAAGCCATTTTATGGCATGTTTCACCTGAAGATTATTAAAGGCATATGTGAGAAGATATTAGATTTTATTAATGAATTTTAAGAAAATCTCTTTGACGATTCATAATTTTCCATAGTAAATGAATATTTTTCAATGTTATTTGAATTTCTAAGTAAAATATTTACTGCGATATTGTTAACCAAGTTCTAGGGTGCATTTGACACTAGAATGTTAAAGTAGGGAACTTTTTATAGAGAAGGTTTTTGGCCTTTGAAATCCCAAAATTGTAACGCTTCAACAGGGTCTGCTAAAATGTTAAAATTTAATTTATATTCATAATTTTGGTGTCAAAATTTATGTAATTTTTGTTTGATAGGATCTTAGGATTACTTTTGTGATTAGAAAAGGATGTAGTAAGATGTTAAAATGTTTTTATTTGAATTTTTGTGAATTAATGTTTGTCAAAAGATTCAAGATGGTTGCCAATGAATCCTAACTCTAAATTTGCATTTTAATAGCCGTTTTAGGTACCAAAATGAAGGAAAAATTCTCTTCTTTCATTTTATAACAGTTATTTAAACAATGAATTTAATTTTTTATCAACAATTTGGTTAGAAAGGTTTTTGGTGGAAAAGATGTTGTTTTGTTTCTAGTTCCAACTAGGAAAATCAATAGCAATTCGCAATTGTTTTCCAATTATTATAAAAACTGCACGAAAATTTGGTTACTCTCTCTTGAATTTTCATACAGAGCAAAAGTCATGTCAGTTTGTACGTTATTTTGATAAAATTTGAGGTTGTGTTGGTGAATTACATGTCACTTAAATGTCAACAAAGTAAGGTATTATGACAAATGCCATCTTGTTTTATTTTTAAATCTTTTTATAAGTTCTTAATAATTTAAATAAACAATCAAAGTGAACTAAAAGTGAAATAAAACGAAAGTGCACTGTTTTAGAATTTAGTGATCAGACTGTTATTGTTATTTTACCGAATTTAACCGAATTATTTTATGTACTCACATCATGGAAGATACGTGTTGCAACTTTAATAATTATAATTATCTTCAACAATTCTAACTTTCAAGTTAGGGTGGTTAACTTTTTTGTGTGGCGTCAAATAATTTTAAAATTTAAAATATTTCCAATTTTTAATTTTTTATTTATTAGTAGTAATTTAAGATTGTTGGATTGATCAGATAAGAATTAAAAAGGACAAAGAGAACTAGAATGTCTCTTAATTCTTATTTTGTTAAACCTTTTTGACACCGAGATTTAATTTGATTTTCTTTAATTTTAATTTTTAATAGTTGTTTTCTTTTCTCTTAATGGAATTTTAAATTTTTATTTCTTTTCTGTGTTAATAAATAAAATTATTCATTTAAATGTTTAAAAAGAAATTTATTTATGTCTGGTCGATTAACAACATTTTACAGACATAATTTAAATAGCTTCCTAATTAATTAGCGACCCGCCTGATTTCGTCGCATGCATTTATGGAACTTGTTTTTCAGTTTAGAAATTATAGCCGGAGAATTCTTTTATAAAGGTAAGTGATATTTAGTTGTGTATATTCTCAGACTGTTTTACCATGATTTTGTGTTTGTGAATTTCAACAATAACAAATTTATTTTGCAATTTATAACCTTTTGTATTTCATCAAGTGTTGGAGGGTTTATTATTCACTACAATTAATATCTCTTTTTCTTTACCCTATTTTATCACAACAATATGTATAATAATGTGTTAAATAAGTTAAAAAATTACTTTTTTAACTTTGTGATTACTACAACTGTTACATGTGTAACTAGAGGAGCTTCAAAACGCTTTCAATTCAAAAATTTGTTGTAACTCTGTACATTTTCTGCCATCTCTGTAAAATTGAATAATAAATTAATGAATGTATAATTTCTAAATTTACTTGATTATACTTATTACTAAAACAAAACTACCTATAGACCAAAATGTTCAATTTACTAAACGCCATAAATTGTTAAGTTCCAGACATTTATTATTCTTTTTTATTCGAGCATAATGCCTACACATTTTCATTTAACCCTTTTAAATGCTAATGTAAAAGTAGAAACAGAACAAGGATGATATTATCAAAGTGCCTTTTACGCGCGCTTTTAAAGGTATCAGTTTTGTACTACACATTCTTCACAGTTTAATGTGAAATACAATGACAATAATACACATTCAACCTCATTCGTATCGTGATGATAAGGTTTTCAGTTCCTGCACTAGCCCTTATCTGTCCGATGTAACTGGTTTTTAGATAAAAATGAATTGCTTGGGAGTTTTCACGAGATTCCAAAATGTAGGGAAAGTGGCGCGTTTATATTGGCATGGGTCGTAGATTAAAGTAAGGAAAGTTATTGACTCTCGTTTTTGAGGATGTTTTCCTTATTGCAACAAAATATTTAATATTAAAAAAAGGCAGAAAAATAACTCTTAGCATTATAAGGATAAGCTTTGAAATGTCATATCTACGTTCAATTAATCATATTGTCATGAAATTGGATATGATTACTTAAAATGTGTAATCCAGGGTACAAAAATAGAAAAATCTATAAGCATAAAGCTTCACCTTTTGTTCGCATTCCCACGCGTCGTTTTATTTTCAATTATTAATGCAGTAATTATTACTGTTAGAAACTAGGATATGTCTTACGACGTCCTATCCATACATATTATTCTGCGCAAATATCATCTCCTTGGAATTGAGATTGCTATTAGCAAAATGTGTATGCTTTAATATTTAATATAAGCCACTAAACATTTAGTCAGTCTGTAGTAGTACTAGTATGTATGCATTACCCACGAACTTCGTATTAAATCAAAACAAGATGCATAATATAGTAGTGTACATACAGAGAGGTGCAATTAGTAATAATGGAAATGTACATATCTACAAATTATACTAAGAGCATGTATGTATTATTATGCCTTTGTGTACATATTAATAAATAAGAGAGTTATAGTGTTAAAGAACAAATGGCAATAAAGGTTATGACATAGATAGGTCAGTGATTGTTATATTTTAGAGGTTTAGAATAGCTTGGGTGAGTATTACAGTTTTATACAGTAATAACAACAAACTTACGGTTACTTTAGTTTATATAACTTTTAATTTATTTAACTTAGTAACGGCAATATCTCTGCTCAACTCTTTCTTTCCTTATAAACTCCAAATAGTTTAAACTGGGTAGTTTAGGTTTGCAACATCTTATTTGGTAACGGTATATAACTTCAAAGTTTATAAACAACAATAACAGAAACGTTTCCATTACCACTATGTAACAACTATGTAACTTTGTATATAATTTAATTATTAAAGAAACGAAAGAAAAATGTTTCATTTTGTTAAAGAAACATTCTATAACACACTAGATATAAAAAAGGATAAGTTTTAGAGTTGATTTTTCTTTCTATCTTGATAAAACTTCATGGTTTAGCAACAATGAGCTATAGTTACATAAATTTTGTATATGAATAAGTATTGAAGCCATTTCAAGACTTGTTTTGACCTAAAACAGGCAACGTGCATAATTGTGAGGATGTCTGCAAGTATTAATTACCTTACCTGCAGGTTTAATTAATAAAAAGATCTATTACAAGAGTACGATTTGATAGTTTTCATTATAAATTTGTTGTTTTTAAAGATTAGAAAAATTGTGGGCTCAAGTATTTCATTATGTTGTTGTCAAGTAATTCCTTGGACACAACCAAGACATAAAGGTAAACGAGGGAATGATTTCTTATAGAAGATCTATGGGTTTGAATATACAAATTTCTGCGTTCAACCTTGATAATCTGAAATTATGTAATTTAGTTGTTAATTTACAATTTGGACATCTAAAATTGTGTAAATTTTGTTCCATAGGATGTAAGACAGGATTTTGTAATCAGAAAAGGAGGTAACTAGGCGGTTTTAAATATAATTAATTCAATTTTTAATGTATAATTTAATGCATTTGAAAATTGATTCGGTTAACATTTAACAACCATTTTATTACCTTGTTTTAGTATAAGTGTTGGGTATCTGGTTCATTCCATTGTGACTAACGTTACATTTAAAGCTAATTTATGAACATTTATTTTAGATTAGTCATGATACGGCTTATTAATATCATTATTTTTTAATATAAATGGGAAGATTAAACTGTTTATATGTATTTTGCATTGCATATTTTCGAAATATGAAATAAATATTTAGGAATTTTGTTTTTTAAAAGGTATGTGACTAACGTAGCATTTTTGCAACCAGCTGACGTGATACTTGACTTATCATCTTGATTTTCCTGGAAATTATATTTCAAATTACTTGATATGCTGGCACCTGTGTTTTAACTTCATAATGCAAACATTATACAAACTGGGTTAAATAAGAAGTTGTACACCATAAAAAGCATTTTTCTAAAAAAATCTGACATGTGACTAACGTAACGTGACTAATGTAACCAATGCAACACATAACTAGAAGTGCAATGAAACGTTTATTAAGTCTAGAAAATAATAAAAAGTTATTAAACTAATTTTTTTTTTTCAACAGTTTACATACTGTGTGCATTAATTTTGTGCACAGTATGGAATATGGAATTATTTAAAATGTCTGTATCCTGTATACTGCATAGTACTGTTGTGAATGGCTCACAACTTGCATTCATTGCGTAGATACGGAATGGTACTAGGCAATGAGAATAATAAACAAGTCGAATAAATATCTCATAAAAGTTATTACTTGTGTTTTATTACCTCCTACAAGAGAGATATATAAGTAGCCCTAACACTACATTGGTGTTAAACCATCGCTACATTTGGTGACCCTACGTTCTTGAAGAAGAATTTAGCAGGACTGGTCTTTGCCTACTGCCCTGAATTCTCCAGGTGAACAACTGCTAGTTCTCCCTTCATCGTCTGTCATCAGATACTACTCGACTTCTGTCATCGTGAGATCCTGCTACCTGCTTCGCTTGCGTGACTTGTCGTGGCTGGTTGGAGGTGACCGTTGGAACCGGAACTAGTGCTCCTTCTCATCCGATAAGTTTCAAATTATTTTTACTTACTTATTTAATATTTCAAATGGCGACTGTCAAAGTTCCATTTCCAATTTTTACGAGTAACGATATCGACCTATATTTTATTTTGGTAGAAAGATACTTTACTCGTATGCTGATCAATGATGAGCTCGCCAAATATAACTTATTAACACTAAACTTACCTTACGACGTTTTAGGAGCTCATCGCGACCTGACCATTAACCCCCCTAGACAACGACCATACACTACCTTGAAACGGGCAGTGATAAAATCTGTCCTAGGACCACGAAAATCTCGAATTATTAACCTTTTGGAGACTCTTCAATTCTCTGGTAGTGTCAAAGAACTGCTTTTTGACATCCAAAAATTGGCAATTGATCTGGATTTAACTGAGGAATTAACCAAAGACTTTTTAATAGCTAAACTACCATCACAACTTAAGATTCAATCCTTAAATTTCAATGAGTTACCGTTAATATCCTTTGTAGAAAAATTAGATTTAATTTATTATATGCAACAGGCACCACAACCTTTAACTACTCCTGCATTAGAAGCTAAGCTAGACAATTTGACGACTAATCTTACTACCATTTCCAATGAGCTTTCTACCATGAACAAGCGACAATCCCCTGTAACTCCCACCATCTCTCCGAACCCCCAAAATCCTCAACATTTCAATAAACGTCGTTCCATGCCTTCGGGCAATGCCAATTCCCAATTGCAACCGTGCTATTATCACAGACGCTTTCAAAATAATGCACGTAATTGTACGGAAAATTGTTCATACCAAACAAAAAACTAACTTCGCACTCTCCTGGCCTCCAGGGAGGGCCATGCAGGGTTAATTCAATCCCTCCAACTTCTCCTTTACCAATCACTTATTCTTCAATCTTTTTACAGGACCTAACCTACAAAATTAATTTTGTGGTTGACACTGGTGCTGATTATTCCATTTTACCCACCCACGTTGCAGTTTCCTGTAACCAAACCATCACGCCTGCCAACCTTTTATTTATGGCCGTGAACAACACGTTAATTCCTGTGACAGGTATTGTAACTTTGAGGTTACATTTCCCGATTCCTGGCCTACAGCCATGCCCCTGGAAATTTTATGTCGCTGACATATCTACAGCCATTCCAGGCCTGGATTTTTTACAGCAGCACAACCTAACCATTGACTGCTTTTCTCGACGAGTCATTTGCAAGACAGATGTCAAACTCGCCCGAACCCGCAGCCAAGGTTGTCAATTTCCAGCTACAACAGTGAATCCTTTCACTGACTGTTCTTCTCAGCGGGTCATTTGCACAGCAGATGTCCAGCCCGTTCGAACTCGCAGTCGAGGTTACACAACCCCCCAGTTAAGACTGGCACTAAACGCAAACTATTTTCTGCTCAAGCTAATGTTTTGACTCCTCCTTCCGAGTCAATCGTTACTCCTGCGATTTCTTCCCGTTTTCTTCCCTTACCTTCACCCATTGACGTACCATCTTCAGGTACTGTTAACAACATGTCTAGCGATCTTGATGTTTATAGCAAAATGCTAAACACACACTTCCCGGAGCTTTTGCGTAAGTTCGACTACCATCAACCAGTTAAACATACTGTAGTCCATCACATTGACACGACCGGCCCTCCGGTTAAAGCACGCTGTCGCAAACTGAACCCTAGTCATCTTTCTTTTCTAGAAGATCATCTTAAAGAGCTCTTGGACGCTAACGTAGTACAGCGGTCATCATCTAGCTACGCTACGCCAATTCACATCGTCGGGAAGCGAGCAGTGGGCACAGCAGAGACGCTACCTCCTGGTGACGACCAGGACATCACATCCATCTCCCCAACAGACAGTTATCGCTTGGTTGGCGATGATAGGAAACTCAATTCAGTGACAGTACCAGATCGTTACCGGATCCCTTTTTTAACGGACTTTACAAGAAAACTTGCTGGCGCAACCATATTTTCGAGGCTAGACCTTCAAAAGGACTACTTCGCAATACCAATCGCAGCAGAGGACATTCACAAGACTGCTATTATCACACCTCTGGGGCTTTTTGAGTTCAAACAGATGTGTTTCGGACTACGGAATGCAGCCAGCACCTGGAGTCGTTTCATGGACACTGTATTATCAGGGCTTCCATTTTGTTTTTCATACCTAGACGATATCCTAATTTTTAGTGCTGATTCGCAGCAACATATTGAGCATTTACACCTAGTGTTTTCCCGATTAAAAGACAATGGACTAATTATAAACCTACCAAAGTGTCTCTTTGGAATCAATAAACTCGGTTTAGGTGGATAGACCCATTCTATTCAGGGCGATAGAGGGGGACGCAGAATGACAGCTGCTCACACTACGTCCGTCGTTTGAAATTGTGCGAGAGAGAGGGTCTATGCGTACTGTCCAATGCGATAGAAAAGAACGGGGCATAGCAAAAATTGTATGCGTCAAATTTTTGAAACAATGATGACACATTTATTTTATTTATATTTAGTTCCTTCTTAAAAGAGATAAAAATTTTAAGATAAGTATATGTCACTAACATGCTTTAAATGTTTAAAATAAATATTTACATTTTGATATTATATACGGAACGTTTTTTTTAGCACCAATACCTCAGTCACAAAAATTTGTATTTTTCTAATTTGTCATGCAAAATCAATATGCTCAATATGATAAAAAGACTCATATTTGTTTAGTTCAATACTGCAGTTATACAATAAAAATAAAGAAAACACTATGACAATTTTATTTTTGAATGAAATTATTATTTTTAAAAGTTTTAAATATTATTTAAAAATATGTAAATAAAAACGTAATTATAAAGATATAAGAATAGTCATATTATTAACAAATGTTTAAAAAAAAGATATGATTAACAAAATGTTTTTCAACAATACTGAATTATTACTTCGGGAGACAAGTCGATTTTCTTCAAAAAAAAACGTCTTAGAAATATTTTGGAGTATATTGTCAGTTGCTCCAACACAACACTTGCCGTTTACTAACCGCTCAACCGCACAGAGCAAACGTACTCTCTGTCATACGTCACAAGAGGCGGGGCCAGTTGCTATGCCCCGTCCTTTTCTATCGCATTGGACAGTACGCATAGACCCTCTCTCTCGCACAATTTCAAACGACGGACGTAGTGTGAGCAGCTGTCATTCTGCGTCCCCCTCTATCGCACTGAATAGAATGGATCTATCTCGCTCTCTCGCACGCTTCGATTTAAAAATTTTAAACCCTTGCAACCCTGACTCTTGAACGATTTTTTGCAAGTAACCTTATACTATCGTTTTGCAAAAAATAAGCTTTATTTTGACATATAATTTATTTAGTTACTCGATCGGTAAAGGTATCACTTTCAATTCACTTATTTAAACTTGGCAACTGTATTGCCTTGAACAGAAAAAGGTAAGCAACCCTATGTTTGTGTCTTCTATAGGGTTTGCACTTTCAATTAGTGTTAGTTTTTTTTGGTTACGAGATCGGTGAGAGTATTTAAAAAAATTAAATATTGAATTTTTAATTAAAAATATCCTTGAACAAATTTATTTAGGCAACTCATCTACGTTACTTTTGTTAACATATTTTATTTTATAAAAAATACATTTTATTCGGTTACTCGATCGGTGCTCAACGACATCAATAACGGATCTTAGACTAATAGGAAAACACTAACTTAATTTTTTGTATAATGTCTTCCCTTTTTAAGTGTAAATGGATGTGTGACAAACGTAAAAAATGCTTAAGTTAGTTACGTTGGTCACAAGCTACTAGTTACGCTATCTAAATTATAGTAATTCACCACATAAATGTTTTTTATGCCTAAAATATGTGAAATGTATCCTTGTAAGAGAAATATGACCATTTAGTAAATATTTTTTATCAATACTAAAAAATAACACTTTTTGTGACTAACGTAACGTGGCAAAGCATTGCATTTTCAAACTCATAGAGTAGATACCGTTTTTTTTAAACTTAATTTAATTGTCAGTATTTGTTCTGTTTTAAGTACTTAATTTAATTTTAACAACACTCAACATATAACTTAATTTTAGATTTAATATTACATGAATTGGAAAATACACTAAAATTACCTTAAATTTGTAGAAAAACACGCTTCACTTTACACGCACGGCATTTTGACGACCGTCGAAATTTTGCATCGAGGCTGCCAGATTCAGAAACACCAAGAAACAACCTTTAACATGACATATTACAATATAGGATTACATTATCATTTAAAAATTGACAAAAGGTTGACATTATCATGGAATGACCCATCTTTGAAAAGAGGAATTTTTCTCTATCTAACTATAGAATTTGTTTAAACAATTATTAATAATTATAAATAATTATATCGTTATGTAAACTTAGTTCTATTTTTGCATTTGTTTCACCCTAGAAAAAGTAACCATATGTGTTTTGTTTTTGAAAAGATAAAAATACAGCAGAAATCTAGTGACAGACTTTCTATGATCAACTGTTCTTGAGATATCAAGGTTTTTGTTTACATAGAAAACTGCAATAAACGTCGTGCACCACGAAACAAATATGGCTGCCGTCTTTAAAGCAAAAGGAATAAAAAATAAATTAATAGTGGCTTCGAACTACCAATACATAGATGTGATAACACACCAAAAATTATCCTGTTCTGAGATGGTCGAGTAACCGGTACCACTTGGTTATGGTTTTAGGATATTCGAGTTTCACCACATTTCCCGTTCTAAGCGTCAATTTCTAATTTCTAAAAGTTTTAGTATTTTATATTTACAAGACTTTAAAAAAGAAATTATTCAAATCGAAGTAGATTGGACCGGTTCCGAGATAACGCTCTTTTTTTGCTTAGCGTTACTCCACTATTAGAACAATGTAGAAATTTAATATTTTTTCTACAGCTGTCAAAAAATGATGACATTTTTTTTATTAATATTCGTATGCAAAATCGCAAAATGCTACATTGGTTTTGTTTACTTGACAACGTTCACGAAATATTTTTCGCTCTAAAACGAAAACTATTTCGTTCATTTATGCGATTTATGCATATTTGAGCAATGTCGTTTCCGTAGCAACAACGAAAACTGTCCACTGTGCGCTAAAATAAAAATTTCCTTGTGATATTTTTTATAATGATCTTTTTTTACTTTTTCGATTATTTCAATAACGCTGTAGAAAAACGTAGTGTGCAATTCGTGCTTTGATGGTCTAGAATGAGAGAAGAGAAACTTTCATTCTTGACTACCAAGGTAGCATTTCGCGCACTAAATGTACAAATAACTATTTGGAGAGTAATTGTGTGATTATGTTCTAAAAGGTGTTTGACGTAATTAGATTTTTCAGGATGTTTATTTCTGTAACAAAGCTCGTGTTGTTTATATTTTATATCAAAATTACAAAGTAATATATACCGAGTTACAAAAAGAACAATTCAAACGGTAAATGCCTGATTTCATGTGTGTTATCTCTTTAGCATGAAATAAAAATGAAAAAGTGTTGTGTTAGTGTTGGTTTTAAAGGCTATTTTATAATTGTTTTTTCTTAGTATATGAGGCAGTTTGATAAGTAAGGTAAACGAGGAGGAAAAACAATCTGATTAAAATGTTTTTATTTTTCAACGTAATCCCCATTTAGCTCGACACACTTGGTCCATCGATGTTCCAGAGCGCTTATGCCATTTTTATAAAAGTCTTGGTCGAGCTCTGCAAAATAGCGATTTACAGTGTCGATAACTTCATTATCGATTGAAAATTTTCTTCCGCAAAGTCATTTTTTTAGATTTGGAAATAGGTGAAAGTCAGATGAAGCTAGATCTGGCGAGTAAGGTGGATGTGACAACAATTCGAATCCCAACTCGTGAATTTTTGCCATCGCAATCACACTGGTGTGAGCTGGTGCGTTATCCTGATGACACAACACTTTCTTCTTTGTCCCTTCTTGATTTCTTTATTCAGTCGCTGCAATAAGCTAGCATAATACTCGCCATGGATGGTTTTTCCTTTTTCAAGGTAGTCGACGAATATTATGCCTCGCGCGTCCCAAAAGACTTTGCCAGCCGATGAAGTCATTTTTGCCTTCTTTGGTGCCGTTTTTCCCTTCTCAATCTATTGTTTCGACTGCTCCTTGCTCTCAGTAATATAATGATGGACCCAAGTTTCATTAACTGTTATGAACCGACGGAAGAATCCGTTGGTATTGCGCTTGAAACGATTCAAACACTCAATTGAAGCATCCTTTCGACGTTGTTTCCGAGCCAACGTGAGTAATCGCGGCACCCATCGCGCACAGAGCTTTTTCATTTCTAGACTTTTGTGCAAGATGTTATGCACGCGTTCAGTTGAGATGCCCACCATGTCTGCTATCTGACGTACCTTGAGCCTGCGATCCTCCAGTACGACCTTGTGGATTTTATCGGCCATTTCTGAGGTCCCAAAAGACAGTCGCCATCACTTTGCCAGCCGATAAAGTCATTTTTGCCTTCTTTGGTGCCGTTTTTCCCTTCTCAATCCATTGTTTCGACTGCTCCTTGCACTCAGGAATATAATGATGGACCCAAGTTTCATCGACTGCTATCAACAGACGGAAGAATTCGTTGGTATTGCGCTTGAAACGATTCAAACATTCAATTGAAGTATCCTTTCGACGTTGTTTCCGTTCCAACGTGAGTAATCACGGCACCCATCGCGCACAGAGCTTTTTCATTTCTAAATTTTTGTGCAAGATGTTATGCACGCATTCAGTTGAGATGCCCACCATGTCTGCTATCTTACGTACCTTGAGCCTGCGATCTGCCAATACGATCTTGTGGATTTTATCGGCCATTTCTGAGGTCGTCATTTCATTTGGACGACCCCGCGAGGTGCGTCCTCACAGCTCGTTCTACCACGCTTGAATTCGGCCACCCATGTGTGTACAGTCTTAAATGACGGAGAAGACTCCCCAAGCACTACATCCAATCGACCTTTAATCTCCTTAGTTTTTTTTACCTTCCAAAACGAAGAATTTTATCACCGCACGAATTTCCTTTTTCTCCATAATGACAAAAAGCACCGACAACACTTTCTTTAACAAACTGCCAGACAAAAACTGGCAAGAGTATTGAAATAAAAATCCAGATGTAAGCTTCTAAAGATTGACACTTGTCAAATATCATTTGTTTTTGGGATTTGTATCGCCATCTGTCTGCCGTTTACCTTAATTATCAAACCAGCCTCGTATGTGCAACTTTTTCTTATATTTTGTAGTAAGTAGGTATCTAACTTTGTTTTATTTTAAAGCACATTTTGTCTATAGCCTAACATCTGAAACGGGTAGTGGATTTTGATGTTCTTGTTTCTTCTTGCGTTGCTAGGCAATTGTTTTCATTATTTCACATATTTTTCTGCCTTATTTGTCATACATTCGTGTTTGAATTATCTATCTTTCTCTTACACTTGCTTGTGCTACCGCCTCCAAATTGGCTCCAAAGC
This sequence comes from Agrypnus murinus, assembly GCA_929113105.1. Lineage (NCBI taxonomy): Eukaryota > Metazoa > Arthropoda > Insecta > Coleoptera > Elateridae > Agrypnus > Agrypnus murinus. The sequence continues at coordinate 72,704,003 of OV816031.1, read as the reverse complement.
ATTAGACAATCAATTAACTTAGCTACAGCATTTCCCTTTCAGTGAACACTAGAAGTGGTGCAAATGGTTATTAATGAAAAAACCGCAACACGTAAAAGTGCTTTTGAACGAACCACACTACGCAAAATGTTCGATGCAGTGCACGAACTCGCTGGGACGTGGAGACAGCATATGAAATTTACGAAAATCAAGAATAATCAGCTGATTTGGACATTTAATTCAAATACTGAATACAAAAGTTTCATGAATTCTTACCGACTAGACCCCACAAAGATGAACAAAATTACGAAGATCTCAGAGCAGATGGAAAGACGAAGTTAAAAACGATATCAAGATATTGGGAGTCAAAAAACTGGCGACAAGCAGCTTTAAATAGAAAATTCTGGAACAAAGTGGTTGAAAAAGCTAAGTTTCACCAAACAGACGATCGGGAATTTCATCTTCAGCATACTTGTAAGCATAAAAAATGACACTCTTGAAATAAACGTATTCGACTTGATCACCTAACAGGAATATTTAAGCCGGTTCTAAACCTAAAACAGCCAACGTGATGTAGCATCATTATTGTAGCTCTCGTGCTATACGTATATAATACAAAAACAATCCCTTCTTCCCTCAGTGAAGAAAGTGAAACCGCATGCCCCCTGTGTCAGTGCTGGCTAGTGCATCTGAATCTCAACAATTTTTATATTGCCTTTCTATTTTTTAGTCCAAAAAATTCCCAGGAATCTCATATAGTAATTTTACATATATAGCTAACAGTAGCTAACATTGGAAAATAGCTATATTTCATGAAAAGCGCAGCAGTACATAAATAAATTCTCCTATCATAAAATTATTTCTTTTTTGCTTGTAATTAACTACTTTGCTATTACCTAGAAAAGAATACCTGTTATTGCACTCACAATCTTTTATTATTTCTGATTTATTAAGTATTCATAAATATCTCTCTAAGTCAAATAAAGCAAATTCAGAAAACTTGTAAAAACACTATAAAACATTGCAAAAGCACACTATTGTCTTTAAAAAACTATCTTTCTTGGAACCTTTAGCTCTTGAAAACGACTGCTTGTTAACGTGATCAACAGCATACTTCAATATGGATTTTTAAGTAAAAGCATTCTGTTAAGGTCTTTAGGAAGATTACTATTTAAAAATATTAGTACCTGTTTATAAATAAGATAGGAAATTCCGAATAGAAACCCGTTTTTAAATACAATTAAATAGAAAGTTTACTTAACAAATGGCCTAGGCAGGCATCGTATCCAACGGTAGTTTTCTAACTGGAACTAATCCCTTTCTCTGTATTAATTGTTTATAGACAGGTTGTAAATAATTTGTATGTATTTGATTGAATGATGGCTGTTTGGTAGTTTTTTAAAAAAACTGGTTAAGAAATTTACATGTGTAAGGCGTCATTTGCTTACGACTACCTTTTTAACTAATAATAATTTACTGAAAAAAATTAAAACAAATAAAACCTTAATTCTAAAGTAAGAATTTTAATTGGAAACCTTGTATACAAAAGTCCGGTGTCTCAGTTTATTTTTCCTGGAACTCGGGAAAACAAGAAATTATGCAATTCCGGGAATTTCCCAGGTCAGAAACAACAGCGCTGGCATATTAGAAACCCTACTGGAAGTTGACTACTCCTAGATTCGACTAAATTCTAGTAAGGTCGGCCATTCGAAGTTAGCAATCGCCGTCATGAGGTACGAGGAGTGTTCCACTATTCCCATGCCTCGCCCAAATACAAACAGTAGAAAACACTGGTTAAATCGAAATAAAGATTTATTATTACATTAATTAGAAGGTAACTTTTCATAAGCTAGTTTCTACCAAAGACCATTTATCAACCATTCCAGATGGTTAGTGTAATTTCGATTATTAACATATTCCCATAACTTATATGTTTCTTGGATTGATAATCCTGGTTCAACATATAAAAACATTTTCGGATCCTGTGCATTATTGCTAAGCGATTTGGTCTGATTGAGTATGATTTTGACATCTTTACAAGATATAGTAAGCGAACGTGTGCTAATACATTTGATACTCTTACTTTTGGCAAAAACTCCTGTAGTAAGAAGATCTACTAGCCACCAGTATGTCAACTGCTGAAATTCCTTATATAATATAAATAACACGTCCGGTGAATATAACGATAACCATTCATTGCAATATGGAGGATAATATGCATTTTTGTCTTCCGAAAAAGGTAGCAGAAGTTTGAATCTTACTGCATCATCTTGTGATGAATTCATAAAAGGTGTGCATAAAAATAAATTTCGAGCACCAAACGGAGACAATTGAATATTTAAAAAGTCCGTCAATACTTGAATATTTACAAATACATCGTCGTTTACCTTAAGAACATATTTGGCCTGGGGGCAATGATAGATTACATATTTAAATGCCATAATGTATTTTAAGATTTTATAAGAAAAATCATCTGAAGATTTGCCTCGAATCAAATCGTGGTATTCTGCATTTTCTTCTTCCAATTGTGTTTGCAACTGCAACTGTGCAAATTCAAGTCCTAATACAAAAACAATTTTTACGGTTTTCCTAGTTTTTCCCCAAGTCTCGCGTACTTGTCTTCTTCGTTCAAGATTACCGGGAGGGCTAAAAATGATTATGAGTACAAGATAATTAGTGGTGCAAGGGTTTAGCATGGTAAATGCAAAATCGTCAATATAATTCATTAATTTCGTATAATCTTGAGCGTGCAGATCTTTAACTGGATAAATATAAGTAGAATCGTTTCTAGTGAAAGTGTAGAAAGGTGTAATCTTCAAAGGATAATCTGATTTCAACTCAAAAGGAATATTTGTGGTCAACTGCCATATTGCTAAACATATTGCAAATCCCAAGAATATTGAGAAGCGATTGATTCTTCCTTTGTGCATCGTTTGATGTTCTCGAAACACGAATTTTAAGTTAATCAAAGATCTGAAAATCAAAAATTTTCTGTTAGAGCTCTGGTATAAAGTACGTTGTATTTTCTTAGTCAAAGATTCAATAAAGCTGTAGGTAATTCTGAGCCCAATTTAATGAGATAGGTGCAAACATTCCGTTGTTCTTTCAGTCAAAGGAAAAGAGTTACCGGTGGATTTTATGTGAATATAATTTACCTTACTTAAAGGACAGGAACATCCCTGTCTTTGAGTTTACGTTAGCGATATAACCTAAAAATAATAGATATAGTCGGGAAATAAAAGAATAGTTATGTTTTTTGATTCTGCACAGGCAACATACCAAAGTGTTGACTTTAAGATGTTCCTTCTTGTTCTTGTGAATTCGTTTCTTTCAGCTCTTTTCAAATGAACTTGGTAAATTATATTGCGTGATTTTATAAATGTCAAGATTAAATTGTTCAAGACAGCGACATATTAGTTTATTATAATTAAAATTTAAAAATGACATTATGACAGGACAGGTAAGTGTATGTATTTTTTGACATTGATAGAACTAACTCGTTTTTAAAATAATACTTTTGATATACCTTCTCTTTAGTTCTTTAGTCAAACTTTTATAGTATAGTTGATCTTTGTCTAACAACCTGCGACAAGTTGGGAGTTACAACCCGCAAATAGGACAATTGCAACTTGTAACACAATAATATGATATTAATAGAGGGATGTACTTATAGACAAAAAGAGGCGTACGAATTCAATTGACCAAATTCACTTTGAGTTCATTCATTGGGTTGAAATTCAATTCCCACATTCAATATGGGTTCTTGTTGATTATTCTTTTAGACAGCAGCATTCACAGTTGTAAGCAATTTAAGTTAATAAAGTTTTAATTTCAACTCTCACCGTGAAATTGTTTTTATAAACGAAATTCTTAATAATTTCGCTAAATAATAAAATAATGGACCTCGTTTTAGTCGAAAAGCACGTACAAATCTCGTATAAAAATAATTCATTGCTAAGCTACGAATAAAATAGTAGCAGTTAATAGTAACTAAATAAATGTATTTAGGCGTCGGATTTTATAGCTTGGCACCCTGTAGAGCTGATAAGCCTTTGTATAATAGGTATTTAATAAGATTCGAATTTCGGTTATTTTTCTGGTTGGGTGTTAATGTTGACAGTTTATATTTCATTGGAAGTTCCAACAATCCTTTCCTGTTTAGTTTGAAAATATCATACAGTTTCGCACCAATTCCAATGCGATTCGGGTAGCGGATTTTGAAGTCCTCACGTCGGCCTTTTGGCCGGTGTTCTTGTGTGGTTTACCGTCATATCATAAACATAAAAATTGGTATCAATCTGTGTAAGTGTTCCGTATTGCTGATTATGTTAGTACAGAATTAATTCAATTAAAAGAATTAATTATAAGTTTAGCATTGTAAATCTTGTTTAGTATCGATGTGTGTGAATCTGTGCGTTTCCGTTTTGTATAATTAAAATTAGAGATAAATAATGTTACTGTGTGTATGTTTCGGTACATTCTATATTAAGAATAGAACTTAGTGTTAAAGTTCTTTTATTTGAACATTATATTGGCTTAAAGAATCAATTTAAAGTTAGTAATCAGTGAATTTATGTTAAATCGACGTATTTTATTAATAATCTTATAACGTATTAAAATTAAAAATATTAAAAGATTTGTTCAGCTCAATTCAAAGTAAATTTAAAAAGGAGGTCATTTCTCAAACTGTGAACTTTAAGCGTTATTCATATAATGTAATATCTATACAGTTTAGTGGCTCCGTCTATCTTTTTATTTGTTCCTATATTTATTATCTAATTGGAAGCTTTCGTGATTAACACTCACGATGCCTGAGTATAATTTGATTTAAAAAGATGTCTCGGTCGGAGCATTAAAATCTTTAATAAGTAGAGCAACGTAAGTATTATGCATTTATGGAGTTGTTTGACTTTAATTACTGTTTTGACATAATTTGTTTTTAAGGTAAAAAGTGTAAGTTACAACATTTCACGTATTAACCAGCCAAATTATTCGTATATTAAAACATAAACCTAAATATAGTGACAAAGAAAATAGTTAATAACTTTTATTCAAGACTAAAAGAAAAATCTTTGCTCACGAACGGACAAAATTAGTATATCAAATTCCTTGCACTAACTGTAATTTAATATGTAACGATCAAACATCGCAAGAATTATCAATCAGACTTAACAAGCACAAAACTGACATAAAACTATAATAAAAATTCTACATCTTTGGCAGCAAACGTTAAAAATTAATTTCATAAAATTATCTTTGATAGTAGAGATTCTAGCAATGGAATACAAAAGACTCTTTTTATAACTGTACTATATTAACAAAAATTCTTTTAGTTTGAATCATTACTTAGAAGTACAAACACTTTGTTTAATGTATAGCTCTTTATTGAAATTATGTAAACATTAGTTCTGGTTGTATTATGTATATTATGTTATTATTGTAATAAAAGTAGGTACTATTCAGACAGAAAAACTTTGCATGATTTTTTTTCATTTGTAAGCGGTCTCATATCCAACGGCATGTAGTACTTAATGTCAAATTATTATTTTTCTTTTAATGGCATATGTCATAAAATATTACAGTTAGTTTAATAATTTAAATATATAGAATTATAGATAGTACATCTAAAAATGCCGAATCATGTGTTAACAGACGCAGAAAAAGGCATTGCCATCGTTAGATTGGACGAAAGATGGCTGTTGCAATGAATAGCAGATCATATTAATTGAGTAAAAACAATATTATCAAATGATAAATCAAAATAATGTATCTTGATATAAATTATTTTTTCAAAATAAACCTTAAATAAATATCTATATATTTAAAACACAAGGCTTTTTTTGTTCCAGTTCGTTTGAGAGATCCACCAGACCGCCGACTTACGGGTTCCTTTTTTTAAATTAAAGCTTTCGCTGTGTAGATTAGTCAACACTACTTAATTTTTATATATTTTTAAGGTTTATATTTTTAATTTGAAAAACTCTAAAATGTTTAATTTGAGACGGGCGAATCGGACATTCACTAGGGGCGCCCCCTCACCTTCCACGGTGGCGAGTTTCGTAAGTACTCTTCGCTTAATATAAAGGGTAATGCAGCCGTCCACTTCCATCAGTGCTGTGCTTGGTGTCTGGAGTGTGGGTGTACGTGTGATTACCATCTCGAACGGTACGCGAACCCTAGTAGAGTTGCTAATCATGCGGCCACTCTTCAGCCGTTAAGGGTGCTCAGTGGTCAGTTTGTGTAGTGTTAACTGGTGGGTCGACTTTTCCTGGTTCCAGGAAGCAGCCCCTCTCCCTCCGACGAGCCTTGTGCCACCCCGGTTTCCGGTATCTCTTGTCCTATTTGGCTGGCAGGGCAGGAGTGCCGTCCCTTGTGTTCAGTCACCCTCCTTCCTTCCAAGTCAGTTGCCAACTTTCCATTCGAGTTTCTTGCCTGGGGGCTCGGGTGGTTACTGGCGGCTGGCTGTCCTTTACCTTCCATCCCCATCCCGAGTGCCTGTCCACTACCTATAGGGGGGCTCCTTAATGGAATCTAGTTAAGTCGACTCATTGCTTGGTGCTGCACAAAGATCCCCCGAAAACTATATTTCGGGGGTGGATCTGACAAGAGCCGGGTTTTGTTGTTAACTTCCATCAACTACATACTACCATTCAAACTATTATATACGTCGGCTGCAAAACAACGAACAATTAACATCTTCAAGCAATCTATGGATTTAATTACTGCAACTACAATATTTACTACAACCAATAACCAATCAACCAACGCCGTAATCACCTGCCTCTCTCACTGATGAGACCAATAGGTATTGTCGAAACAGCTGTATGAGAGTATTTTGTTTTGAAATCTTGCATCTCTCATTATTAATAATCATCTTTCATAATTATTTAAGAACTTAAATAACCAAGAATCCATCTATGTATTAATTTATTTATAAAACGTTTATATAATTTATTTATTCATGCATGTTAGATTTAAATACTAATTAAAACGAGATCTAGAGTAGTGAAATTATCATAGGGTAGTTTTTAAGATTTACAACCACCAACAAATAACCATTCTGTTAATTTTACTAGACATTAAAATCCTTAATCAGTATAATTACCGTTTACTTTGCAGTAAACATTAAAGCCCTACTTAGAAAGTTTACATTTCACTACATGTTTGTGTTTTATTTATTACTATTTATTTATTGTGTGGTTTTAATATTTGCTTTCCAGCTTGTCACCTGTAAGTGTATATGCACCGTAGGACCAAAATTGTGGAAGTTGTCTATATGTTAGTAATAGATCTATTTCTTTGTTTATCTAAGAAGTTTGAAGCTTTAAGAATTGTTTTAAAACAAAGTGGCGCTTGTTTTTTTATCTTGTATATCTTCTATTACCCCGCACCCTCTCCGACTTATTGGGGTTAGCCGGCAAAAACTAAAGTAGTGTTATTTAGGTCAAGCTGATACTTCCAGCACAACTATATTTTGGTAGGTTTGGTATTTATCTATATAAAAGTAGCCTTTGTGATTCTGTAGGCTATATACTATGGAAAATTATGAATCGTCAAAGAAATAGAACATTCTCTTGAGATTCAATAATAATAACTGTAAGTAAAGTAATAAATACTTGTGTATACCTTCTCACCTATGCCTTTAATAATTTTCAGGTGAAAACATGCCATAAAATGGCTTCAAAATACCAAAATATCAAAATATCAACCAACGACATAGGATCGTCCATCATGAAATTGAGCTTGTGAAATTCAAGTAAAGAATCTGTTTAAAATTTATCTCCTTCCATCTCACAGTGTTGCAGTGTGTATCCTCAACATATTTAATGCAAAATTTTATTATTTTAAATACAAAATAGTGAAATCCTTCTTTCGCCTGGGAGATAGGCAACATATCGTGCATACATGTAATACGGGATGCCTATATCATAACATTACAACTATTTCGTAATATATCGATATTTTTTACATTTAATTTTGTAATGGTTTCTGACCACGGCCTCGCTTATATGAATCAAATAGACTGTTCTGACAATGACCGAGGGCCACCTATGGTTTGGTAGTATAATCTTAAAGGTCTGAAACTGAACTAAATTAATTAATGTTTTGTACTAGTAGCGACGGCAACGGCAATTTATACGGAGTTTGTCAACCTTTGTTCCTACCTTAAATAGCATAATCGTTGATAATAAAATATAGAATAACACGTTCTTATAATATATTTTCAAACATTATCGTCACAATATGCATCTAGGTATCATAAAAGTATCTAGATATTGTACTTGTAACTAGATATATTACAACACTGAATTTACCATTATTAAATATATTAATAATACACTCGAACTTGACAAGTCGAAAACTCGGTTACTCGATCTTATTATGAATTTTTGGACAAAATTTTTATATCTAGCCATGTAATACCTTTACTTATAACTTATACCTTACCCTTTACCTTTATAACTGGAATTTTGATTTCTCAATTTTTGAGTTCGAGATATCAATTTCGACTGTAGTTACTAACAACCATAACGGTGTGTGGGCGACGATAATTAAATAATACATAAAAGTAATTTTATAAAATAACATTATTAATATAACGGGTGTTCATTTAAATTCGTAATCTAGCAACCTTTGGATTATTGCCTGTCTCTATCTGCGACGTATTATATCTGTCGCTCTGTCTTCTTTCATTAAAATTCCAAAGGTTGCTAGATTACGAATTTAAATGAACATGCGTTACTTTTATAATGAGATAAATAAGGTATATACATGAATATTATTATGAAAGCAAAATAATATTAAATTGATCAACGTATAACCTATGTCAGATATTTGTATTATTGCATACCGAAATAAACCTCATTCGAAGTGTTGATAAAAATTCCTTGTAAAAGGAAGTTCTATTATTATAAATATACTATTAATATTAAGGTAAGTTAAGTTTGTTTCTTTCCTTAGCTTAATATCCTTAGTTTATCTAACATAGATAAAATCAATCAAATTCATTATTATGATGTGTTTAACATTTTTCTTCGTTTTCAGTTTTTTCTACAACAATTTCAACATGCCAAATCGCATATTTCATATAATTATATGGATCGTTTTCACAATTATTTTATTTCTACTACACTTCTACTATATACCCATAGCTCGTGCTCCCATATTATTTTATTACGATAATTACACTTACCCAATAAACCAACTACCTACATCCGATTACACAAAATTAATGAATCTTACTAATTTTAAATTCCACGTTCTGAACAATTGTACGGGAAATCCTTTTTTATTGTTAGTTGTCATTCACACATCTCCGACAAACTTCAAAAACAGAAAATGCATTCGTGAAACATGGGGTACGCCTAGAAACGATATAAAAGTTATTTTTGTTTCGGGAAGTGTTCAAGATCCGAACCTACAAAAACAACTAGAAGATGAAAACCAAAAATATAGAGATTTCATCCAGGGATCCTTTCTGGATACTTATAGAAATTTGTCGTACAAACATGTTATGTTATCTAAGTATGTCATCTATCATTGTCCTCAGGCCAAGTATATTCTCAAGACTGATGATGATACTTTTGTTAACATGCCCAGAATGATACATTTTTTACGTGCAAATTTATCTCCACCGAGCATTAGAAACTTGTTAATATGTCCGGTACGGACTAATGAACCAGTGCTCAGAGATCCAAAAATCAAATGGTTCGTATCTCATCAAGGTTTTAAAGAGTCTACATATCCCAAACATTGTTTGGGGTTTGCAATATTATATTTACCCAATCTATTGTTTGAGTTATATCAAGAGGCTCAAAAATCACAATATTTCTGGATAGATGACGTCTTTTTCACTGGAATGTGTGCAAGAAATAAAAATATAACGTATATGGATGTTAGATCGGTGATATTTAATTTAGAGGATGTAGAGAAAAGACTTAAGAATAAAGAATCCTTTAAATGGAATTCATTCTTATATGGCCCAGTGAATTTATCTACTGATAAAATATACCTATATTGGGAATTCCTTACTAATCAAACTGATAATAAAATAGTGACAAAAGAAAACAATACGGATCCGTTTTCCGCTACAGTGGTGTTAACTTTCGGTTAACGTTAAATTGAAAGTTTTAATTGCTACGTGTGTGCTAGCTGAAACAATTCCGTTTGTGTAAATAAACAGTTGGTTAGACACGGGTAGAGTTTGAAAAACTGATAAATAAGTGCAAATACAAGATCTAGATATTAAGTATAATAACAACATATTGCATATCTAAAGTCATCGCCTATCAAAGTTCTGCATTCAAGACTGTGAATAATCCTGTATACAGTGCTATTTACAGGGTGGTTTGATAAGTCAGTGACTTTTTGAATTTCCCGCGCAGCAACTTTAAATGCAACACTGCTCCCGGCAACTGCCATCTATGAATAGACTACTGCAAAATTTGGAGAAGGCTGCGCCATTTAGTTTGTGTTTGACAGCCATTGAAAGCAAACAACCTCGAGAATTTTAACGAAAATGGAAACAAGTGAATTTCGTGTGCTGATAGAGCATTATTCTTTGCGTAAAAAACCCATCACCAAAACCAATGAAAGGCTCGATAAATGCTATGGGGACTCTGCACCATCACTTTCAATGGTTAAGAAGTGGTTTACTGAGTTCCGTTGTGGTCGTACCAGCACAAGTGACGCCGAACGTTCAGGTCGCCCAAAAGAGGTCGTCACGCCAGATATCGTCAATAAAAACCATGGAATGATATTGGACGATCGGAGAATGAAAGTGCGTGAGGTGGCTGGGGCTGTAGGCATCTCAACTGAGCGGGTACATCACATTTTACATGAATATTTGGACATGAAAAATCCGCGCGATGGGTGCCGCGATTGCTCACACTCGACCATAAACGCAACCGTTTGACCACTTCAAAGCAGTGTTTGGCTATGTTCAGCCGCAATCCGAACGAGTTTTTGCGGCGTTTCGTTACCGTAGACGAAACATGGACCCATCACACTACACCAGAGACCAAGGAACAATCAAGGCAGTGGGTTTCTCCGGGTTGGCGACGAAAAAAGTGCTGTTCCATCAATACAATGCACGGGTGCACACGTGTGTAGTAGTCACCATGGCAAAAATCCATAAATTGGGCTACGAACTGCTACCCCATCCAGCATATTCTCCAGAGTCATCACTGAAACAAACGCCTATTTTGAGGGCCTTGAGAAAACCTATTATTTGGAAGGAATAAGAAAATTGGAAAAACGCTGGACTAAATGTATCGAGCTAAAAGGAGACTATGTTGAGAAATAAAACGCTTATTTGCCAAAATAAATATCTTTTATTCAAAAAGTCACTGACTTATCAAACCATCCTCGTATTTACTATGCAATATATATACAGGGTGGGGCAAAAGTCCCGCAACGGCCAAATATCTCCCGAGGGGAAGGTTTTTTAAAAAAATGTTTCAGGCAAAAGTTGTATGGCTTTGAAAGAGGAATCATTTGCATACAAAACCATCTCCCACCCCTTCACCCCCTCCTGAGGGGTGGGGGTAACTTTTAAATTTTAAATGGCCAACCCTATTTTTTTTTGCTGATTAATATTCTCTAAGAAAAAACAAGAACTTTTGTCCGAAAAATTTTTTTTTAAAAAGACGAATTTCGCGATTGACCCAACGAACAAACTTTGGATATTCCAAAATATTCCGACTCTTTTACGCGAAAATGACGGGGTTTTCAGAAAAATTACAAGAGGTAAAAAAGGCTTAGAATTTTGCAAAAAATCTAGGAAAAAAAAATAAACAAAAAAATTTTTGAACAATTTTTGAAAAAAAAAACATGATTTTTGAAAATGTGCACACGTTCATATTTCACCTCCTGGATTAGCGTTACCCAATGTGTACCACGTGGAGGTTCCAGGGAGGATTTCACACATCATAGTGGCCCTGAAAAGGGCCGTTTTTCTTAATCAGGAAGCATTGAAGGACCCCGAGGTTCGTCACTCCCCCGGTATTTATCGACTCCAAACCTCCGCTGCCCTGCTAATTATTTGATCAGATGCTCAAACTGAGCACCTTCCACTGTTTGACAATGAGCCAGTCGCTGATAGAAAGTCTCCAGAACATCTGCTATCATTTCTGGCGTAATGGCATTTGAGGTTTCCAATATCCTACCTCGCAGATCGTCTATGCTATCAGGTTTCGTCTGGTACACGCGATCTTTTAAATAACCCCAATAGAAGAAATCAAGGGGTGTCAGGTCTGGTGATCGTGGCGGCCATTCAATTTCTCCTCTCCGACCAATCCATCTCCCAGGGAATGTTGCATCCAGATAGGCACGTACTTGCCGCCCAAAATGACCTGGTGCTCCGTCTTGCTGAAAATTGACCAAATTGAATTGATTTCCAACGATCCCACGAAGAGCAGGAACGATTTCTTCTTGAAGCAGCCTCAAATATCGCTCAGCTGTCAGATTCTCATCAAAGAAGAACGGGCCCACAATCTGATGTCGGAAAATGCCAGCCCAAACATTGATTTTTTGCTTCCACTGAGTGTGAGAATCTCTCATCCAGTGTGGATTTGCATCGGACCAATATCTGCTGTTATGACGATTCACGTTGCCGTCCAATTCAAATTTCGCTTCATCCGAAAAACACGTCCAGAAAAATGTCATTGGGTTATCATCGTATCGCTGCATTATCAACTCACAAAACTCCACTCTTAAATCGAAGTCAAACTCCGTCAACTCTTGCACCAAGTGTATCTTGTATGGGTGGTATTTGTGTGTCTTCAAAATCCTACCCACAGACCTGATGCTGATATCCTCTGCCTGAGCCACCCGACGTCTTGATGTGTGTGGATCTTCTTGGAATTCGAGGAGAACATTCAATGATGTTCCGGGATCTGTCGCTGTTCTTGGTCGTCCCGTTCTCGGCCTATCTTCGACGGAACCTGTTTGATGAACACAAGAAATAATCTTTAGAAAACAAGGAATTCATAAAACTACAGAAAAAACTGACCTGTATCCTCATATCGGTTAGCTGTTCGCATCACGGTAGTTTTGTTTACCGGGCTAGGACGATTCGGATGCAGCTGGTTAAAGAGATTTGCAGTTTCCTGGTAAGAGCGTTGTCTATCTCCGTACCCACGCAATATCAATACTTCAATTCTTTCTCTTTTAGTGAGAGCCATGGTTTTGCAATACAATTTTGCAAAACAATTTCCTGGCAGTTTGAATTGCGAGAAAATCACCACGTATCAACGACTGGATATTAACTCAGTCTTGCAACTCCTTTTAAATTAACAATTTCTTGCAACTCAAATTCACAAGAAATTGTTTTGCAAAATCGTATTGCAAAAGCATGGGTCTCATTAAACGAGAATTAATTAATTAATTAATTAAAAATTAATTAATAAAATTAATATCATTAATTGATATTGCGTGGGTACGGAGATAGACAACGCTCTTACCAGGAAACTGCAAATCTCTGTAACCAGCTGCATCCGACTCGTCCTCGCCCGCTCAACAAAACTACCGTGATGCGAGCAGCTAACCGATATGAGGAGACAGGTCAGTCTCTTCTGTGGTTTTGTGGATTCCTCGTTCACTAAGAGTTCATCAAGCAGCTTCCGTTGAAGATCAGTCGAGATCCGGACTAAGAAAACCTGCAATATCACTGGATGTTCTCCTCGACTTACAAGACCCACACACATTACCACTTGAGTTGAGTGTGCATCGCTAATCCAGGAGGTAAAATGTAAACGTGTGCACATTTTCAAAAATCATGTTTTTTTTCAAAAATTGTTCAAAAATTTTTTTGTTTATTTTTTTTTCCTAGATTTTTTGCAAAATTCTAAGCCTTTTTTACCTCTTGTAATTTTTCTGAAAACCCCGTCATTTTCGCGTAAAAGAGTCGGAATATTTTGGAATATCCAAAGTTTGTTCGTTGGGTCAATCGCAAAATTCGTCTTTTTAAAAAAAATTTTTCGGACAAAAGTTCTTGTTTTTTCTTAGAGAATATTAATCAGCAAAAAAAAATAGGGTTGGCCATTTAAAATTTAAAAGTTACCCCCACCCCTCAGGAGGGGGTGAAGGGGTGGGAGATGGTTTTGTATGCAAATGATTCCTCTTTCAAAGCCATACAACTTTTGCCTGAAACATTTTTTTAAAAAACCTTCCCCTCGGGAGATATTTGGCCGTTGCGGGACTTTTGCCCCACCCTGTATATATATACATGTGTTTTGTAGAAAGTGGCACCCTGCACGATCAATGTAAAAGTGACGCCCTGTGTATATAATTGCAATATAAAACTGGGCATAATGACACCAGCATATATATATATAGTGCAAATGGCACCCAAGTGTATATTTTTTATATCATAAATTACCAGTTTGGCACCCTCCAACGTTGCCAAATTAGCGGGTGTCGCTTGTCATATTATTCTGATAAACTGGTGGCATTGATATATTTGGTGGTTCAGAATAGAAATATTTTATTTGCATGGTGGCTACTTATAAAACAAATTTATATCAAGTCTTGTTTTATATAAGTTATAACACTTGTAAATTCGAAAGAGCAGATGGAATTGAAGATACATTGAAGATGACAATTCTAGACAAAGTAATGCTCCTTTTATGCAATTTTAGGGGTTTGAGTTTCGAGAGGTCGGAATGACATCACGGAAAAGGAATGTTTTATGTTTAGTGCGGTCGATCCTTTAATCTTTAATGTAACTTAATTAGAACAATAAGTTTAGATTGTTTTCTATATATAGTAAACTAACCTTTGGTGTTAAATTTAAACCTACAATCCATATTAAATAATCTTCAAATTATCCAATTAATATTACTAGTTAAAATTGATTATTTTTTATACAAAGAAAGTTAATTCGATAAAGATTTACGATAAATAAATCAGCTTACAATATTACACTACTGTGCTTTATAAACTCCAAAACTTTATGCCGTATTGTACATAATTTTCTTTTGACTGACAACGACAAGTTGTATACTTAATATGTAAAATAGAATTTCATAAGTTCATACTTTCTAATAAATCTTAACGATGTATCTTAATTTTTTTAATATTTAGTTATTACAGGGTAAGGAAATTATCACTTGCAAATGAAAAAGATTCGATTCTTTTCGTATTTTATCATTTGTGGAAGAATTTTATATTTAAAAATTTATGATTTATTCTTTCAAGAATTAAATTTTAACGAAGGCAGTTTTATTCGTTCGCGAACGAATGCAAAATCAACTGTTTAAAAAAATTTCATTCGAGAATGAATACAAGCGGAAATGAATCATTTGTTTTCAGTTCTTGCTTATAGTTCTTACTACTCTGCAGTTTTATTTGTATAAAATCGTTAACCAACTTCATACAATATGGACCGACACAAATAATTTAATTTAACCAAATATATTAACTATTGTCGATGAACAGACAACAGGAAGACGTTATCAATGTTACAAAGATTTGGTTGGTTCTATAATAATAAATTATAATTAATCACAATAAACCCTTCTTATTAATACTACCACAAAATTTCTTTCAGCGTAAAATAATACCTGTAACTATGAATCCAATTTTCTTAAATGAGATAATTGAAATCTATTTTTGTTTTATCGTCTTATTTATGCGTTAGATATAATTCTGTTATATAAATAGGGATAGTGTTCTGGGAAAATTCACTTGCCATTGTTAAAACTTTATTTTCTTTCTAGAGGCTTTTCAATTTAGTTGGCATTCGGCTTTCAAGTGCTCGTAGTTTTGAATTTCTTAGCTAAAAGTATTTAGCTTTCGCAGTTTTTCATTCCCAAAAAGTGAGTTACTAACTACATGCTTGACCGTTGTGCAATTTGTGATAGGGATTCACTTTAGATAGTTTGTGACTGTAATGGAGGAGTCAAACTATAGAAGAGGATCAAAAACCCCTACAGTCACGTTAGTTAACTTTTCAGGAGATAATCCCAAAATGATCAGTGTTTTCTATACCCAGAACCGTATTTAGTTCAAACACGACTCGTGTCCGTATCGACATCTCATAAGGTCATTTCCCAAGATAACCTTGCTCGGCTCAGCCGTATCGGGTTTCTGTGCTTGGGTATCCCAACCTATTTAAAGGCTGGAGAAAACTCGCAAGCTCTCCGACTCAGACTCAACGAATCCTGGGACCCGAGTTTACCGAGAATATCCAGAGCAGCTGATTCGCAGTTTTGACTACCTGGAACTATCTAGCAACCAGGTATCTCATAGGACAGTGGTCAGTGCAATTTGGAAAATAATTCACGAAGAGTTGGACATGTCCAAGCTTTCATGAGGATACGGGGCCCAGTGCTGTCAGGAGAACTTGGAAGCGCTCCGTGAAAAACAAGTCAATCTTTTTCATTGTTAGGTAGATAGATGAGACTTGCCTGTATCATAGAAGTATAGATAGTATAAAAATTCTACATTCGATGATGAAAGATTCAAGAAAAAACGTGAAACCATACATCTATGGTGCTTTTAACCCTTATATTTCCACCCCTATTGTGTTGCTAGCTTCGTAACATGGGTGCTATGGATTATCTAGTGCTAAGTTTTGAAAAGGATAGAACAAATTGGCGGGGCTGGCGTTAACTTAGCCTCCCCTCTCTCGAATTTACCTTTAAGTAGCTCTGGAACTAAAATGGTGTTAGCTTTAAAATTTGGGTGCTAGACGATGCTAGGTAAGAGCATCCTAGTGCTAGTTTTCAACGGAAATCTATGAATTGGACGGGCACAAGTTAACGGGCCCTATATTATATATTACTAATTTTTTTCAAAATTTGTTGACAATAACCCTTATATCTTTCAATAAGATGGATGACGTTACTTTTCTTATCCGCTCATATAAATTTCTAGAATTCGTTCCATCCGTTTCCGAAATGTCTACAATTTTTGGTTGAAACAATTCGATTGCTGAAGTGAAATTGTTTACAAAGTGAGATTTCCAAAAAGTGTTTTTGGTCATAACTTCTGCCACTTTGATAACTTTAATATTTCTATAATACTTTACCAAACAAGCTTCACTGCTTTCAGCACAGAAAATATTACAATAAGCAGTGAATGTAATGATTTACCTAGCTAGTACAGAAAAAATAGAGGTGAGATTTAGAGTGGATGATAACATGTTTTAAATGTTTTTATTTTACCATTTGAGTGTAACATGTGCTACTTCCACGAAACTGTTTGTTATCCGGAAAACCCAAAAAGACTCGATATTAACATTTCCTCTGTCACTGCTGTCATAAATGCTGTTGGCGGCTACACATAGTTAAAAATATTACATAAACCATGGATATTCCTTGTTTTAGTTTTACCCTACATAAAAATGTTCATACTATGGTATGCAATGCTTGGGAAGAAATAGCTTGGAAATCCATGAGAAGCTGCGGAACAAGAAGCTAGATTGGCCATAGAATGTTGAAATATAGATGAGAATGGCACACCAATGATCGCAGTTGTCTGTAATGGCAGTTGGACAAAACGATCTTATTGTGGTGGAGGAAATTGTAATTCTCTCTCTGGAGTGGCTGCAATTTTTGGAGCTCAAACAGACAAGTCTGTGTTTGTCAAAGGGCCGAGAACAAAGAGGAACAGGTCCCAGAAGATACATGTTACAAAAATTGGACTGCATCATCAACTATCACAGAAAAAAGAAGATTAAGACGTACTTGGTAGCAATCTAGAGCCCCTCAAGGTGAGGGGCTCTAGCCTCAAGGTAAAACACCTCTGTATAGTGCTAGTCAACAACTAAAAAGAGAAATTCAAGCGAGTAAAGAATGAATCAATTGAAGCGTATCTAAGAAAACAAACGACTGGCAGCAGCACTATTCTCTTTGGAAAGCTACAAACAAGCTGAAAGGGCCAATAACCCAAATTCCTTCAATAAGACAAGAAGCTGGAAAGTGGACAAAAAATAACGAACAAAAAGCAAATAATTTTGCGATTCATTCAAGATGAAGCCTTGCTTCACCTAAGGAAGTAATGTCTGAAATCAAAGACAACATCAATCCGAAAAAGTTCCAGGGTTCGATGTAATAACTGGTGAAGTGTTAAAGCAGTTACCAGGGAAAGCTACAGTTAAGCTGAATTACCTAATAAACGCTGCCTTTAGATTAAAGTACGTGCCTAGGTTGTGTAAAGACACAGAGGTCATTATGATTCCCAAACCTGGTAGGTCACCTCATGAAGTTCCATCTTACAGAGCTATATCTTCACTACTTGTAATATCGAAGTTATTTGAAAAATTATTGTTAAAAAGACTAAAACCTATCATTGAAGAGAGAAATTTAATTCAATAGAAACATTTAACCATTGATCAAGTACATAGAATCACTAATATTATAGAGAAATCCTTAGAAGAAAATAATGTCTGTTTTACATCTTTCTTGATGTAGTACAGGGATTCGATAAGGTATGGATGAAGGTCTAAATTATAAACTGAAACTATTCTTGCCAAAGCAATATTCTCAAATCTTGAAGTCTTACATTTCTGACAGATACTTCGGGATCAAGCAGGAAGGTCCTTATTCTGAATTGAAGGAAATTAAAGCAGGAGTGCCGCAAGGAAGTGTTACTAGGACCGATCTTGTATCTCTTGTACACTTGTGATATTCAAGCATTAGAAAACAACACCTTTGCTACTTTTGCTGATGACACAGCTATATTAGCAGTAAAAACAACCAATGCAGAAGCCATAGAAAAATTACAAACAGCCATTTATCTAGTTTACTGTAGGACAAAAAGATGGAGAATAATATTGAATGAATCCAAATCAGTACATGTAAACTTTGCGAATAAAGTTATCCAATATACGCCAGTCAGTATAAATAACAACCAGATTCCATGTTCGGACACAGGCATTACACTTGCGAAGCTTCGATGGAAAGCACGCGTTAAAAAAGAAAAAGAACTTGGTATTAAATACAGAAAAATGTATTGGCTGATTGGAATAAACTCCACTCTCTCTCTACACAATAAGCTTTTATTATTCAAGCAAATACAGAAGCCTGTATGAACCTATGGTATTCAGTTTTGGGGCTGTACCAAACAAAGTAACACCGACACCATCCAACGATTCCAAAATAAAGTATTAATTGAGGTGTCTAGTAGATGCATTTGAAGACTTGATAGTGGAATTTCCAGAAAATTTTAAAAATCAGAGAAAAACTACAAAGAAACAGAAGCACAAACTTGATTGCAAGCTGATTCTCACAATGTCTGATTGAACAATATAGAAAAGAGTTATTAACTACTTCATTATTTGGTAAAGTTTGTAAGACACACAGGTTGTGCTTCAACCGTTACTGGAATCCTTTATACAGAGTTTCTTTCTAGAGCCACAGCTTGGGGAAAAATAATGAAGATAGAGCTAAATGTTTGTTAGAAACGAAATTTGGTTTTCGCATTTCTAATTGTGGGCTTTTTATAAACGCGAAATGGCCACTTCTCGGTGCTTCAACAGACGGTATAGAAGAAAATTCTGGACACTTAGTAGAAATTAAATGTCCTTTCACGGCCAGGAATTACGAGATAAATGAAGCAATTCAAAAAAATAGATGGTTATCTAGAAAAGGATGGTGACCAAGGCCGAATGAAAAAGATAATTATTTTTATCAAGTACAAGGACAATTAAGTATCTCTTCAAAAAAGAAATGGTATTTTGCCGTTTGGACTTAAAGAAATTATTTACTTGAAGGTTGAAGTTGATGAGTTTCTTCAGAGAAATATGTCGCCAAGATTACACGCATTTGATTATAATTGCCTCTTGCCAGCAATAAGCATAAGCTTTAATTTAAAATATGTCAACTTTTAGTCATTGTTTCCGAAAACAATTAAATGAGAAATCAATTAAACAAGGTGAAATTGTCATCGATATATATTTAAGATATAAGCCTTATATAGAAAATTTAAAATAAAAAAACAATCAAGAAGTAGGTATAGTACTTATCAGTAGCTTTTTTTTGTTTATAAATAAGTAATACTAGAATACTTGAATAAATGGCAAAAAACATTATTTTTTATAAAGAACACTTTCAAACACCTGCAAATCCTAAATTGACAGTCCAAGGTGGTAAATAAATCCCTTGAACCGTTATTTCTCACCATCTGGTGTTATTTTAAATTTTGTTAAAATATGTTTTAAGCTTAAGGGGTAGATACGCATTTTTATTACCTGCTAATTCATCCCTTAAGAATACCGATGTCTTTAATTTTTTACAGTTAGGACGTTACGTTTGCTGGCAAATGTACGATATTTTGCCATTTGTATTTGTGGAGATTTGACAATTAAACAAATAGATTTTGTTTATTGTTTCCAGCCTTATTTTGTGGAACTCCATAATCATGAAATAAATAAAGATTATTAAAAGTTTCACAGTTTTATTAAAATATAACCTGACAATATTGTTTCGACAGCTATGCTGTCATTATCAAAGGTAATATAATTATAAACAAACACGTCGCTAAGGTAGATACAAAATAGGTACCTAACTAGATAAAATAATAATAATAATCATAATTAAACATCTAATACTTCCAGTAACGTAATAAACAAATAAATAATTCCAGTAAAACAAATAGATAATTCATACAAAACGTCTTATGCAGTCTATAGCAGAAAGTTGCTTATGTCCTCTTCTATTCAATGGTGTGATAATACAAATTTTTGATCATAGTGTGTTTTGTCCGGTTCTTCTAATTTCTTAAATTAAAAGTATTACACAATTCCTCTTTTTATAGAGATTACACAGATTATATATTTAAATAAGTGTATACATATACTGTTCAACAAATGAACTGGACAATTTGTTTATATTGGTATTTGCGTATATTTTATTAATAAAAATATGATTATGTTAATACGTAAGTTGATATTGAAGCACAATACAATTAAATATGCTTGATATAAGTACTATAAAATAAATACTCGATGGTTTTATGGGAAATATTTAAATATTTAAAAAATTACACCAATCTGTGCAAATGGTGCAGTTCATTAGTTGAGCAGTATATTTGTACACCGAATTGACCTAATACATTCATAAACATATTTCAATTGTACTTTTTATTTATCTTTTAGTAGGTTTGTTTACGCCTGGTACAAGGTTGAAATGCAATCGACTGGGTTATATTGGGTATTACATAGTTGCCAAATGTCGGGTGTCACTAAATGCAATAATTGTTAAGTAGTCACATTGACAAATATTATATAAAAATATACACCTGTATATTAACGAGCGCCGCCTGGTGGAGACCCTCTAGAACTAATTTGTATATAGCTATATAAAATATGTCAATTTGGCACCCAACCAAAAGTTGTGTTTTTTTAATGTAGATGGGGCTGTATTGTATACACTCTATTTCCAGCTAAAAACAGTCTGACACCCAATGCTGGGTGTCGGATTGCAAAATTGGGTGCTACTCTTACAATGAATATGCAATTTTGGTGTCACAAAGACAAGATATATATATATATATATATATATATATATATATATATATATATATATATATATATATATATATATATATATATATATATATATATATTAGATTATTATTAAGGGAATAGGCCAGTTGTTTATTTTAATTATTCTATTTTATTCTATTTGCCAATATTTCGCAAGAGCTTTCTTGCATTATCAAGGCTATGAATGGAAGAATAATCTTGAACACTTATTTTCTAACAGCACCCTCAATTTTTTCTAAACTTAAATTATAATATTTTTATTAGTTAGGATTTTTTAAATTTTGGAGGGATTTATACATAAACAGTTGTTTTTGACATTCTTTTAACTGTTTATGTATAAATCCCTCCAAAATTTAAAAAAATCCTAACTAATAAAAATATTATAATTTAAGTTTAGAAAAAATTGAGGGTGCTGTTAGAAAATAAGTGTTCAAGATTATTCTTCCATTCATAGCCTTGATAATGCAAGAAAGCTCTTGCGAAATATTGGCAAATAGAATAAAATAGAATAATTAAAATAAACAACTGGCCTATTCCCTTAATAATAATCTAATATATAAAATAGAGGTCATTAAAGCAACATATATATATATATATATATATATATATATATATATATATATATATATATATATATATATATATATATATATATATATATATATATATATATATATATATATATATATATATATATATATATATTGCAGTGATATTTGTTAATTAAAAATAATAAATTATTTTTAAAAATTTTATTATATATTTTGTAACTGTGAATAATTGCCGTTCGATCGTAGATAATTACTTTATAATTAAATTGATTTTTTTAAATGACTGTGAACTTTGGAAATGCTTTTCAACTTCCCTCTTTTATAAATTCTAATATGATTTGAAAATACCTTTTAATAGATTTAATAATGCAATGGTTATATAAAATTAATGTTACGTTAGTTCTTGACTAACTCAAGTTTACATAAGAGAGTTGGGCGCCAGTTAAATAACTTAACATATTAGAATTAAATTTAATAAAGACTCATCTCAGGGTGAATGTGGATTCTTGTGGTATTAAATATATACAAATTGAAATTTGAAATCACTTTTAAAATTGAAATCTTAATTAATTTTTAACTATTACTAAATTGTTCAAATCACTTTACTACACTTCACAAACGATAGTCTTTTCTTCAGCAAATGCCAATACAAAAAGGAAATAACTTCCTACCTTTTTATAATATTTCTTCTTTCCTTTAACTATAGATGTCCTCTTTCCCAAACCATTGGCAGAGTAGATCACTTTATGTTGATCCAGGGCTGATCTCCAATTCCGGTTGACTTTCTTCCTTTTGCATGGATTTCCCATATAATTTCATCCAAAACTTGATTCTGGTAACTCACTTTTGTTTATTAATTGCGGGTACAATTTCCCTTTTTCGTAGGATACTTATAGTTGTTTTTGTGTTTAATGAAATAAAACACCCGTTTAAGGTTTTAACGTAGATTTATTATCTTGCTTAACTTTAGCAAGTAATTTATCTTAAAGGTGGTTCTTTATAATCATATACACTTTTACAATTTATACTTTTTACACCTTCGCCGTATTCAAATCACCAACTAACTTGTCTATTTAATTCTAGACTATTTAAATTTTTACAATATCAGCTTTACTTTGTCGCTTGATTTACTATAATATCTTTACACTTTCGTCGTTTAACAGTAAGTGTCCATTTACATTTTTACTATTGTCTTTAACACGACTTTACTGCGTCGCGTCTTGTCTGCGTCTTTTAACTGGAAAAGTTGATAAAAATATTTCAAAAGTGTTAGTATTTAACAAAGATTTTAGATTTTCACAAAATTTTCAAAATTTTCCAAAATTTTGAAATTACCATCCACAGCAATATATATATATATATATATATATATATATATATATATATATATATATATATATATATATATATATATATATATATATATATATATATAATGTAAATACGGAAATTGCACATATCGCAATTTAATTTAATAGTGTAGTGTGTATATTTAAATACGAACACTATCTATTTTACGATTTCTTTATCTTAATCTTAGGGTATAATTTTTTTCAATTTTATTTAATATTATTAATAAATAAATATTTGCTTTGTAATTCTAAGGGTTGTGACTTGAATTACAAAACACCCCGTATATAATACTATGCCATGTGTTCCAAAATGCTCTTTACACGCAATACCTCCCTTATTTGAAATGATAAAAAAATCAACCAAAAACTGTTGTAAATGACTCAAAATGGTCCTTCAAAAAACATCCTTAAACGTTGGTTGCATAGCAACGTTCAAGAGATCATGCCAAGTTGTGTAATTTCTTTTTTACTTAAGGACCATTTTAAGTCTTTCAAAATAGTTTTTTGATTATTTCTTCATCTTTTCAAGTAAAAGAGGTCAGATGTCACCTAAAGAATAAATTATTAACTTTATCTAAGAAATTTCTGCAGAAGTCGGCACAAAAGAATTCGTGGAGCACGTGTCCAGAAATTACGTTGCAAATACTCGTTACGCAAATATATAGTTTATGGCCTAATGATCTAAATTACTATTGAACGTAACGTCGGCTCCGATTGCAAAGTAAAACAATAGGAGCTTCAACAATTTCTATTCACACTTTTATTGTATTGCAGCTAATAATTATGTTCATCTTTTGTACCAATTCATTAATAAATAAATAACTCCAATATTATACAGAAAAACTAAATTTAAATTTTTTTTGTAATTACATATTTTTTACACAAAAATGTGTATACATTATCCGTGAGATTCTTTAGCGTTCTCGAGATTGTCCTGCCTTGACCGCAAACAGCTTCGACGACAATTATTCTCTCTGTACGTTAAAGAGAGATTTCGCAGCCTTGGTATACAAATAATTATTATAGTTACCTGGAAAATTCCAGTAAAATACGTTTCACCTGCGTGAAACAATAACTCAAAACTTAAATGTACTTAAAGGTACTGGAATAACAATGTTTTCACGCACTCAGATTCTTGAATAGAAACTTGCAATGAATTATACAAATGTGTTAAGCTACATCACAGAGGCGTGCGGTGAGAATTTAGGCTAGGGAAGCAACCACGATTTTAATTATAATACACCTAGGCACAGGCGCGGATTAACGGGGAGGGAATAATCCCCCCCAATTTAGAAATAAGTTTACATAGAATAGAAACAAATAATGTTTGTTTAATTATTATTTATTAAAACAATTATTTTTCCAAAGATTTCCCCCTCAAAATACTTCTCTGGATCCGCCCCTGCTAGGTACAATAAAAAACAGTGTTATAATTATTAAGCTTAAAAGTTTTTCAAAGAAGCACTTATTTTTCCAAAGATTTCCCCCTCAAAATACTTCTCTGGGTCCGCCCCTGCTAGGTACAATAAAAAACAGTGTTATAATTATTAAGCTTAAAAGTTTTTCAAAAAAGCACTTTTACACTTTATATTTATTGAATTTGTTGACTATCATTCTTTATTTTAACTACTACTACTACGTATCAATTTTCCGGTCTTTCTTAGCAAAATACCGGTACAGGTTTTAATCTTTGTTGTTAAATTTGAAAGATCTGATTTTGATCTGCCTTTCTTAATAATTTGTAATTTCTCTCCAAAACTGTATGCGAAAAATTCCTTATTAATAATTTACAAACTGAACAAAAAATCGACCTGATTCGGCTATATCGAAGGTACTCGAACCTTTCACCGAAGCAGTTGAATTTGCAGTCGTGACGATAATGCCATTTTAAATTTGCATACAGGCAAACTAAATAGAACTATTTGTCTTTAAAAAAATCCAACTTATAAATTAAAATAATAAAATGCTACAAAATACAGTCTCATTCGCAGATTTACATTACTTAAGTAACACTAAATCGAACAAATAACCAAATTATAATAAATAAACATTTGGGAACGAAGCACAATAAAAATAACGACCAAACAATGTTAACACCATCCGTCTACTATAACACCCCACGCTCGCTGATTCACGCCAAGGTTAAGAGAAGAGCATTTGTAAGCAGTGCTTATATCAAGTGTATGTATCACATTTGAATCGGTATTACCTTTCCGTGCAAGTTTAATGAGCCTAATTTAAAATAGTACTCTAAATAATTATACTTTTTGCTGTACAGAGTTGATATTGAGCTTTAATTTGATAAATATTTCAATTTAAATAAACGATAACCATAATTTTACAAAAGTATTTTTGTTAGCAATGTTTTTATTTTTAATAAATTCTCAAGGCAAGCATTGCTTCCATTGCTTCCATGGACCGCACGCCACTGCTACATCACTATTCTGATGTAGTTTAATAGTGAATTCAAAGAAATTATTGTTTTTGAAGAAATTCAAATGCAACTAATGCTGTACAACTTCGAGTAGTGGGTGATCAACAATGGTTGAACGTCTAGAGCAGTGGCGGCAGCACCCCGAATTTTACTATTTGTACACCAAATACATTGGCATCGGCACGCCATGGGAATCCCCAATCGAACAGCGTACACGCACGTGTAAGAAAGTGGATTTACAATATTTATAGGGAATGTTTTTGTGTTCAGTTCGACAGTTCATGTCTTTTTCACTGACCCGTCAGCCTTCGATAATTTTCGTTGCGGCCTGTATT
Organism: Agrypnus murinus; assembly: GCA_929113105.1. NCBI lineage: Eukaryota > Metazoa > Arthropoda > Insecta > Coleoptera > Elateridae > Agrypnus > Agrypnus murinus. Next base: position 72,677,862 of record OV816031.1, on the reverse strand, counting down.
TGAAAAAGTTTGCCGACCCCTGGTCTAGGGGGCTGTATTTCTATTAGATTTGTATGGGATCACAACTCTCTAGAAATTCAATCATTGTTGTTCGCCCTTTATATTTATAAACATGGTCCAATAGTGTTTCTTGATTTCTTTGTACTAACCATCAAGGCCGTATTCAAGGGGGTGGTTCGGGGGTTACCCCCCCCCCGAAACTAAACTTAATACTAATAAATGACTACAAAATAAAATTGTTTTTCTATTCTGCTTCCCCCTCCGAAAACAAATTCCCCCAGAACCCCCCGAAAATAAATTTCTGGCTACGACCCTGCTAACCAATGACCAACATCGTCAATGCTGAAACATATAATATTCATTTAAACTTTTTTCTAAACGTTAATCCATACGTTTTCAGCTCTTGTTAAATTATTTTAGTTATCTAATAAATAATTATTCTGAGCTTTCAATTTAAAATAGCAAACTTATAACAGCATATACAAGATAACCATAACAAGTGGTCTATCATTGAACTCTACTTATAACAACCTTTCAAATGTTATAAAACTTAACCCTTTCTGCGATTTAAAAAATCAAGTTGGCTGAATAGGTGTTGCAGTGTGCATGGGGTGGGTTGCCGCACGGTAAAGAGTTGAACTCTTTCTCAGACGGCCCGAGTTCGATCCCTGGAACCGTCGAGAATGTTTTTATCATCGATAAGGCCTGAGTTCACTTCGCCGTGCTGCCAGATGGACATGTTAAGCAGTCGCTCTTGACAACCACATGCACATCTTTACATGGTTGTCGTTCAACATAATGCCGCCATAATTTTATATACTGTTATATACAGTTTCTAATAAAGGTTTTGAACACCTTTCTTTAGTCACGGCGTATAACTTCAGGTTTTATAACCAACAGTAATAGAGATGTTTTCTTTGCCACTATATAGCTTCTTATATAACCACAATTTAATATACATTAATGATATTAGTAAACCTTTAGTGTTAAAATGTACCTTTTGCGGTTACTCTTATAAACTTTGCATATAATAATGTTAATACATATTTTAGTTACCAAATTATCATTACGCTTCCCGTCTCGCAAATATATCTTTTTGTATTTTGGATATCTATGGTTATTATTTACTGCCCCATTTCCTGATGTACACTTTCGAATTCTTAGTTGACCTTTTATCTTACTCATATACTAGAGTAAAATTAGACGTGTAATATGTACATGATTATCTATTTTAGTTGTAAAATTCTTGAATAAATAGGTCAAGATTTTCTTCAGGGTGACTTTTTATTGCAGACATGAACAAGTTACCTTCAAAAACTAAAGGGACCCTTAAATTATATAGTAATATTAAATTTTATTAGTTTACTGATTTGAAAATTGTACTCGTACATGGGTTTCTTTTAACTTTCATTTAAAAAGTTCACTAAAAGTATTGTCTTATAAGACTATATTAAATGAAGACTAGCTTTATAGTAGCATCTTAAATCATGTTTATGAATGCGTCTCTTTTATTTTGAGTAATATCAACTACAATAACCTTATATAAGTTTAAGTAACACTATACCCAATAAACATTTTTATTTATATAATGGTAACCACAACCTTCTGATCACTAAAATTAGTGATCGTAAGGTTGTGGTTACTATTATACAACTATAGTGTTTATTGGGTATGGAATGGTTACCAAACTTTTGGTCCGCTAAATATCTTTAATCTTAATTTTTTGAAAGTCTCTAGAAGCGTTTCTATTCTTCGTATTTCGAGTCGTTGATAAATAAAGTCTGGTTTGGAACCATATTAAGAATTAGACAACTTTACTAAGAAAACAAATCATTCTTTTTCAAGATAAATCAAGAATTTTGTCTTTGGGGCTGTTATAGAATAATATAAACAATTATAAAAAATAAAGTAGTTTTACTGAAAAATCGTTCCTATTTTAGGCGGCATGATTTTTTTTTATTAGTCATACTAGGACATCATTAATAGCAAATCCGGTAAGTACATTAGATATTAATGATGAAGAATTATTACAGAGAAAGTATTTTAACATACTACGTGAAATATACATGTGTGAGTGTACTACAGCACTGATTGACGCCATTCAAGTACGCCCGTTCCCGTTCCAGTTCATATTATTTAAATGATGAATGTTTTTGTATTTTTCTGATTTAGTTATTTTTACGTTATTGATTGTTTTATTGACTAAGTTATAACTTTTTTAACTCGTGGGTAATATAGACACCCACGACTTTTAATGAAATAATTATTTTTATCTCCGAGAATGTAGTATGTATCTCCGATTTGATGTATGTAGTTATATTTTATTTTCGTATTCAATATTTAGGTTAATGTCGAGCCAAAATCGACTCACTCTCTATTTCTGTATTTAGACGATATTGTTTCAGATACTGTTTGTTTCACTACTACAGTATGCACCGCTTATTAGAATCATGGTGCAATTAAGTGGCCCCTGTATAAAATGTATACTTATACTTATGGAATTTAAAAGGAATCAAAATGTAGTATGTATTTTTGGTCGATACGCACAAAGAGATAACTGAAGTCTGAAACTGACGTTCACGCACAACCTGTTTACCGTTTCGTAACTTGAATTTCCTCAGTTTAGAAAATTCTTTCGAAAAGAAATCAAAAGAAAAATAATCCGTTATAATCCTATATTCATTAAAAGCGCAACAATCAAGTAATGTAGGCAAATGATAAATTTCAACTCCAAAGAATTAGAATAAGTAGCAAACAACTGTTAGTAAGTACATATAAAAGAAGTTTTGTATGTTATTAATTTGTTTGGATAGTGACGCAAAAATCCGGAGAAAACAGAATTTATTGATTCTAATAAAGTTTTGTTTTTGCTTTTTTAACATTCCTGGAGTAATAATTTCTACTTAAAAAAGAAATGTGTTTTAATCAAATTCTTGGAATTCCCCATCATTTTGGGGGAGAGCTATCGGGCTGGCGCCCCCTTCCGAATTTTTTTAATAATATAGGTATCTTATGTTCCGAAACCGTGGATTCCCGTAAAAACCCGAAAATTTAGTACTAACCCTAAAAAAATCCGATCCGATCGATTCCGATCTGAAACACTAAACAAATATAAAGATGAATTACCACCATTATTAACATATCTAATAAACAAAATATTAGACCAAGGTTGTTTTCTATCTGCTTTTAAAATAGGAATACTTTATCCATTTTTTAGGAAGGGTGGTATAGCATTGATTAGTAATTTTATTATCTACCAATATCCCTAATTTCCTCACATCCTTAGAAGTACTTTGGCAATAATTGTTGAAAAAATTCTTAAGAATCGCATAGTCCACTATCTGGAAAAAGATAATTTAATCGCAACCCAAGAGTTTGGATTTCGTAAAGAAAAATATTCAAAATTTACAAAAGCTTAGAAGAATCCAAACCTGGTCTAAGTGCATTTTTAGATCTATGAAAGGCCTTTGTCACTGTTCATCATGGACAATTGTTAGAAATCTTAGAGAATGTAGACTTTCGAGGTAAAACTTAATTCATCTTTAATTCGCTCATAAATAGAGAACGTACTGTTATATTTTTAGCACAGACGGCATAGATGTTGTCTACATACGTGTAAAACGGGGATGGTATATAAGACAAAACCTTAAACTACTCTCTTAACTTAAAAAATTGCTCCGGCTACATAAATTAAATTTGTTGTGAAAAGTTTAACTCTCCACAAATTGAGACTCTCAGGTGGATCGCTTCAATAGGACACTAAATGAATATATAAATCTAGGAACACAGTAATATACAACAATTATAAAGCAAATTTAGTTATTAAATTTAACAAAGAACTAAATAAAGAAATAAAAATAAGTTTAAACTTTTATACCAAAATTCTGTTAAATATCAATCCCAAAATAGTCTAATTCTCTTTATTTGGGGATTAATACCTCTGGCATCAACATATTTCTTACTTGCTGTAATTAACTATAACTACTGTACAAAAACTCACGTTTAACAATATTTATATCTTTGGCGCCACTAGCGTGCCAACTGTAAGTTAATTAATTTTATAATTAGGAGTCCACATTCATTTATCAAATCCAGTTATAAAGAAAATTTGATAATATTTTATTATCAAATAAAAAATAATTCCATAGCTAAATAAATTGTCACTTGAATAAATTAAAGCATTTATTATTATTAAAAGAATCACTTGTAATCAATAATCTTCCTTAAAATTCTAAACACTTTCACGTTTCACAAATACAATAACATCAAAATTTTGACATATGTTTTGTTTACCTACATGTCTTTTTAACTCAAAACATAACCTCAGAATTAATTGATCGCTCTTCAATCGAACTGCACTTCTCTAAAGATGTAAATTGAAAGAGAGTTTGTTACAAAAATAGCCGGGTTTTTATACTTTCTGGGAAACAATTGAACTCATTAAAACAAAAGAACACTGACATTTTATTTTTAACATAACCAAATTACTGTTTATAAATTTTAATTAATCCTAAAACTAATTAGATAAAGTTATAGATTATCAAATTCCCTTTCTAAATATATCTTACACAAAAATGCTCAGGTAAGGTAGTAAATGCTTGATATCTTCCTATTACAACACACCTTGTCTGTTTTGGGTTAAGTCTTACAATAACTTTGGCCTAAATTTAATTTAAATGCCATACCAGGTCATCGTTTATTGCATCGTTAATGAATCAAGAAAAAATAATATTCTAAATTCTATTTAAAATCTATAATTTAGAAAGTGACAGAATGACACACAATCTATTTTCGAAATCAACGTCTAAAAAGAAAACTATCCTGAATAAATAAAGAAAAATATTAAATAGGATAACATTCAGGAAAACCTCATATTATAATTTTGAACTAATCAAAAACCATTCATTGGCACATAACCCATTTTCCAAATAAAGTCCTAACATAAAACTACCCCAACTGAATACGATGCCCATCTCATACTATTTAGTTGACCCAGTTTTAATTTTGTTAAAGCACTGCATTTACCTAGGAAAAAAATGCTGGACGTACTTTAACAAAAATAAAAGTGGGTCAACATGGTAAACAAGTAGGTATTCGTGTGGACTAATTTCTTTATTAGGGGTTGATTTGGAAAATGAGTTATCTTCCAGAGAATAGTTTTTAAATTTATAATTATGGCTTATTGGTTATTCAGGTTTTCTTTAACTTCGTGATACTATTTATAGGCAGTGTCAGTTTAGGGGATAATTTCAAAAAAGGTGTTTGAGACAATGAATACTCTTTCATTAGTTTAAGATTACAGCACGGTTTCTTGAGACTCTTACATATTCAATTTAGTGACATTATTCATAAGGGTAGCGGTGATTTATCACGTTAGAGGATGGTTTCAAAAAAAGGTTATGTACCACTGATTGATCTTTAATTAGTCCAAAATTATGTCATGGTTTTTCATCTTTAATTTGTGTCATCATTCACGGGGGTAGTTACCAATTTAGGGGATGATTTCAAAAATGAATTATCTGCCAATCAATAGTATTGAATTAATGCAACGTTATGCCACGGTTGTATTAGCTTTATATTTTTATTTTCGATGATTTTCGGGTTGATTTCAAAAATGTATTATATGCTGCTGGATAGTAATTTAATTAGTCCAAGATTATGGTCTAGTTTAAATTGAATTATTATTTATATGGTGGGGGTACTAGCTTGAGCTCAACCCAGTCAGCACACTGACGTTATAATGACGTTATTTTTAGGTGATTATTAGTCGGCGACGTCATATGACTAATAAATGATGTCCATAAGTCGTCATGTTATGGAACGTACATAGTCGTCTTCAAAACGACGTCTTTTAGACGTACAATAAGGTCGTTTTTAGACTTCTAATATTATTAGTTATGATCTATCTAGGAAGGTCACCAAAAAGTGATATATTCAATAAAATATTTTTTATTTTTACATTTGCAAAATGTAAATAGAATACATTATTTTACTGTGTTCAATATGCAATTACACTATTTTTGTATTATCAGGTCTACGGATGTACGAGAGACAAATCTAGCAACACTGATTTATTTTATTTTTTTACTGAACTGCACATTACCACATGCCGCAATACAAACAGCAACAACGTCTTTCGTGTATTTGTTTTGCTTTTCAATTAGTAACGTTTCTACTTATTATTAAAGTTTTTGACGTACCTACATTTATAGTGTATGTGTAGGTGTAACTACTGCATAATAATTGTGTGGTTTGTCACAAAGGGTGAGTATTAATAATTACTTGTTCCGTCGCAATACTACATAACCTATACAATTTTACCTGTTCGACGATTTTGTGAGATTACTATTGTTAATAAATTAATACTACTAATGCAATAGTTTCTTAGTACTTACTAATATTATTTTAGTATCATCAATTATTCTGCATATTGTTTTAGCAGCTTTTCAGTTAGTAAATGTTTACTTTTGTTTAATAATTATGTATGAAATAGTATATAATAAATATTATTTCCAATATTCAACTATTTATTTACATTTCCTGTCCTAGTCCTAGTATAGGACGTTTTAATGGCGTCATTGAACAACGTTTTAATGACGTCGTTGAACTACGTTTTAATGACGTCTTATATTGACGTCCTTGAGCTGTGACATAATGCTGTCAGTTTTACGACAATTTGACGTCATTTTAATATGTCATTTGACGTCGTTACTGCCGAAAAACGGCGACATTATGGCTGGGAAGCCAGCACCCCCACTTTAAAACTTTTCATTTTTGATGAATTGTTTTCCTCCAAAAATTTTTTAATTGGTTTATAATTAGTCCAAAATCATGTCACTAAGATTTTGGGAAATAGCCAAAGTAGTGGGGGTGCTATCTTTACTGACGTAAATTTAAAAAAGTACATTTGGGAATTAACAATAGAGTTAACTAATAAAAATTTTGGCACAATAAATTTGTGGAAATTGTACAAAAGGGTTTTAGTTACCTACCTACTTATGATTGAAATTTGATTTAGTCATGATTTGTAATAAAAACAAAATATTTGGTCCCACATGATATATATCATTAGAAAGTAGAAGAAATATTATATTTAAGTAGGTTACAGCCAACTATGATTTTTATTTAAAAAAAAACAATCAAAATTCTGTTAGCACTGGTGTTTTTTACTCAAAGAAGTGTCTTAAGAACATACAAGTAACTTCTCTCTAGCTTCACAAATAACTGAGATGTCGCCAAGTATCCAAAAATCTAAAAACCCAATTATTGGTTATAACATAAGTCAACCTGAAACAGTAACATGCGGTATTCCTCAAGGAACTGTATTGGGACCACTCCTATTTTCAATTTACATTAATGATTTAATTATTGAGAAATCGATTAAAGGTAAAATTATTGCATACGCTGACGATACAGTATTATTTGAAGAAGCAGACACCTGGGAAGATGTTAAGAATAAAGCACAATACCATATTAATATTATTAAAAAATTGTTAGATGCTAATGTGCTGACATTAAATTATACTAAAAGCTCTTTCATTACATTCACAAGCTATGATAATACTCAACCGATAATACAAGAAATCTTAGTACATAATAAAAACAATTGTCAAATAAATTGTAACTGCAACGTTGTTATTAAAAAAAGTAAAAATGTTAAATATTCAGGAATTATTATTGATCAACATATGAGATGGGATGCGCAAAAAAATCTTAGCAGTAATCTCAGAAAAATGATCTATTTGTTTAAGTTACTGAGGGAGATCCTAACCATAAAACAACTTCTAGGCATGTACTACGCCCTTGTTCAATCACTATTAACTTATGGAATCATAGGATGGGGCAGTGCGGCTAATGTTTACTTAGAAAAAGTAAAAATACAAAATTACATTTTAAAAGCTATACTACGCAAATCAAATAGATATCCCACAGAGCTATTGTATGGTGAGATTAGTGTCCTTGATATAACGCAGTTGTTTTATATGTTTTTACTGAGGTATACTAAAAATAATCCTTTAATGTTTGTCTCCATTGTCTCATCCATACAATACTATAAATAGAAATAAAAACGACGCTGAACTTTTAAGAGTAAAAAAGACAGTAGGTCAAAAAAGTTTGTTGTATTATATTCCTAAATTAAATAACCACCTTCAAAAATATATTAGTGATAAATAATTTAATAATTAGACAACACTATTATAAAAAGATTTATAAACAATTCATTTTACAATTTACCTTTACTTAGCAATCAGTAATTTTACTCTTACTACGTAAAAAAATAAATTAACTATAAATATTCGTAACTTATTTGAAAACTGTATATACAAAATTAGATGTGTATTTTTTGATAGTTTTCCGTAACTTTTGAAGAAGTCATGTACCATGGGAGCTCTGTATTTCGGTAAGTATAGGGTTTAGAAAAAGAAAGAAAGATATGAATGGTTTTTTTGTAGAACGTACCGGTAAAGTGCTGAGCAAAAACCAAAAAATCAAAAAATTTATTGGTTTGTTCGCCATACCAAGGCCCACACATGTATGAGAAGGTCGAAGACTTGGGTTTTTAATTAATGCCTGGATACATACAACATACCCAAAAATCAAAGCTACATGACCTTTTATAAGACATTTACAATGCCTTGGCCATTCACAGCCTTGGTAGTGTAATGCCTGGCGTGCCGGACTTTCACCCAAGCGGCCCGCGATCGACTCCCGGCGCCGGCAGATCTGGTTAAGGTTTTCTGCAGTTTTCCTTAGCTGTGACACAAATGTGGGATTTGCGCTGTTCCATCTGTAAGTCGGCTGCAGCCGCACGTTGGGCCTACATAATAATAATAATCGCCCCCTCCCTCCCGCACAAGCTTATAGCTTCTGGGGCCTTGGTTTAGGTTATGGGTTGTAGTAGTTATTATATTATTATTATGCACTTGGCGACTGGATTAATGGGTGTCAATATAAATGGAAAACTTTTAACACATTTAAGATATGCAGATGATGTAGGATATAGTTCTAGTTGCACAAAATGCTAAAGAAATAAGGATAATGTTATCTCAACTAAACAAATGATCGAAACAAGTAGGCCTCAAAATAAACATGGTAAAAACAAAAATAATAATAATTGGAAAAAATAACATGATATATTTATAGTATTTTTAATACCTCATTGGAATTTTCAATTATTTTGTTTATTTCTACTTACAAAACATATGTACATGAATTATGTTCAAAAGTTGACAAGTCAAAAGCATTCATTTTGAGATTGAAAAATGTGACTTTATTATTTCGTATATATAATGCTTTGAGAAAATGTTAGGGCTTTACATTTAAAACTTGCTTTTTTATATTCTTCAGGATACAACGTGTAATACTGACAGATAAATTGGCACAGTGCATTTACTTTAGAAATTTTTTTCATTCAGAATACAAGTGATAAATAGGCGGCACTACTGAGTATTAAAAATACTATATTTATCTAGGGCAGGATATAATGCTAGAAAAAGGCAACCAAGATGCCCAAACTGACAGAAAAATTAAACTGGAGTGGATATTATTCGAGAGACTACAGATTAAACATTAAGACACAAATTAAACAAGTAAATAAAGAATCCAGGAATCTGCATGATATTCAATAACTGAATAAACAATACAAGTTGAGATGGTACATAGTAAAAAATAGCAATGGCAGATTAATTTTAATTTTATTCGTCTTTAGGATACTTATCCCTAATAAAATTGCAAAAAAGTAAGTCGGATGCAACTGAATGCATGCACAGCAGTTGATCCCGGCTATCTGTCTCGTCTCAAGCACGTGCTTAAATTTGTTATTTAGATACTTGTAATACTAGTCAGACAGTAAATAGGAATAGAAGATGTAAAATTAGTGGTACAACAAAAATGGAGATAGAGCAGGGCATGTCATGATGAGAACTATAGATGACAGATGAACTAAGAGGTAGTGGTAAAAACTTAGTATCAGCAGATACAGGGGTGTCGGAAGTATGGGTCAGAGGGGGCTATCCACCCCCTCTGTCTTACAACAGGGAGGGCGTCGCCCCCCCCCAAGAAACAAGGGTAAAAATATAAAATGTATTTATTTATTTTAATTAAATATTTTGCGATTAATTTGTTTTTACTAATACAAGTATTATTATTTTAAACTGAGTTTAATTATTATTTATTTATTTTCTTTTAGTTACTTATTCTCAATGATTTAAAAATTATTAATTTAATTTCGTATTCAGTCATTTGGCTAAAAAAGCTGGGATGGTAATAACTTATAGACCTTTACACCAATACAAGATGGTGATTTACTACTAAGATCTAATCTAGCATTGGCTGGGCGTAATTTATTGGCACCTCTAGTGCTATAAGAATGTATATCTTTGTTGGACAAAAATTTATTAAAATTTCGATGCACATAAATGCACAACTCAAAAATATAAAGAGCTGGAAAAGTTAAAATTCTCAATTGTTTTAAAATGTCTCTACAAGACTGTCTGCAAGGAATCCCTACAATACATCGTATGATCTTTTTTTGTGCAACAAACACGTCATGAGCCCTGGTTGAGTTACCCCAAAAGCAAATTTCATATCTAAGTCTAGCATCTACACATACTACAGGATGAACAATTAATGGGGGTATGTATCTCTGTACTCCATACAGTTTTTTACGTAAGTTTATGAGTACGGTCAGTAGATATGCTATGTGAGCTGTAACGCGAAATCGCATGTATTTTCTTATAAACCTTCATTTTGTATTTCTAGGTCATCCGCCGACATTTATCGTTTATCGAAAACTATATCGTTTATCGAAAACAATATCGTGTTTATCGTTTATAAACAAAACGGTAAAAACAATATCGTTTATCGATGAACGATCGATAAATGATAAACAAAACGATATCGTTTTGGTTATAAACGATAAAAACGATATTGTGTTGTTTATTGAAAAACGATATCGCTTATCGAGGAATGATCGATAATCGAAAAAAACGATATTATTTGCGATAAACGATATTGTTTTCGATAAAAGATAAACGTCGGCGGATGACCTTGAAATACAAAATGAATGTTCATAAGAAAATACACGCGATTTCGCGCTACAGCTGTCGATGAATGATCGTTAAAAGATAAAAACGATATTGTTTTCGGTAAGGTTAAGAACCGCTGGTTTAGTGTATAAACATCAAGCTAAAGTTAGTGAAGGCACATGATATTTATGTAAAAGCAATATAAAATAATATAGTTAATTATTTGTAAACAAATCTTAGTTCGTCTGTCTTGATTATTCCATCATCCTTCTTTTACTTATTGGAACTTTTGGTAACTTTACTGTACCTTATCTATGAATAGATCTTTAAAATCGTTCGCCCCCCCTATGTGAAAATACTTCCGACGTCCCTGAGCAGATAGACAAACAATATCAAGAGAGTAGCCAGCAAACTATAGCAAGGAGAAATATACGACAGAAAAGCTTGGCATACTAAAGGGGAGTATTTACATAGGTAAACCTTACCTATGTAAAGTAAAGTAAAGTTTATTTCTTTGTTAAATACAATAATAGTTTATAATGTGGCAAAGTTACAATGCCGAGAATAATTTAATTAAACAAAAGTATAATAAATTTTCAATGTAATTATCACAAATAAATAAACAAAATAGTCCATAAAGTCAGTGACTGTCTATGGGATTTAAAACAATATTTTAATTGAATGAACAACATTTCAAATTAAATTTAACATTATAATTAATATAATAGTAGTAGAATGAATGAGACTACTTATGAATAATTAATTAAATAGTTGACATTACGCAAATTAGAATAAGTACTTTCACAATGCAAAATAATTACATATAGGTATAATAAATACAATAAATACTGGAAATGCATTGGAAACTATAATAACATTAATAACTAATCTAATGCTGCTTTCATAAGATGATACCTATATTATACAGGGTGTTCCGGAAAAATATTCAATGCTTTAAGGGGGTGAAAGTTGACCATATAGAGACCCCAAAACTCATAAAATAAAAATAAAAAAAAATTTCGGATCTTTCCGTATTTTTTACAAGTCACGAGTCGACTATGGATTGTTTGTAAGCTGTTGACCCTGAATTACTGATAAAGCAAACAATAGTAACTGACCTCCGCTACGTACGTATCAATTTACAGAAACAACAGAATTGAATTTCAGCAGCGATTGCCGAGTGACTCACTACCTTGATGACTTGATCACTTATTAAGGTCGGTAGATAAAATGTAACATACGTTCGTTGACCTAATTGTGATGGAAACATTGCCTGTTTTTCATTTTACGAATGTCATTTTAACAAAATGAGTACTTACTTACTTACTTACCGTTTACGAGTAAAACATTTTGTGCAAACTGGAGATTTTCCTGTTTGCGTTCCAATAGCCATTGGCAAAATTGCACTCGCGGTATAAGTGTACTTTTTGAAAAGTTCCGTTCATTCAACAGACGTGTTTGGTTCTGCCATAATTTAAACAGTAACTAAATACACTTAAATAAACTACTTATCTGTAGGGATACGAGAATGAATAATCCCTTTATATTTCTACCATTGGTTATTTTTAATTCACGCTTACTAATGTTTGGTCTGAAACATTCTGATTTTATACATAACTTTTAAGGGTCGTAAATGCTTAATGATGCTGAACGTCTGCCATGTAACGGCAAGACGATTATTAAAAGAAAGGGAAGTTTTAGTTATTAGTTAACACTGGTCGGATTCGGTCCATGTATTGATACATTTTTATATTAAACATTAAAGATTGGATTATCGGCTTTTGATTTACCTGGCTAATTATCTTACATATCACTAAAACAAACACTTAACACTACCTAATGCAAGTTATTAATTCTAAAAAACGTGTATTAATCGAAACTCAAGTTTACCAACACCTAACACAAAGAAAGTTGACGACAAACTGCATACTGCAGTTACAAATCTCAAAGGTCTGAGTAAGTAACAGTTATTACAGATGTTCAAAATGAGTGTTATTATTTATAGTTAAAAACGTTTTAAAAGCACGTACTGCAATTTGGTGTTGATTACAATCTTCCGAAGAATTTATAAATATTTATCCTGCTAACTGCTTGGGTTAGTTTATGGCTTATTTGTCCATGACATTTAAAAGTATGTATTAGTAGACACAATTTTCATTTCATACAGCTTTATCTACTATTTGCAGTGGCGTGCCTATTATTTTTATAAGGGGGATTGTCATTTCAAAGGGGCATTTCATGAAATTGTTAGTAAGATGTTTCTACACATGTCTCTACACATGTTTCTCTATTGCTCTTTAACGGGAAAGGCATCTTTTTCAAAACACCCTGTATATATATATATATATATATATATATATATATATATATATATATATATAATCTTTAACCTCATGTACCTTTCGGTGTCGAGGCGTCAGACACACCGAGCCGCAGAGTGGATATGTGTGTGTGAGATGAAGCAGCGGAGCCATATAGGCAAGTACACTGCGCTCGTGGTTTACTCATCCGAGTCCTGACCGACGCAAACTCGACTTAACTGTGTTAAGCGATATAAATTCACTATAACCACTCTGCCGTGCTGCCGACCTATATTATATATAAAGTCTAAATTTTATTTACTGTTTTAAATTGATTTAATAAATTTTTTAGAAGAAATCAGAAATTCCTTCAAAACCAATTCTCAATAGGTAACTGCGGACACAGTTTTTAAAGGAATATAATGATCGGCAGGATTTAACTTCAAAGGGCAAATAGTTATAAAATCTAGGTGCTATAATTGTGTGATATCTGTCCAATAGATTTAGTAAAAAAATGAGTTTTAAAAGTGTTGTTTAAATCGTGTGTTATAACTAAGGTCAATTTGAGTCAGGTTTTATTTTTGTATGTATATATGTACAACTACTACCAAAAAATATAATGGACACGGGTGGAACAATTTGGATTCTTTATAAAGATGAATAGATGAATAAGTCAGGTCTTTGTTAAGAATGATCCTTAAAAATCTTTTTTGAATAGTTTCAATTTTTTTTAAATACTCATCTACAGCACTACCCCAACCTAAAATACCATATGATAGTCGGGATTCAATTTGGGCAAGGTAGACTTTCCTTAATTCTGTAAAACTTATAGATATTCTTTTATCTATTAAATCTTTTTTTTAATTTATTTATTGCCAGATCAACAAACATTTTTGTTATACATAGCATGGTTAATAGAAACAATAACATAATGACTTAGACTATAACATTATGTGACAAAGTAATGGTCACAGTAAGGTTGCGTTGTTGATGTGAGTTTAATCGTCTGTTCGGTCGGTTAATACTATGTCCTGGGGTAGTTTGCGTTGGAGTCTTGTATGAATATTCTTTTGGAAGAGTTCATAGAATACCGCGCCACTGCATGCACTTTTGTTTAAGATGAACTTTTCCGTGTTTTTTTTAATGAACTGATCGATGGGTAGGATACCTAGTTCTTCATGCAATTGCGTGTTGCGAATATACCACGGTGCGTTCGTTGCGATTCTTAGCACTTTATTTTGGAAGCGTTGGATTTTTTGTATGTTGGTGTTCGACGTGTTACACCATACCGGAAATGTATATAATAAACGGGGTCGTAGTAATGTTTTGTACAGTAAAACTGCGCATTCAATCTTGAGGCTAGATTGACGGTTGATGAGCGGGTAAAGCTGCCGTAGTCTAGTACAGCTTTGGGTGAGTTTCTGGTTAATGTGGTATTTCCAGCTTAAGCGTGTATCGAGATGTACTCCCAGGTATTTGACCGCACCATCTTTAGGATTCCAGGGTATTAAATTGTTGTCAATTTGTAAACAAGGCGGATTGTTGAGTCTTCGTAGTGTAAAGATTTTCGCGTGTCATTTGTCAGGGTTTATTGTGATATTCCAGAGTTTGAACCACGATGTGAGCTTGTTAGTTGCGTTTTGTAGTTGTGTGATGGCTTTGTTGAGATTGTCATCTTGGGTAAACACTGCGGTGTCGTCTGCGAAAGTGGCTATTGTTGCATTAAGCTCTGGCAAGTTAGATGTGTATATGTTGAAGAGAACTGGGCCCAAAATACTGCCTTGTGGAACTCCGGAGCGGGATCTCTTGGTTAATTATCTTGGTTGAATTATCACAGAATAGAGTTGATTTTGACTGCAAAGGTTCTATTGTCGAGAAAGGAGAAAATGATTGTTTTAAGATATGTAGGCATAGTAATGTCTAGAATCTTTTTCTTAAGGCCTTCAGTCCACACCCCGTCAAATGCCTGTGCTACATCAAGAAGAATTGCTGCAGTATATTGTTTATTATGGAATCCTCGTTCGATGACCTCGCTGATTCTTTGAAGTTGGTAACTTGTTGAATGGCCTTTCTTAAAGCCAAATTGGAATTTTGGAAGTATATTCAGATATTCAATATGTTCTAATAGGATAATATGGACAATTTTTTCGAGGATTTTTGACGTTAGCAGACTTATGGGTCCATAACTGCTTATTTTTTTTATTTTTGCCTGGTTTTCCGAACATCAATATGTGTGTATGCTTCCAGGATTGTGGAAAGTGACCTAACCTCATGCAGGCATTGTAGGTAGTGCATAGATAGGATTGAATCATTTATCATAGATGTTAAATATGCTATAGCATCTTGTGTACTTTTAGTTTCTTGAAATTCAAATTGTGGATCGGATAAAAGATTAAGCTTTTTTAAATATAAATTTATTCTTTTCTCGATGGTTTTTTAAAATATTTTTGCCAAGTTAGTAATCATTGAAATAGGTCTATAATTGGATATAACAAATTTATCACCTTATTTGTGTAACGGTTTCACAATTGCGGTCTTAAATATTGAAGGAACATCCCGATTCAACAATTTTGTTTATTAAATGTGTTATTGGAAGTGCTATGTCTTCAGCAACAACTATTAATACCTTAACTGAAATATTATCAAAACCAGAAGAACAATCATTTTTCAATGTAGATATGATACTTATTATTTCATTTTTATCAGTTGGCAAAAAATATATAGAAGATGAAGTTGTTGACCCAATTGGAATATTATTAGAAACTGGTACTTGACTAGCAAGATCTTTACCTACATTGATGAAATAATCATTTAAAAGTGTTTGCCATCTTTTCCAGATTAGTTAATAATTCACCTGTGTTTGTTTTTATTCCTTTAATTAACAAGTTATTTGATTGATGATTAGTTATTTCATTAATAATATTCCAAAAAAGTTTACTGTCTTTTTTATCTAACTTATCAGTTTTCGATTTAAAGTAATTATTTTTTACCTCTTTAATTAATTGATTTAACCTGTTTCTATAGTGTAAAAATTCTTCTTTTAAATTACTATTATTGGGATCCCTTTGTAAACTTTGATAAACCCTTTAGTTATCCAACTTTTTCGATTTTTAAATTTATGATTAATCGTTTTAACAACCGTCGATGATCTAATAGCACTTTTAATATTATCTGTTAGTAATTGAGCTAGTTCATCAGTGTTCTGTATATTATAAAATTGATCCCAAGAAAGTAACGTAATGTGAATTTTTAGTTGATCGTAATTGATGTGATGGATTGTTTGATTTTGACTAGTATGCTTGTTACAAAAAAACATACCACCTACAGGAAGTAATACGAGGGTGGTCCCAGAAGTACCCGACTCAACAAAGAAAACACAAAAATTTTGGAAAAAGATTTATTTATTTTTCAACGTAATCTCCTTTCAGCTCTATACACTTTTCCCAGCGGTGTTCAAAAAGTTCGATACCCTTTTTATAATAAGAACTGTCTTGCACCTCAAAATAGCCATTAACTGCTAACATCACTTCTTCATCGTTGGAAAATCTTTGACCACTGAGCCATTTTTTCAAGTTTGGGAACAGAAAATAATCCGAGGGGACTAAATCTGGCGAATATGGTGCATGAGGTAGCAATTCAAACTTTAATTGATTAATTTCGGCCATTGCAATAATGGATTTGTGAGCTGGCGCGTTGTCGTGATGAAACAACACTTTCTTTTTAGCCAAATGCGGCCGTTTTTGCTTGATTTCTTCGCTCAAACGTTGCAATAAGTTTGCATAATACTGGCCGTTGATAGTTTTTCCTTTTTCGAGATAGTCAATAAAAATTATTCCACGCGCATCCCAAAAAACCGACGCCATAACCTTGCCTGCAGATGAAACGGTCTTTGCCTTCTTTGGAGCCGGTTCTCCCTTTTGAGTCCATTGTTTCGATTGTTCTTTTGTCTCGGGTGTGAAATGATGGACCCATGTTTCATCCATTGTTACGAAACGGCGCAAAAATTCTGCTTTGTTGCTGTGAAACTTCGCTAAACACTCAATTGAAACATTTTCACGACACTGTTTTTGCTCGAGTGTGAGCAAACGCGGCACCCATCTTGCACACAGCTTTCTCATGTCCAAATTTTCAGATAATATGCGATGTACCGCACTTTTTGAAATGCCCGTAATGTCTGCTAGCTCGCGCACTTTTAGTCGACGATCATCAAGTACCGCTTTGTGGATTGTCTTCACCATTTCTGGACTCGTCACCTCATTTGGTCGACCACTGCGATGCTCGTCTTGACAGCTCGTACCGCCTTGTTTAAACTCAGCTACCCAAAATTTAACTGTTGTAAACGAAGGAGCAGACTCACCCAGAGTAGAATCCAGTTCAGCTTTTAGATTGGTTGGGCTGAGGCCTTTCAAATAAAAGTATTGTATCACATAACGATGACCAATTTTCTCCATTTTGTAACGGGTACATTTTCCGACGGCATTTAGTACATAGAATTTTGTATTAATTCTGGATAAAAATCTTAAGTTCGGTCCTGTAGATATCGCTTTATTTAAATATGCAGTTCATCAAGCAAACATTTCCTACAGAAAGCATTTATAGGAAGGGAATGTTTAATATTTGCTATAATGAAATAATGTAGCGTCATATTGATGTCGTTTTTCGTATCTTGCGACCTGGTATTTTAAAAATAATATCAATTTCTTCAAAAAGAAACCTTAAAAAGAAACCATGAGAAACGCTTAGTCAACTCATTGAAATATTCCGGTAAACATTTTGAGTGTATACGATTCGTAAATACACTTTCCTTTGTCTGTTATTTGCGTTTTAAAAATTTTAAGTCAATGCGGCGTAGAAATTCGTCTCGACAGTAGCAGCATTCCACAATTTTAGCGGGAAAGATTGGGTACTATTTTTTACACGTAAGGTCTAAAATCCTATAGTAAGGCAAGTAACAAGCACCCTTGCCGTCTAAAAACAGATGTTGAGACGCGGAGTAGCCTGAATCGAAGTTTATAAAAAGGCTTCGCTCGGTTTTGACCAGACACAAACAGACAGATTTTTGAGACGGGGAGTTTGTGAACAGCACCCTGCAAGCGAACGGTCGATATTATGATTCGACCTGGGTGCGCGGTTATATTATCGATCAATAATGATTGATTGCTTTTAAATTAGTGCCAATGGATTACAGTTCTTTAATCCTATAGAATTGCGAGAAATTCTATTTACCGTTCCGTATAGTTTTATCGATCTTTTGTGACTTGTGAAAGTTTTAAAGTTAAATACGTTTCACGTTATAGGAAGAATTATTTAAAGAAATCCTAAATGTAGTGACCGATTCCTGTGCTTTTGTAACATTAAAATTCCTCTTAAAGAATTTGAGTGTAGTTAATGCAATCAGTGAATTAAAAATAACTGGAAGCTTCAGAACAGTTCCATTAGTTTTTTTGGGTGAAAATTAATGACGTTATTAAATAAGCACCAATTAAAAATCTTGGTTATTTTTCGTGCTTGACTTTATTGGTTTATGGAAACATATGAGCTGTTATTATCAATTAAATTTGGATCACGTTTTGGTATGCAGAATCTATCTTTCGACGCACACCGAGATTTATCACAATTTCCTCAAATGAAAAGCGAATTTCCAATTTCTACTGGACTTGATGTATGGTATTCTATGAGTTTAATTAAGGAAAATGCAAGGTACTGTAATATTAAGTGGTATTTGTTGTAATTTAAGTATTAAGAATGTCATGGTTATGAATTTTCTTTAGGGAGAGTTCTCCTTGATAGTTAAAAATCTTTAAGCTTTAACTTAATTGCAATTCATTTGTTCTGATACTGTTGAACTGATATAATTTGCCTAATCTCCTTCAGAGATTTGTTTATAAATTTTGTCCAGGAAAAGCTCAGTAAATAAAAAGGTTAATATTTAAATTAATGTGTTTTGAACAATTTTTTTGGGTGATCTAATCGATTCATTTGAAATATTTTGCGATCATGATCAGTCAAGGTAAATTTCTAATATTGATAGTATGTGTTTTGAACAATTTTGCGGTCAATCCAATAAGTTTTCCTGTTTGTTTTCTTTATTAAACAAAACGTTTTTGGTGGATTTTTTATTGATTAACTGTTGAACATAATTATAATCCAATAAAATTAGATTGGATTAGTAATAAATATACAAGGTGTGTTTTATTTGTTTATCTTTGTATGTGTATTTTACCCATTCTTTTGTTAATAAATGTTATTATTGCAAAACTGATGGATCTACAAAACGGAACCATATTGGTTATGAAAGCTTAGTTTCATTTATTCAACAATTGTAAATAAACAAAAATTTTTTTGTTTCAACTAAATATTTTATTCATTTTCTGGTTAATGGATTTAGTAAATTTTAATGCTTATTCAAAATAACATCTTTGATTGGTTAATTTATAATTAACTTAAAGCATCAGAACCAGATGGCGCCCTTTTTGAGTTTTTAATTGTGTTTAAAACCCTTATCTATTCCTTTTCACAATTTATACAGCTGTGGAACCAATACCTACGACTTGATTAATTAATTTGTAAAGAGAGAGTTTAAATCTCAAGCTGTGGCAGATATTTTTTGAGTTTTCAGTACAGTAAGTGTGACGTATTTTTATAGCTTTTATAGTTATCTTTTTGGTGGTTTTATCTCGGCTGAAAAACCTTTGTTTCACTGGCGCCCAATCGCGGGGCCTAGTTTTGTTGGTGAGTAATTTAGTTAGTTTATTGTCATTTAGCCTGACAGAAAAAAGCTTTGTTTCAATTTTCACAAATTCACTGACAACGTTCACTATTGATGGCTGCCAAACAAATACTGAACAACGTGGCGCTTTCAAACTTGAAACATATGCTTTATAGACTGTGTACTTTCCAATACAGTGATATTTTCAAACAACTACCGCCACCTCTTGGTCAGGTCGGGTACTTCTGGGACCACCCTCGTAGTGATCAGTTATTTTAGTTTTGACTACAAATGAACAAATATCATTATCATGTCTTGCTTCCAGCTTCCACTGCCATCTTCCCGTATTCTAGTGATAGTATTTATCGTAGAAGAATATACAAACTCACAATATTTAAATAATCGTTTTTAATATTATTATCTAATAAAGTATCAAAATTCATGTTGCCTATAAAAACATTGTAGTTGAATTGAAACTTTTTGACGAATTTTGTAAGTCATTAGTTAAACTATTTAAAAATAATTGTGTGAAAGTTGCTGGTGGCCTGCATATAGAAAATATAAGAAAAGTTTTGCCGTAATAACATAATTTTAATTGTACAAATTTGAAAATATTAATTTCCACGATGCTGGAACTAAGATTAATGGTATTTTTTATAAAGACCACTACACCACCATTTTGATTAATCCGATCCGTTATTTAAAGAATTTCATAACCATCTAGTCTGAAATAATTTAAGTCATATATCTGCCAACATTCACTCAAAATTAAACAATCAACTGCAGTTTCCAATTGGGACAAATAAATTTTTAGCTCATCTAGATTCTTATTGATATTACGAATGTTCATATAAAATATTTTTAATTTGTTTCTATCATTTTCCAGCAATAGATTGTTTAAAGATAATGGATCATCAAGCTCGAATGCATTCCCGGCAATATAATCAAAGACCTTAATATCTTCACTCATAAAAAACTGTAGTAGTACATTTTATAATTGAATTTGAAAGAAATTATTAGTAACAAAAAACAAAAAATCTATTTGTTTTATTATTAGTAGTAATTATAAACTCTTCAAGGTAAAAAAAAATTAATACTATTTATTGTACAATTATGTGTGTAGATAACGAGAAGTACATATTATGACCAAGTCTAACTTAGATTTAGTTGTGAAAAGAATGTGGACACTAATGTCTATTATAATTATTAGAAAAACAAAATCTAAATTGTTGCAATTTCCCTTGTACCTAATAAATATTACAAATTAAAAACTTCTTTTAAAATATAAATAAAATTTAAAATGATTAGAATGAAAAATTAGAAAATAATTATATGAAAATAATAAACTTTACAATTTTTTTTTTACAAAACATCAAAATAATAATTAATTAATTATTAGAAATAACTTAAATTAATGGTAAAGATTTTTTTTTAAAGAAGGTAATTGTTGAGAATTCCTCGTTGACCACCCCGCCCCATTACCATATGTGTTCGAGGGCTGCTTCTTTGTTTTTACAGGTCGAACTCCCCATTACAATTAGTTAAGAATTATTAATTGTTGATGTTCTCAGTTTCACTTGTTTTGGAATAATAAATAGTTAGTGCAAAACAGTGTTTCTTATTTCTCAAACCTAGTGGTACGCAATTAGGTTATTACTAGGAGAAACAAAATAATAAATAAATAATCGCTACATTTTTTGGTCCTTCCGAGCCGCATTTTCATCAACTGCGATCAACCGTAACCGTTTTGTGTGAAGATTCTGCCTTCTTTCACAATCTCTCATCAAGATCGCGAGTTGAACCCGCAAAAAATCAAGAAAGTTGATCAAAATCAACAAGCATCTTTGTTTGCAACGAAAGAACCGCCTTCGGGACGTGTGGAGAGCTGTACTTACCACCAACAGGATTGCGGCTAAAACAAAGCGAGCGACCCTCAAGCTACCGACAAGGGTGAGTTCCTTTTTTTGCATCATCCTATTTTTTGTTTGGGTCAGCAAGGTTGTGCTCTTCATGCAAAATCAAATAAATTTATTTCATTCAGAGAAATAATTACTCACATATTGCCATTTTATTCTCTTGTAAAATTATCCAGTGTTACATTTTACTATTAACAATTTTTATATTAATTATTGCTTAAATTTTACAATAGTAACTTTCTAAAATGGAATCGCTTGTCAAAACACGAGGTAATATTAAAGCTAAATTAACACGGTTTAGGACGTATATCGAAAAAATATACGGGGAGCTTCAAAACCAAAACACAAATCTGCTTGATCGTCGGGCTATTGAATTAGAGAATAGATTAAGTCAAATTTCAGATGTACTAGCGGAATTTGTCGAGGTGCATGATCAAATAGACTTAATTTCAGATAAACCTGATGACGAAATGAAAGAAATAGAACAATTTGAAAATTCTTATTACTATAGCATATCTTTAGCAAAAGAGGTTTTGAAAGCACGCCCACAAAACCATATTCAAAATTTAACTAACGATTTAGGTAGTCCTCTGGCTTCAGCTTCAAACGGCAAACGCCGCCGTTTGAAAAAAACTGTTCAACTGCCGATGCCGGTCGTAAATATTCCAAGGTTCTCAGGGGATATAGAAGATTTTCTTGAATACCGTGAATTTTTCAATAGTTTAGTTCATGAGAATGAGTCTATAACAACCATTCAAAAATTTCATTATTTGCGAGCGTCTCTTGCTGGCGCTGCTGCTCAAATAATTAAATCATTAGAATTCAGATCTGATAACTATCAAGTAGCATGGGAAACCATTTGCGACAGGTATAATAATTCGAGAATGCTTACTTATAATCACATAAAATCGCTTTTCAATATGGAGTCATTGCAAAAGGAATCTTCCGTTAAATTACGTCATCTTCATGATATGCTTTTCAAACATTTTAATTGCTTGAAGTCTTTAGTTGATACGGAAATCTTGCTTGAAACAATTATCATTTACGTTGTTGCCACTAAGCTTGATGCAACAACTTCACGAGAATGGGAATCTTTTAAAAACAATACGTCAGAGATTCCTTCCCTCAATGAATTTAAAACATTCCTTAAAAATACCGCCAATCTTCTAGAAACCCTAGAATTAAAACAAATCAAGCCCACTGCTGAAAAACCAAAGCTCCGCACTAAGGCATTTGTTTCAAAGAATCCATGTTGTTCAGTTTGCAGAAAACCTCATCTTATATATAGCTGCGATCAATTTCTTATGCTTTCAGTGCGTGATCGTATTAACAAGGTAAAAGAATTGAAACTTTGTAACAATTGTCTTAGTCGAGGTCATATGGTTGCTCAGTGTAAGTCAAGATTTACATGCAAGGATTGTTGTTCTAAACATCATTCCCTCATACACGAGGAACCCCTTACTGATATCAGTCAATCCGTTGCCGCTGTTTTTCCGAATCAGCCAGGTCTTTCAAATCAATCACTGAATGCGACAAACAATGCATCTGTTACTGCCTTTTTTCTGAATCGATGCACGTCCTACTGCCTACAGCCTCTGCGCAAGTATATGACGTCACTGGTAAAG
Organism: Agrypnus murinus; assembly: GCA_929113105.1. Lineage (NCBI taxonomy): Eukaryota > Metazoa > Arthropoda > Insecta > Coleoptera > Elateridae > Agrypnus > Agrypnus murinus. The sequence continues at coordinate 72,654,285 of OV816031.1, read as the reverse complement.
CCCATTCAGTGCGAGTTCTTCTGGATTCGGGCTCGCAATCAAACTTTATATCCGATAGGTTATGTAGGCTTCTCAAAATTCCCCTCAAATCCGTTGACATGACCGTAACAGGTCTCAACAAGGCTGCTTCACAAATACGTGCTGTTTGTGAAGTACAACTTCAATCGCACGACTGCTCGTTTCAAACAACGATCTCCTGTCTGGTAATGAACAAGATTACCAGTACTCTGCCTTCATTTTATGTCAATTTGGATAGTTTCAATATTCCAGATGACATCTTGCTGCCCGATCCTCGTTTCAACCACCCTGGAGAAATAGACCTTCTGCTAGGATCATCAGTCTTCTGGAATATTCTAAGTCAAGGTCAAATTCGATTGGGTCCTGATCTTCCTATTCTCCAAAAAACAAGGCTGGGATGGGTTGTATCCGGTCCTTTAAACATCAATTGTTTCCACATAACCCAGTGCCACTTTACTCATTTCGATTTACAAGACCAGCTATCCCGTTTTTGGGAACTTGAACATTACCCTGCAGAAAAGGTTTTCTCTGAGAAGGAAAGTTTTTGTGAAAACCATTACATCGCAAATACGAAACGTTCTAGAGATGGACAATTCATCATATCAATTCCATTCAATGAGCACCCAACAGTTCTGGGTGATGCTCTACAACTTGCCACGAAACGTTTCCTTTCACTGGAAAGGAGACTATTAGTAAATAAAGATTTACGCGATCTTCATGTAGCCTTCATGGATGAATACGAGAAACTCGGTCACATGTCTCCCGCAGGTCCTGCTCCTACCCAAGTTTCTTACTATCTTCCTCATCACGGGGTGTTAAAGGAAGAGAGCCTTACCACTAAGCTTCGAGTAGTATTTAATGGCTCAGCCAATTCTTCCAGCGGACAATCTCTAAATAGTATACAGATGGTTGGCCCAACCATCCAACAAGATTTATTCTCTATCTTAGTTCGCTTCCGCAAATACGTGTACGCTATATCTTCGGATATAGAAAAGATGTACCGTCAGGTTCAGATTGACCCTGCTCAAAGATCTCTTCAATGCATTCTTTGGAGAGCGACCTCAGCTGAACCTATTCAGACCTATGAGCTGAATACTGTCACGTATGGTATTGCTTCCGCTTCGTTTCTAGACATACGTAGTTTAATTCAATTGGGAATCGAGTGTGAGGGTAGCCTTCCTGGCATTTCAAAAGTTATTAAGGAAGATTTTTATGTCGACGATCTTTTGACAGGCGCCGACACCCTACCAGAAGCTCAGAATATATGCCAAGAGTTGCCAAAGGTTCTAAGCACAGGCTGCTTCAAACTCCGTAAGTGGATCTCCAATGATCCTAGGGTGCTATCTGGAGTGCCTGAATCAGATATTCATCCCAGTGCTCTTCAGTTTGGAAGTCATGAGCACACAAAAACCCTTGGATTAATATGGTCGTTCCAGACAAATGAATTGATGTACTCAATTTCAGAGTCATCATCTGAAAGACTCACTAAACGTCTGATATTGTCCGAGATATCACAAATCTTCGATCCTTTGGGACTTCTGACACCTTGCATTATAACAGCAAAGATCATTTTACAACAACTTTGGATGGAAAAACTATCTTGGGATGATGCAGTTCCTTCTGTCATTCAAAGGGTTTGGTGCGAATATAGGAATAATCTTGTGCTCTTAAATGACTTAAAGGTTCCTAGACATGTTCTCTGTTCTCCACCGTATACTGCTGAACTGCATGGATTTTCTGATGCATCCGTATCCGCTTATGGTGCTTGCATTTATCTCAGAGCAACTGACAAGGATGGTCAGGTACCTGTACATCTTCTTTGTGCAAAGTCCAAGGTTGCTCCGCTCAAACCTCTGACTATTCCGCGTTTGGAACTCTGTGGAGCAGCCCTCCTTGCCAAACTATATAGTCAAGTAGTAAAGGCTTTAAATATTACTTTTGAACGTTCCTTATTTTGGTCTGATTCTACTATTGTCCTGGGATGGCTCAAGACGAATCCTAACCTCCTGACCCCATTTGCTTGTAACCGAGTTGCGGATATACCAGCGTTGACTGCTAACTTTTCTTGGAGACATGTACCCACAAAAGCAAATCCTGCTGACTTGGCTTCTAGAGGCATCCCACCATCTCAATTAAAGGCTTCTAGTCTTTGGTGGCATGGTCCTCAATGGCTTCATGAGGAAGAATCCTCTTGGCCAGATACTGATTTAGGGTCTCACGACCTACCAGAGCTCAAGAGGCAGACTCGTTGTTTACACCAATCTGATCAAAACCACAATTTATTGTTTTCCAGATTTTCGGATCTCACAAGGTTAGAACGGTTCGTAGCGTATTGCCTACGTTTCAAACATAATTGTTTACGATCAGCTCCGTAAAGGCGGTCTGATCCTATTTCTCTCTGTGAATTACAAGATTCTCAGCTGCTGCTAATACGCCTCTCCCAAGCTCAGTGCTTTCCTGAAGAACTTAAATACCTACGACAAAATAAAACTGTCAAAAGTCCCAGTAATATCGCTAGTTTAAATCCATTTGTAGATGAAAATGGAATCATACGTGTAGTGGTCGGCTGCAAAACTCTGTTTTCCTTTTCAAAAAAGCACCCTGCCCTCATATCAGGCAATCATCGGCTGGCAAGACTTATTATGTCACGCGAGCATCTACGATTACTGCATGCTGGTCCGCAATTATTGCTCGCTACCACCAGAGATAGGTTTTGGATTACTTCCGGGCGTAATATCGCAAAACAAACTGTACATAGGTGCTATCGGTGTTTTCGATTTTCACCGAAACTGACGAATCCTATTATGGAAACCTTCCCGCGTCACGTATACAACCAGCACCTCCTTTTGCTACCACGGGAGTTGACTACGCTGGACCTTTCGTAATCAAAGATCGCAAAGGCCGTGGTTGCAAAACTATGAAGGCCTATATATGCCTTTTCATTTGCTTTGCCACTAAGGCTCTACACCTTGAATTGGTCACAGATTTATCAACTGAAAGATTTATGCTGTCATTAAGAAGGTTAGTTTCTCGTCGCGGTAGGCCATCCAAAATATACTCCGATAATGGCGCTACATTTGTAGGTGCTAAATCAGAACTTAGAGAGTTAGGCAAATTTTTAGCTGAACAGAGTGCTACCGTTTCCGCAGCTGCAACACTTGAGGGAATAGAATGGCATTTTATACCTGCGTATTCTCCCCACTTTGGGGGTATATGGGAAGCGGGAGTTAAATCATGTAAATATCACATAAAGAGAGTAATAGGTAATGCGCTCCTTACATATGAAGAGTTATCCACCCTGCTGATTCAAATTGAAGCTATACTTAATTCCCGTCCTTTGTCTCCTCTATCGTCTGACCCAAACGACCTTCAGCCTCTCACTTTTTGATTGGTCGGCCGCTGACAGCAATCCCAGATCCAGATCTAACGGATATACCTGGACCGCGACTATCAACATATCAAAGGATCCAGCAGCTCCAACAACACCTTTGGTCTAGATGGAGCAAAGAATACGTATCCGAACTACAGCAGCGGACCAAATGGCGCTTTAACCACTCAGAGCTACAAGAGAACACGCTTGTTCTCATAAAACAAGACAACGTTTCGCCACTTCTATGGAATATCGGGAGGGTCATGAGCTTACACCCGGGGAAGGATGGCATCAGCCGAGTTGCCTTTGTCAGAACTGCCACTGGTATCATACGACGTTCATTTTCAAAGATTTGTCCTTTGCCGATGTGTCAGTGAAAAGTGTAATATTTCAGAGTGAAATTGTGCTTTCCAGGCTTAACTCAAAGTGTCAGTCAAATAACTGTATATTGTTACTTTATTGCTTTAAACTATGACACTAAATATGTCTGGTGAAACTGTGTTTTTATATTAAGAATATGTTTTCCTTTGTATATAGGTATATTATGTTTTTTGTATTTTATAAGTTTCCTTATTTGAATTATTGCATTTCGAAAGCTACTACTTTCAAGGCGGGGGGTATGTTGAGAATTCCTCGTTGACCACCCCGCCCCATTACCATATGTGTTCGAGGGCTGCTTCTCTGTTTTTACAGGTCGAACTCGCCAGCCTCAGAACGCAGCAAGACATCTTAACAAGCGGGTGGTTCTAATGCACCCCATTACAATTAGTTAAGCATTATTAATTGTTGATGTTCTCAGTTTCACTTGTTTTGGAATAATAAATAGTGCAAAACAGTGTTTCTTATTTCTCAAACCTAGTGGTACGCAATTAGGTTATTACTAGGAGAAACAAAATAATAAATAAATAATCGCTACAGTAATATGAAAAATGAAATAGTTTATGTACGAAATAAACAAATGATAAAACGCGCATGCCTGTTAGCCGCATGATTCTTGCACCTGTTTAAATTCTTACTGCTATTTTATTTTATGAACGTTTTCACTTCTCTTGATAAAAATGATAGCATTTCTCGTCCGTACATTATTATATCCAACGAATTTTTTTCTCAGAAAGTATATGTTATAAAACTATGAGATTTTTGTAGGGGTTAGAAAGAAACCTTGCGGTTGTTATTCTATTAATTGTCGGACAAAACAGAGTTTTATTTAAGATTTATATGAAAAAATAGCAAACTATGCGTTCTTGTTTATTAATGGAGATAGCGTCAAATTTTTTAACACTTTTCATATGTAGACATTGTTTTCTTTAAAGAAATGTTCCGAATTTTAACAATAAAAGTGCAATAACAAAAAAACCGTTTTTTGTCGAAACAGCTTATCATCAAAAATCGTTTTTTTGTTTCCGCATTTTTATTATTAAAATTAGGAACATTTTTTTGAAAAAAATAATGTCTACACATTAAAAGTGTTCATTTAGCGGAAAAAATTTAACGCTATCTCTATTAATAAACAAGAACGCATAGTTTACACATTAAAAGTGTTCATTTAGCGGAAAAAATTTAACGCTATCTCTATTAATAAACAAGAACGCATAGTTCGCTATTTTTTCGCATAAATCTTATATAAAACCCCTAAAACTTATTCTAACCCCTACAAAAATCTCATAGATATATGACATATACTTTCTGAGAAAAAAATTAGTTAACTTACTTTCAATGAAATTGTCCCTAAAAATGGGTACCTTTTATTGCGTATCCTCCAATAAAAACAAAAGTATACCAGTTAGAAATATAATATTTTACTGTTGTATGTAGAAATGAATTTACTATTTGCTCGTTTTTAAAATACTTCATTTGGTTCAGTAGTTCCCGAGCAATACGCGTTGAAAGTCAGAGGACTCTAGAAAAAAAATTGATAGTATTTGATCTTTATTATGTAAATAATTTGCTTTATTTAAAACTGCTATGCCTGTTGCTCATTATTTTAGGATGAAATCTGCCTTTTAGATACAAACGTGATAAATATGTAAGATGATGGGTTGATTAATACGCGGCCTAACAAAAAAAACAATAATTTAGAAGAATAAATTTGTTTTTATTTTTCAACATAATCTCCTTCTAGTTGAATGCACTTGGTCCATCGATGTTCCAAACTCTTTATCCCATCCCTGTAGGCAGATTCTGGCAACTCTTCAAAATAACTGTTTGTCGCTTCAATCACTTCCAAGTTTGAAGCATATTTCTTTCCCGCATGAAATTTCTTCAAGTTGGGGAATAGGCTGAAGTCCGACAGGGCCAAGTCAGGGGAGTAGGGTGCTTGAGGTACCAGTTCAAAGCCCAGGTCATTAATTTTAGTCCTTGCGATAACCGACTTGTGGCATGGTGCATTGTCCTGATGAAACAAGATTTTCTTTTTGGCCAACCTGGATCTTTTTTCTTGAATTTTTTTGTAGAGCTGTTCTAGTAGATTAGCGTAGTATTCGCTGTTTATTGTTTTTCCTTTTTCAAGGTAGTCAACCAAAAGAATTCCTTTTGCATTCCAGAAAACCATCACCTTTCCGGCTGAAAGAACTGTTTTTGCCTTTTTCGGAGACAGTTCACCCTTTGCTGTCCATTGTTTGGATTGCTGTTTGGTCTCTGGTGTATAATGGTGTATCCAAGTTTCATCCACTGTTATGAATCGGCGCACAAGAAAATCTGTTGGATTGCGCTGAAACAGCTCCAAACATTGCTCAGATGTGATTTTTCGGATGAGCTTTTGTTCAGGGGTAAGGAGTCGCGGCACACATCTCGCCGATAATTTTCTCATGCCCGCAACTTCATGAAGGATATGATGTACCCGCTCTTTAAAATCCCCACAATCTCTGCTATCTCATCCAACTTGAGTCTGCGATCTTGCAGTACTGTTCTGTGGACTTTCCCGACCATTTCAGCAGAATTCGCGGTTTTCAGCTTTCCTGGACATGGTGCATCTTTAATGCTTGTAAGCCCACGTTTAAACTCCGCCATCCACTTTTTAACCGTGCTGAATGATGGAGAAGATTCACCTAACGTAGAATCTATTTCATTTTTAACCTCTGTAGGTGGTTAAACCTTTAATATAACAATATTTTATCATGGCTCGAATCTCAGTTTTCTCCATTTGATGAAAATTTGATAAGACACTAAAGGAAAACTACTTGACAGACTCGGACAAAATTTTAATGTCAAACTGTAACAGGATGTTACTAGATGCAAACATAAAAATTAAAAAGAAAAACCATGGCCTACTATGGTAGGCCGCGAATTAATCAACCCATCCTCGTATGTTGTCGAATCTTTTGCTGGAAAGTAAAAATAGTTTGTTTTAATTTTTACCCTAACTCTGTACACATCACATATTTTTTCATAAAATAAGAAGGTTTAAATAAAATTAACAATTACAAGCATTAAAGACGTTTATTTTTGATTTATTTGTTTAAACTTGGCACATTTCAACACTGTAAATAGATTAATGATAATATGTAGTTAAAACCGGCTCTCTTTCAATTTGTTCTTATCGGATAAATATGAAAATAACACAATACTGTTGGCACCAAGTTATTAATAATATTATCTGATACTGCCTCCAACTTTTGTACCAACTAAAAACTAGCTATTTGTCTTTATAAATAAAAATGTTCTATTATATATTATGAATCTAATTATCACATAAGTAGACCGCAACAACATTGTGATATATCTTCTCGATCAAATAAACCTTTTCTTGATATAGTTTTCAAATTGAAAAAATACTGATATATAAAAGAATTGTTTGTTAATAATATCAAAAAAAGGTTCATTACAAATATCAAGAACTTTTTTGTTCTATAATTACATATTACAACAAAACAGAACTAAATAACGTTGGATAATTCTAATAATAATACTAAGTACTTAAGTTAATTTGTTAAAAGGACTTGTGATGTTTTCTAGCTAATTAAAATAATGACAGCACATATACAAAATAAATCTATGTTTACATATTTTAAAAGTAATTCAATATCTCGCTATTTCTTTCAGACTGAATATTTCCCTGAATTGCTCTGCTACCTACCGATGATAATAATAGTTAATAATTTCTTTTGTGACAATAACTAAAAAAACAACACTAACTACAGAAATACCTGAATTTTTCTTTTTAAACAGTATAAAAATACTCTAGAATAAATAAGTACTTTCTAAATATACTTTGTTTAATATTCTTGAACTAAGTGTTGTATAATAACATTGTCATAATAATCTTGATTTCAACTTACTACACATTTCTTTAAGGAACAAAAATATAAACATTTTTTTCTAATTTTTGTTTTAGGTACTACGTTGACATGGACCCATTACACTAACAAAAATGATATTCTTAAAAATTCAAAATGAAGTTATGTAAGAGTAAAATTTTTCATATTACACTTTTATTTATTTAAACAATCCATTTTAAGCAAGAATACGCTCACATTATTTTTAGGCTATAAATAAAATGGTATGTGAAATGGTTTATCGTAATGAAAAGATGTTTGATGCAAATAAGTAAATAAACTTCTTTATTCTATATTGATGAAACACCTAAAATTAATTTATTTATCATATAATAGTGTAAAGTGCTGGAGAACAATGGGTGTATCCAACACTAATACGGTGATTTAGGCACTGTAGAAAAATGACAGTAGCAAGAATAAAATGTCAGCCATTTACTGTAATTTTTCTGAAGCGCTTGATGACTTATACCAAATATTTTAATATTATTAATGCTGGAAACTTATTTTTTCTATTTTGCGTTTATAATAAAGCTGTTAAAGCACCCAAAACAGTGCGTTAATAGCTCATTTGAGTGCTTTAATAGCTCAACTTTTTCAAAGTTGGTAGCATTGAAAAAAAAATTGAAAAAAAAAACAGAAAATTGACAAAAACACTCTAAAAATTAGAATTTTCAAATGTCATATCAGTGTTGACAATTACCACAAAATTCCCTAAATTTTGAAATTGCGATTTTTTAAAAAAGCGAATAAAATGCGCAAAATAGAAAAAAATAGCATTAAAAAACTCGTTTTATAAGTCATTATTACACTCGTCCTTTAGAAATCTCGCCACAGGCGGCTCGTTTTCTAAACTTGGGAGTCGTGCAATAAATTTGTACTTAACGAGTGTTTCAAAATAAATATAACTGGAAGATATATGCAAAGAAGGGTGGCACGCTCCTAAGAGTCCAGTCCTTACTTGGTCCGCACAAAAAGCTGTACATTTTGATATATGTGACTGTGTGTGCGAAAAAAGATTTATTGTGTCAAAATATTGATATTGCTCTTTTCAATCAGATCATTCCCGGGACTCTAATATCATTACTCGATTAGTTTGAAGTTAAAATAGGGAAAGAAATTGAAAGTTGAAAAATTTTATTAATATAAAAACTAAAACTTTAATCTATACCAAACAAAAAAGAGTTTTGCTCTTTTCTCGATAAGTTGTTTGTGCATGATAGATCACTTATCACATCTGTGGCTATGTATTACTTAACCTGGTCAGTCAGTGTGATCAGGCCAAACTGTAGCCATAACATTTGAGATAAAAGTTATATAACACCAACAATCAACAGTCAGGTGTGATGAAGCAGGCAAGCTACTTGATCCTAGAGTTACTCAATGAAAACTTTAACTGTGTAATTTTAGAGTTAGGACACAGATGTCAAAATCTATCTCTTTCTAGGCCAAAACTAAGCTGTCTGAAACAGAGATACTTTTTTCTCTCTTTTTACTTTACTCACAACATTCAGCAACTGTCAGTTATCAATTTTAGGATATGCTGTCATGTTTATTTTTATGCATGTAAATTTTTTTAATGTGCACATTATCATTTATTTACTGTTTGTAAAATTTTTAAAACTACTATAGTACATATATCAATTTTTCGGCAGCTTTTAATAAAGCATTAATTGTATCGAATTTCAGATTTATATAATTGTCATACTGACAGTTTAATTCATTAAACCAATTTTTATGATTACCAACCTTCTAATAAATAGTTTCAAAATATGAAATGTCACTAGGAAAATTTGACATGCGTGTCTTAACTTTAAATAACACAGAGCTCAGTTCATATTTAGGAACCCTACTTGATCCTAGCCTGACCAGTCACATTATTATCAAGCACCGACATAACACATAGCCAACTTTCTTTTTCATTTTTCAAAGAGAAGTCAGATTTTAAGTTAATAAAGCTCTTTACATCAGTCAGGTATGACAAAACTGACAAAAATGTTGGTGAAAATTCAAATTTTAATTCAGTGACATGACCATGAAGTTGAAGAACTTCTTTTGTACATCTTTTAGCCTATACTTTCCAATAACTAAATTGTGCGGCCAGCAGTTGGAGACTTTCAATGCGGAGTGCACCACTCTTCTTTGTATTTTATAGAACACCCTGTATTCAAAACACATCAACAAATACGCCTATTAAAAATTTTGTTTATTAGACGTACTTTAAAAAATTTATTTGCATCAGGTCCGATTTTGCAATGTCTATTTAAGTTCAATTGGACGTTAATTGCCATAGATACGTTTGTTGAAACAATCACATCTACAGTAACTAAGGGCTAGTTAGATAACTTTATCTGGCGGTTAATTGTCATAGACACAATTTGTAGAAGCCAATGTAACAGTAGCAATCAACTTTCTGATAAATTTATAAGGATTTCTTCACCTAGTTTAACGTAACTGAAATTCATCAGATATTGTAAAACTTGAAACATCACTCCATTACGATAAATTTGATGCAATTCTGTAAAATCTTGTATGGTAAAAGCTGAAGCATCGCTTTAAGAAACAAAGTTTTTAAGTATCTTTTAAATATATATCACTGTAGCAACATCGAAAAATACACAAATATATAAGGGCAAATACCATACAAATATTTTATAGAAAAGTGCTATTAAACTTCTATTATGCGATGAAATAAATATTGTTATTATTATGATGATATCATGCATTATTCTTTTTAGTGTACAAATTTAACATTCATTTGTTAATATTTAAATCACAACAACTTTATAAATAAATAAAATTTAAAATAAAAACTATATAGTAATAAATATATTATATAATAATACACTAAAATGAGCTTAAGATTTGAAAACAATAATTATTTTTACGAACACTAATGATTTAATTTGGCGTATAATAAATATGCATGAGCAAATGTAGGCACTTTTTTCCTATATCTCTAAAGAAAGAACAGAATAATTAAACATAAAAGTATCTTAAAACTTTTTCTTTGTAGGAGCAAGCATAAAACATCAGTGATTACCCTAAAGAACATGAGAGAGGAAGATAGAGAGCATTTTTGTACTTTTTAATCTTACGTAGATAGATCAAGACCTTGCCTAAAGCATCATTTTTTTGTATAGATATTTGTAAATATAATGTTAAGTTGAAAACAATGTTTAGGGCACATTAACTTTAAACACTCTGTTAATATAGTTAAAACATAGTTATGAGAATATTGTATGATATTAAAAAACAATTTAGTACTACTATAGTAGATATAATTACTTATTTGAAGCTAGCAACTACAAGTATGTAATCTATTTTTACAACTCCTAAGCTATTTTTTAATTATTTCTTAAGAGTACAGTTGACCAGTAATTTTTTTTTCAATTTTACATGAAAATTATATGATAAAGCAAAAGCAATAATTGTATGGCTGCAAAATGGAAACTCCAAGAGCAAACCCAGGAAACTGAAACACTAGATTGCCACTGCTTCTGATGATCTTCTTGACAACAATGGCCCATAAATGAGATAAAAAAGCAATGTAGGCACGTGCAAGGTATTAGAGTAAGTGATCAAGGAAATTATCGTTTATCTTTGTCTACCCATCAAAAATCGCAAAATTAACAATACTTAAAAAACTTTAAAAAAATAAGGAATATTCAGAAGTAGCGCAATACTGGGGACATTAGAATGTCATCTAAACAAGGGTTCCTGGAAGAAAGTCAGTTCATATTGATATGAAATGGGACATATTTCTCTTTAAAATCTTTTATATCTTAGTTAGTTATGCAACAGACATATTGTACTTTGTTTCTTTCTATTTAGTAACATACTATCCATTTACTTAACACATACACAGTCAAAATATTGTCATGTGGGCAAAACAGAGAGGTAATCCTTAAGAATTATCTGTCTTATGCCTTTTCATGTGTTTTTCAATTTCCCTATTTTGCCAATTAGGAAGTTTCTATTTCTGCTTTTTTTAATAAAGCAAGAAATGGAAAATAATTTTAAAAAGACACTTTGCGTGTCCAACTACAAGGGAAAAACGGCAAATTAATGCAGCATGTGTGAGGAAACAAATTCAAATATAACTAAAAACATATTTGTAAAAAAGCATCTAAACTAAGATGTTTTTTTAAGAATAATGTTGACATACTATAAATATTTTTCATAAATATAGAAAATATCATAAATAAGAAATTTAAATAACCTAAACAGTAACTAACTGATTTTCTATACATTATTAAAAATAGATTGATTTTAATGTGTACAGTCTGTAAATTTCCATTCTATTGAACTTGAAATTTATTTTAAAATATCCAACTCAAATCTAAAAGTTAAGAACCTCAAGCATCCATATCTCCTAACCTAAATTAAAGGCGTTTTCAGAAATTCACTCCGAGCGACCAGGTTGTTATTTGTATATTCCACCTGGTTACATGTCCAGTTCAGATAAGCAACTAAAATAACCGTAGTCTTTGAGTGGGGCTACGCAGGCTGGTTTGCGATTTGAGGTTAGGTAATACTCGTCTATCACGCTTCGAAAGGGAGTGGAGCGAGGCAGGTGTGATAGAAAGAAACAACTTGCATGAAGGTATATCTATGATTGTCAGTTACACACAAGACAAAGAAGAGTAGTCATTTTTATAACTACCACTGCATTTATTAAAACTTATAGGTTATGTCAGTCAATTTTAAACAAAGATTTCATTCGAACATTCACCAACCTGATGGGTTTGATTTCCCCACCCAGAGTTAATTTCCGAAAATGCCTTAAGTACGCTTAAAGAAAAATTCAAAGGAGACATAAAGGGGGAGGATTCTTCAAATAAATCCTTAATGGTTGGAATAGGAACTAGCTCAGAGATGTGTTTAGAGGGTTTCTGTACATTCTTTCTTTCTGATCTAAACTGTCGAAAAGTATTATATATAAAAATTACAACTTTTTACCTTCAAAAATTTAATTGAGGGTGGGGGATAAGAAGATGGAATTTCAATCAAAATAAATCACTGCCAGGGTGTGGTTCTCCTTCCAAGGATACAAGAATCATTATAATAATATAATAGGGCCGGCGGTAAACGAGTGGTGTCAGTGCATCACTCGTGTTCCAAGGGTCGTGGGTTCGAATCCCACTTGGGGCGGCGAAATTTTTCTAATTGGAAAATTCCGCCACCTCAACTATGGCTTGTGTGTATTCGTGTTGCATGTTAGATGGGGGACAGATGACCTTAGATGTTGATTCCCCCATAGTGCAGGCGTGAAATAAAAAAAATAATAATAATATAATAATAAATGCTACAACCCATCACCTGCGAACCAGGCCCCAGAAGATATGTAGCTTATGCGGGAGGGTGGGGGCGATTATTATCATTATGCATGCCCAACGCGCAGCTGCAGCCGACTTACAGATGGAACAGCGCAAATTTCACATTTGTGTCACAACTAAGGAAAACTGCAGAAAACCTTAACCAGATCTGCCGGTGTGTACTTTGTCATACACACACACACTGCTGTGTAGAGATACTGAATAAATAAACAAACTGGGTGCATCATTGCTCCAGCAATTCTAATCTAAAGCATAATATACATTCATTTTAAAATAATACTAGGAATAGGAAAATCAATACCGTATCAATTTATGACAAAGAATTCACTATTGATAAAAAAAATCTTAATTCAGAAGATCGAGTTTACTTTGAATGTTCGTAAACAAAGATGAAACAAACCACTCTGGCACTCTGTTCTGGTTTGGAGCAGTTAAATTGCGAGTAATGAATCCTTTTTTGAAGGTGGAGCCAGCATCACTAAATAGCTCTCGCTCTTCAATCACGTTGCCATTTATTGTAGTAGAATTACCTCATCAATCTGAAACAATAGGCAGTAGCAAAAGAGCTGCTATTTATCTTTGCAATTATTGCTAGGTTTTTGATTCAATTAAACATGGCCAACAGAACTCTAAATAATGTGAAAATATTGTAATATGCGTTCAAAAAAGAGAACTAAAATTTAAAAGCTCAACTTCTGCTTCGCTTTATCATACAATTTCTTAACAAAATATGTTAATGTATTATTTTGGTGATTTTCAATGTTACCAGAAAAGGCAAAACAAATCTGATCCAGTTGCTTTTTGAACTGAAATTTTCAGATTGACATGCTCTATCTTTAACATTTCCCAATTAGAAACAAATGCAGTGCATTGTTTAGTTTTTTTCTTTTTAGAGCAAGATTACTGATGTTTTTGCCCATCCCATCGATATACCATACAATTACCTATATACCGAAGATTGCACCCTACACAATGTCCATCAAATAATTATCTTGAGCAAAACAAATTAAACTAGAATTTACATTTAAAAAAAAAAAAAATATTCTTCTTTTCGTCAATTTTGTTACAAATCGCATTAATAATGCTCTTTAGTACCTAGGCCTTTTACGTAACAGTCACCTATGATCTTTCATTATTATCTTACTACTATTAGTTTGATTTTTAATAAAATCCCACAACACATACATTTCTTTAACTAATAAATCCGGTGGACCATATAAGAAAATTTTCGAATTATTATATGATGCACTCTGTGTAGCTATTTCATCCAGGTTTTTGCATGATAACACCAACGATCGTACGCTTGTATGTTGTATGTTTCTATTTTTGGCTAAAATGCCTGTGATGAGGACGTCGTCTATCCAGAAATATTTCGATTTTTGAACCTCTTGATATAACATAAATAATACATCAGGTGAATACAACAATGCCCAACCAGGGCAATACGGAGGATAGTAGCGATCCTTATATTCATGAAAAGATACCCTCCACTTTGAACGAAAAGTTCGTTTGACTGGTGAATTTATTAATGGTGTGCATAATAATAAATTTCTAGCACCATATGGAGATAACTCTACTGTTAAGAAATCCATCATTGTAGGCATATTAACAAATACATCGTCATCAGTCTTAAGTATGTATTTGGCCTGTGGGCAATGGTAAATAGCATATTTGAATGCCATAACATGTTTGTACGTCATATTTTTATAGGCATCTAGAAATCTTCCTTGTATAAAGTCCTTATATTTCCTATTTTCTTCTTCCAACTTCTTCTGCAGCTTTAAGTCTTGTACATTTCCCAATATGAAAATAACCTTTAAGTTCTTCCTGCTTTTACCCCATGTTTGACGGATGCTTTTCCTTCGCTCGAAATTTTTAGGAGAAGTGTGGATGAGGACCAACAAAAGAGGATTAGGTGGGCATTCGGTTAAAATGTCAAATTTAAAATCATTAAGGTTCATTAGTTTGGAATAGTCAGAGGTAGGTAATTGTTCTATAGGATAAGTGTAACTGGAATTGAAGGTGTTTAGGGTATAAATGGGAACATTTTGAGTAGTATATTGAGGTGTTACAGGGGAAGAAGGATAAGGACCGACGATATTCATTTGCCATATTGATAAACAAATTATTAAAGCCAGGAATATGAAAGCGAAGTTTGGCCAAAACCTCCTTTCCAACATTCTGAGATATTTTGTGGAAATAATGTCATGAATTGGAGTCGGCCCTTGGAAGCATCTGGAATGAAAAAAGAAGTTCTTAGTTAATTATTCACTTCAAGAATATTTAAACAATAAAATAAAGTTACAAGATAATGCAACATATTTGATAATAAAATATGGAATCAGTGGTGTACTGAAGGAATAATTATTAAGATTTCTCTATGGCTTAATAAATGTAGAGGGCAGCTGGAGAAACTACCTTATTAAATGTTTTGACAATGGTTAATCACAGATCATGGTTGCCAATTTCAAATTATAATTTGAAAGGGTGTACTGTGGATAGATAATTACAGTAAAACAAAAATAAGTGATCTTTCAAATTTATTATAGGTAAAAGGGTTAACAATATAGTTTTTATCTTGTTCCCTGTATTTCTAATGACCATGGCACACTATTTTATAATATTATTTGAAAATTATTATCTGTGATTAATCCAACGCAAAGTTTCAGTCAAAACAGTAAGTTTCTTTTTTAAAAATGTATTATCAGATTCTAATCTCTTTAGGTTAGCAAAAAAACAAAAGTTCCATAAATACTGCACATAAATGCTATAGTGGAGTGCATAGGCGCAACTAGGGAGGGCGAGGCTGGGGGGTGCTAAGCACCCGCAAAATCAGAATTAGCACCCACTAAGTCAAAAAAATTTTCAAAGTATGTTTGGCATTTTTTTAATTAACAAATAAACTGGAAACATATATTTTATTGTAAAAACTAGAAAAGGTACAAATAAGTAATTGAATTAGAATAGTCTGAAAGGCGGAACAGCGGCTGTGGAAATTTCGATGACGCGACACTGGTAGTGGATCTCTGTCTTGGCTTTTGTAATTTAGGTATATTTAGTTATTTGTTGAAGTTGTTAAACCTAGGCATCTACTATAAGCTGTGCTATAAGTAGATACTATAATATGTACAAGGTGGCTCATATAAAACCTGGGAAACTGTAAGGGCTACAAGAAAAAGTTGAATAATAAAGTTGGTTATAAAACAAATTTTAATTTTATAATATTTTTGTATATACAGGATGAGTCGTTTCGCTATGGTTAGTATCAACTTTTTTATCTTAAATTGATCACCCTGTATATCCTTACGATTTTCATTTCTACAATTTATTATAAGTATTTTTGGTTAATACATTGTATTTCGAAATTCCACACAGTTCCTTTAATTTTTTTTTAAGAGGGCTACATTTCTATTGCAAATTTACATACAAATTACATTAAACTAATTACAATAACAATACACGGTTCTTATAAATAGCTAAGTCATCATTTTTCATAAATTTATTGTGGCATACTATTCAGTGTTCATGTAAAAGTGTATCAAGGTAAAAGTCTCATTTTTTTTTCAAATGCAATCTGTATGTTTTAAAGCTTTCAACGTTTTTGTTCTGTCTTGTACATTGTTGTGTACCTCAACAATATAACTCCGATTCATCTACTCCTTACACCTTAAAAAGTCTTATAATAATAATGAAAAAACCCGAGGCCAGGGACGAGTTTTAGCCCAGATCTGGCAGTGTAAAAAATTCAAAACCAGGGTGAGGCGTCAGCCCGGACCTGTTAAAAAACTAGTTAAAAGGCCGGTACTGTAAAAATCGGTAAAAATAGTACCGTACAAGTGTTTTCACCAACTTCTCAAATCCTCACTTGAATAAATTATACTGCTTGGGTTGACAACTCCGTGAAAACTATAACATTCACAAAATCCATCACCTATTCGACCTATTCTCTCCTGTAAAGATCTATCACGACAATTCCGATTCCGCTCCCTTTTCCAAAACGAACATTTTAAACTTACTTTGTGCAGGCTACGCTAAGCTTCAGCGCAGAGTTACAAAATTACGTATGATTATGTATGGTCTAGTGGATTGAACACCCTGTATATTATTATTATTATTCAACAATGATATTGTGAAAAAACGATAATTTAGATATTTATAAGCGGCACTTATTATTATAGTTATGCAGTGTGTAAATTTATTTTTTAAATAAATTTAATTAATTAATAAATTAAATAGTTACATTTTCAAAATTAAACCTGGGAAACTGAATTTACTCAAAAACTATGCAGAATTTCAGGCTATATGTATTAACCAAAAATACTTAAAATAGCGTGTAGACTCGAAAAACGTAATGATACAGAGGGTGTTCCATTTAAAATAAAAAAGTTGATAGTAGCCATAGTACAATTGCTGACCCTGTATATAGAAAACTACTACAAATGCTGAGTTCGGTATTTCAGCTCTTTTTGCTCTGAAATCTCTTTTGCTATAGTTACAATTATTTACAACAACGGATACCATAGAAACTGAGCTCTTCAAGTTAACAGATCTTAAATACCAAACTCGGCTAAAATCAAAATTTGTTTTCTATTAATAACCTGTTGGTTATTCTTAATAACCTTTGCCGGTAATTCTATAACAATGTTTTGTTATTTAACTTTCTTTCATAAATCTTATTACAGTTTCCAAGATAAGGTACTATGCATAAATAAATACATAGCCTTTATTGAAAAAGAAAATATATTAATCTGAATCCCCGGAAGACCTATAGATAGCTGTTAGCTAAACATTTAGACAATTGAAAGAAATCTAACAGCATAAAAAGGAAAAGGTCTCTTACAAAATGCTCCAAGCAAAAATACACCTTTGGCACAATTTTAAATTTAGCCCCCCCAAAAATTAGATACTAGTTGCGCCTATGGTGGAGTGAGTAGTACCTATATACTTTGGGTTACCAGCTGTGTTAGTGTTTTAGAACACACTGTTTGTGTGTTCAATAAAAGTTGCTAATACATTATTCATCATGCAAATGATTATTCATATGTTATAAATGTTTTATCAGTCTTGGCCTTTAAAATAATATGTATTCAGAAATAATTTGTTACTCCGTATTAAATATACATTAGTGAGTTATTAGGTAAAAATTAATCTGGATTCATCAGGTTACTATTCGTATTCCTTTGTTATTCTTTTTAATGTCATTAATAATATTGACAAAAGCTCTAACCTGATCAATCCAGTTTAAAAGTTTTACAAATGCAAATGTACAGGGTGAATCATTCATTCTGACAAATATATACCTATCCTTCAAAAAAAAAAGGTAATACATACTAGATTTGTTTGATATCAAAAGAGCCACAAATGGTACTATGTGTTTCACCATAGATGGCGTTGCTGTAGGTGAAACTAAGGTCAACTTCAGTTTTTAAACCCCTATTTTTTATTGCATATTCTTGTACTTGGGTTGTGTTATTTTTGAAATAGTACAACGAAAACTTTTTCATTAACAATCTTTATAGTTATAAGCTGTGGAAACAATGGTACTGCAGTCATTAGCATTACTAAAGATACGGATTAATACCTGAGGTGTCAGTACCTGATTCTTCTAAAAATCATATAAACTTGTTACTTACATTAAATAAAATAGATTTTAATGCTTTTAGCTCCATGTTTTTTGATTTTAATTTTATATTCATTTTTAAAGTTAGCGACAGCACCCAATTTGATTCGTTGTATAGCAAGTGGACCAGTAAAACAAAGTTGGCAAAGTCCATGCATGTTGTACATCTTTAGACTATATCATGACCTAAGAAGTTCAAAAACATCAACCACTTCCCCCCCTAGCCTTACCCCCCCAAGTTCCCAGGGAAAAAAATCTCGAAGTCCCTATGCTTGTATATGATACTGTCACGAATGAAATTATTTGAATCCTTAGATTATTCAAGTGTTTTATTACAGTCCGTTCGTCGAGAACTGCCGCAGGACGTAAACACACTTGAACTTAGCTGACCCTTGTAGCTTCATTTACGATGATGCGAGTTTGCGTACCGTGTGCGCTTAACGCGCTATTACGGTTGCAGCGTAATATGGAGTGGAAAGTGATTGCATTATACGTGTTTCCGCATTTATGTAAAGTAGTTTAAGCGTTAATGCGACCACGTGCGCGCCGACCAATAGCATCGCTTATAGTTTGTTTAGTGCTAACTTCAAGTGTATTTTGGTCTTGCGACAGGTCTCAGCGAACGGACCTTAAGTTATTTAAACTACGATGGAATGTTGCTTAGAATGCTGAGAAGACAAGGTGCATTAACAACTCTTAACTGAAGTTGACCTTCTGTCAAATGTAAGAAACACTTGCAATATCCATAAAAAAGAGAGAAGTTGTATTGAAGAAGTGCATCACCTATTCAATAATCTCAAGATATGCAGCTTATTTAGAAACCTTCATACATGATTAGGGCTGTGCATAATAATCGATTAATGGGGCCTCCAATTATTTTTTTAAATAATCAATCAATCGATTAATTGATTATTAATTTTAAAAAATAATTAAAGGTCCCATTAATTGATTAATCGATCTTTAAAACCTAAAGTGGCCCTTAACATATCCAGTAATAGTAAATTTTAATTTACCCATCTGAAAATTGTATATGTATTTTTTTAACATTCATTAAAAAAAAATTGCTGCACTATAAGTTAGGCTGTGCATAATAATCGATTAAATTGGTTTTTTTTCAATAATTATTTTTTTTTTATATATTATTTTTCAATAAATCAATGAATCGATTTAATGAATTATTTTTTTTAATGGAGTTCTGATTATATTAATTTCCATAATTGCATCATAGCCCTACACATGATATACCATAACACTCCTCGTAATCTAAAGACTTCAGAAGCACCACCCAAAAGAACCACCCTCCCCCAACCAATACTCCTTACCCCCCCACCCCCAGTAAAGACACTTGAAAGATTTTTTTATTTTTTTGCAAAAAAATTTGTTTGAGTGAGAGATGTCTGAGCTAGGTTGGTTACTTAACATTTTGTTCTTATTGTATACGCAGATTGATTACCATACACCAGGACAAACTTGGAAAACAGAAAATTGGTCCTCGTGAACTAGAGTGCTTTGCTCCGTTTATAGCTTCTAAGGCATGCATCTAATCTTAATAGGCCTCCTTTACACAGGAATAAGATATGAAAATGTGAATTATTTAATTTTATCCAAATCTGTTTACTAATAGAAAGTCTTTACATTCTTGCAGCTTTTTACAAAACATATATTTAGTAGAAAGAATAAAAATTATAAAATCAATGGATAAGATTTTTGTTGGGCAAATCTGTACAATAGGGAGGCACCACCTGAAGAGGGTGCTAACTTTACAGACCTAAGCTCCAAATTGAACTGCTGTAACTGGCTAACTGGTAATTTTAACTGAAAAAGATTCTAGGTATATGAAATAAAATGGACTTTCTGCATTTGCTAAAATGCAAACTAGTAAGTAGTTGATGTGAATCCTCGACGTTTCTTAAAACCCAATTTTTAAAACTCTGAAGATCTGAATCTGATATTTGAAACTCTGTATCTGGAATTCGGAGACTTTGAATCTAAATTAAAAAGTCTGAAAGCTCAATCTTATACTCTGACATTCTTAATGACAAGTCTGTAAATTAGATATCTAGAAGTTTTTAATCTACTGCACTTTGAAATTTTAAAATTCAGGTCTGTTAGTTCAATCTGCTAATGATTTAAAATCTTTAAATATAAAAAAATTTAATTTTCCATATTTGCAATTTTTAATATTTTAAAACTTCTTCACTTTAGTACTTTGGATTTTTGGAGCTTTAAAGCTACATAATCAATTTCAAGATCCTAAAAGCTTACATTCTTGAAACTTCAATTCAGAACCCTAAAACAGCTGTGCTTCAGAAATTCTTACTCCCTGAAGCTTAACATCATTGAAATTACTATCTCTAAAGCTATGAAAAATCTGAAACTACCTAAGTTTGAAACATCAAACCCCGGAGTATGAAACACTAAAATTTGGAAACGATAGTGAATAGAATTGCAAGACTTGAGAAATTAAAACTTCGATTTTTTGAATTTTAAAAACTGGAAATCTTGATTTGAAAAGATTTTTTGGAAATTAAATCTATAAATTCTGAAGCTTTGAACTCCTAAAACTGTTTTGAGTACTTAAAATTCTGCTGTTCTGTGAAATCTCAAAAGCTATGAGCTTCTAAGTCTGAGTCCCAAATATTCTCCAATTCTTATTTTTTTCTACATGTAAACGGGAAAACAAGTAATGTATGTAAAAGTATAGAGTAGAAGATACAACGCGGAAGCTTTAAATATTTTTATGATAAAACTAGCGATTTAAACATGAAAAGATATCAAAAATCCGCCCATTCACGAATCTCTACTATCAGCATAAGCATAGATATCTCTACATTTAAACAATTCATGACCAGTACAAGGTTAAACTCACAAATTATTAAGCGCTTATTCTTTCTATATATTTAACATTAAAAAAAATAAGATTAGACAGTACATTACTTATTTATCGAAAACACTTTACTCTTTGTAATGTTTGAAATTTATTTCTAACCTCTTTTCTAGGAAGAATAGTAGAAAAGCTTAAAGTAATAAATGAAACTAAATAATCTCACAATTAATTTAAAAAAAAAACACCCTCATTGGTCCATAAATAACGAAGATTTGAAATTTGTTTTTCCCTCTCTATTCCTAATCTTTTAAATTTTTATTTATGTATTAATTCACGCACGCGTTTTTTTTTCGAAAAATTATTCGAAGCTTAATCGGATGTTATACGTTCAAACATTGTCGCTAGAGGGCGTTAACCAAAAAACCACCTTTATGGCATATATATGAGGAATGGTTAAGAGATATTGAACTGCTGTTTGAACTACCCTCCAATTAAAGTTTTATCAAAATATCTTATTCACGTAGTAACATAGATGTTACTATTATGATAACCTCTCTGCTTTTAGAATCGGCGAGGATAAATCAACTGTATACCAGTACGATCTAACCCTCCTTGCTCCACTTTCCTCCTCCCCACCCATAGGGTGCAGTATATCAGCAACTGACCTAATCTGATATGCCAGGTATCGTTGGCAAAGCTTCTGTGGCAAATCAATTGTCGTACCTAATTCCCAAAAGTTTGTTTTGAAAAAGACTTCTGAGTTTTCTCTCTCTCTCTTTCCTTTTGTTGGGGGAGACTGCATTGGTCTCAAAGAAGGCGTGGATGATCCATCACCAATATTTACCCTTAAAGAACTATTCGTAAATAATCGACACATAAAAAATAAACTGGTAAGTGTAAGGTCTATTTTTATTTGTTTTCCGCTTTGTTAACTGCCACAGTAAGCTCAATTTATCAAGTCGTTATCGGTTGCTAAGAAAACAACATAATCACATAACTTATAATTTATAACGTGTGTAGAACTGTTATGGCCAACAAAATTCTGACCGACTATAACTTTTTCAGTAAATACATTTTTATTTTTATGCGCAGATACATTATAAGTAGCCTATTATTGCTAGATTCATCTAAACATAACCGTCTCTTTATGGCCCAAGGGCCTCTATATGGTCCGATGGGCAATAAAGAAACGTCAATTAAATGTCAGAGCTGTTTTTTTGTAGAACTTGATTGGTTCTTAATATAGTTTGTAAGCTTATCACCAATGAAAATAAGCTGAAATTAAATATTTTGGAATAGTAACTATAGTAACGTACAGTGCCGGCCTTAGCCCTCTTGGCACCCTCGGGCAGAGTCCTTTATAGAGCCCCTATTAACTTTAAAAAGTTACTGTTACCGAAAAAAATTGATTTTATCGATTATAATAAATTAGCATAGATTAAAAATACATGAACATATTTTTTACGCACGCAAAGAAAATTTTAAAATAATTTGAATTATTTACTAAAGTTAACTTGTCGGGCCTTTTTACCGGCGAAATTGTTAATTAGACCAGAAAAGTCTAAGTTTTCGACGATGTAAATACTACCAGTTCATTAAATCGTGTCGATTTTGTTAATTGTTTAATGATTTTACCAATGGCGCCTTCAGCACCCCTGCGCCCCAACCAGCCTGGCGCCCTCGAGCGACGCCCGACCTCGCCACCCCTAAAGGCCGACACTGGTAACGTACTTCGTATAAGCACATAAGTATGGGCACAGCGGCTTCATGTACCTACGTACTCATTTAATTATATTTGTTATACAATAATAGATGTGTGATAAAAACTTAATCTGTGCATAAAATAGTGTATGTATAGCGGGCATAACTAGCTTTTATGGCCCTATAGCCTTTTCCTAAAAAACCGCTTCTGGCCATAAAAGTTTCTTTATGCCCTAATACATAAATAACTATTAATAGTGTCGTTAATGCAAAAAAAGATATACGATACTCCAATCCATTGTAAGTACTTAACAATTTAAGTGCTTACAACAAATTTCCAATAATTTCCCAATTTTTCCAAATTCCAACAATACAAATAAATAAAGAAGGCTTTTATCCATAAAGATAACAGCTTAGCACCCAAGGCGAAATCGTGTACTGATGTTTACTAAACTAATAAATAAATATCAACCGTGCTTGCTTAAAAACGCCAAAACAACAGTCTTTTTCTTAAAGGTGCAGATAAACATCTGTTTAAAACAAATGTTGTTTGTTTTTCTGGTTAATACGACTCGAATCGGTCTCTTCTTTTCATTTTTTTTGGGTTCCAAAACTATGACAACTCTTTCGTTTGGTATGTAGAGGTCTACTACAACGCTATTTAACGACCGTGTATACTTTTATGACAACTCCACCACTTTGATGTGATTATTTTTTCTGTAGATCTATTATTTATGGACCAGTTACGCAACGATTTTGCCTTGGTTCAACACTTTAAATGTCGAGGAAAAGAAAACGGAGCCCAAGCAGCATGTTTAGTTATCGCCGCCTACCAGCAGGTATTATTACAAACCTGAAACTAAAATGGGGATCATTTTTTGGTAGCAGATACGTTGCAGTGACCTCTTTGGAACTTGTCAAGTTACATTTCGGTTACGTTTAGGCTACGTAGTGAGAACGTGGCGGCAGAGTAATTGCTACTTTCGTGGAACTGTTCTCTTTGACACATCGTGTTGCGTGTCGCGCTCTCGTTCTCTTGCAACTTAAAAATATTCTATCACAAAATGGATTACTATTTTATCTATAATACGTACTTAATACAAAGAGAGATGAAATGTTTGATTATTTTGTAATTCCAGTATACCAAAATTATAAACTGCCGCAACTTTTCTGTTAAATGTGATGATGATAGATCGAAAAATAACAACGCGCGTTCTTTAAATATATTTTTTAATTAAAAACGTTTTTAATAAAATATATGGCAAAAATAGTTATAAGTTGATACAAACGATATAAACCATATTTTATATTATTCCTAAGGCACAACTTGTTATTTTTATTGGAGGTAGTAAAATATCTATTAACATTTATAACAAATTGCAAATTAATTAATGGCCTCCAACATTTTACAAGTAAATATGGAGTAGATTACGAAAAATCTTTTTAAAGTATTATTCACTGTAAAATGCGCGTCTAAAATTTGTGTCACTTCTACAACAAATTCTACTTCAAGTTAGTGTTTCCACGAAGTATAAAATAGGTTAAAAAACTTTGGAACTTTCAAGTGACTCTTACTATAAAACGATGTCAAAAGGTTTTCGTAACCACAGTTCCTAATGTCACTGCAAAATTCCCATTGGAACGTTTAAGTTTAACCTCACATTTAACCATAATCATGAACAACACATTTTTTATACTAATACTACATAAGAAGATATGGCATATTTTAAGGTTGCGACAAAAGAAAAAAAGAGGAATATTACTTCACCGTTGTTCCCTATAAATGGGAGAAAAATAATATTTTGTATTGGCCCCAACTTACTACCAGTGCAAAAACACAATTAACCTCCAAATTCCAAACTAGCCGACAGCAGATATGCATCTATTAGGTAATCGAACTACCAATCAAATGGTGTTTTTATGGTGCCGACGGAAATATTTGCCCATAGCGGCCATCATTATTTGGATCGATTAGGCCAATTTATTAGGTAATCGGATAGTCTGTCGAATGGCGATTTTATGGTGCCGACGGGAATATTTGACCACAGTAACCATATTGGTTTGGATTGCCTAACAGTAGTTACTGTCGCTTTGTTGTAATTTTTAATAGTAACTGGAACTTTGTAGTAATTCTGATGCAAAACAATAGTAAAATTAACTTTAAAGGAGAACTTTCAGTGGCTTCATTTTAAAGTAGCTTCGGGTAAGTTACTGCTACAATCATACCACTTTGAAGTTGCAACGACTTTAAAGTAATTATACTAAGTGGCAATACCGTTCCACATACTTTAAAAGTTACTCAAAAGCAATGGACTACATAATTCCAATAAATAATTGAAACAACTGTACATCATGACTCAAATATTCGAAACTGAAGTAATTAAACATATAAAGTTAACAATTTAGTTGTAGTTACGTAGCAACTACTCAATCAAAGTTCCGATCTACGTTACTGCTACTTAGGTGCTGCTTAGAAGAGTTAGTAGATGACTAAAGTGGTGGGGATGGTAATTCCACCCTTCTTGTCTAGGCTGTTTTCCTTGTATCTCGCGATTTATAAGATTTTTTTTGTTACACTTTCTTACACAGATCGGCATTCCCGCGATGAAGGGCAAGAGAGAAGGTAAATGATTGGGAAGTAAGATTAACAGATAACGATCGGGAGAAGCAGCATATTTATCTCATAACAGCGTGCAGGGTTAATAGTTATAAAAAATATACGTTATTTGAAAAGCAGTTGGTATTAAATTACTGAAAAATAAAAATATTACATCAGTAGTGGTCACATTCGAATGCTCTACTATATTCAACAAATCTATACCTTGTATGCGTAATTTGGAGTAATTTTATGTAATGTTCATAATGCCGCCATCTAATTTTATGTAATTCAGAATAATTGGAAGTCATTTCAGCTGAACTATGCGTATTGGTTCGTAGAAAGCTTTAGACTTTTTGTAAGCTAAAAAGTTCTTTATCCTTTTGAAATTATGTGCCACTGCGATAAGCAATTTGAGGCCATTTTAACGCAATTTTGGATATTTTGAATGTATTCACTATAAAGGTGGCGTTTTCAAGGTTGCAATTATGGAATAGCTCTAGTATCAATTTCGTTTTTTATGAATATTTTTAATTCTTCAGAAAATCATTAAAAGTAACAAAAACAAAATTATTATACAGTAGTTAAGTAATTACTACTTCAACCGCTCATGTTTTTAGAAGATTTCACCACTGGATTTTTGTTTCGTGAGATTAAGTTTTTAAGATTATTGTATTTGAAGCACGCGTGTATTCGAGTCACGAATTACTGAAGTCTAGTAGCAATAAAATGAATAAATACACATAAAGAAAACCTATACAGGAGGTATTATTATTAACAAAATAGACACTTACGAGAATGACGAAGTAAACAATAAAATCCATTCTTTTATAGCAAATATCATCAGAACAGTTCATTTTATATCACGTTTCTAAATCAACAAATAAATCGGTCAGAAGAGAATCAATTAATTGAACCAGCCGAGAATCACTATAAAAGGCATGCAGAGGTCAAGTTTTTAAATTGGCAGGGTTCTTGTATGTGCTATCAATTGCCCTACTAAAGTTAACATTTAATTATATCCTAACGTGATCGTTATCGTTTTTTTATGCGTGAATAAAATAATTTTCTAGAGCACCAAAGGAAGAGGGGGGGGCAAGGCTTTTCCTGTAGTGCGAACTACTTTCGTTAAAGGAAAAAAAATAAGAAAAAACGAATTCACTTCCTCATTCTTGCTATTGATCGAAATTTCCTCTTCAGAGAAAAGCAAACATTATCAAAGCGAAAATGCTACTAAATATAGCAAAGTTCTTAGACAAACAAAATCAAGGAATTCATAAAGGGGAGAAATCGAGGAAGGAAAATGTTCACAATGCACTGTTATTAAGCTGTGGCATCTATATCTGGTTGGGCAAAAATTAATGTATATAAATGATTTTTCTGTTTTAATGCTAATTAAGACTAATTAAAAACGAAAGATAAATAAAACAGTCAGTATTTTGTGGCTAGGAATTATTTACTTTCTGAGATTTCAAATTTATGAACTTACTGAATATTAAAGATTTTTCGTCTATTTTTATTTTGCTTTAACATAACAATGTCATTCACCCTTCGTTGTGTTGTCGACATTTTCGATCTTGATTATGACTAAGCTTATTAGAATTTAGCCGGACCGAAATAATTCCACCCTTCGTGAACCACGGGCTCGCGGTTTTACTAACCACTTATTACTCCCTTACTTATCCACGACGACTTTCGCCATTTTAATTTCTGTCTGCTATTAATAAATTATGTCCTGGAAACCTTTAGGAGGTCCGCATGCTAACTTTCGTTACACAAGAGCTAATTGATATATTGTAATATATTTAAAATCTCGAAATAACTATATGTGAAATTAGAAAACATCGGACGTCTGGTCTTTTTTCAAAGTATAATATCCTTTTTTTGTAAATTATGGTTTGAGTGAAACTGTAATGAAACGAGTAGTCCAATGGTTTATCTCAGAAACTAAATTATATGAAAAAAAATTAGCACAGGGTGTGTCTACAAGATAGGACGATTTAACCAAACTTACCTCTATCAAAAGTGTTTCGCTAAGGCGCTATCGAATGTCAAAAACCTTAAAAAATGTATATTTTTCTAAATAACAAACGATTGCTTTTAGCGATGGGGATGAAATTTGGTATGTGAGTCTGTACTGAAAAAATAGTTCTTGGCAACATTTTTTTTAATAGTTTATAAAGCTCAAGTTTTTTAAACGGTTTGATCAATATTTTTTAGAGATGCATCGAAGCTTTGGTTTTGCTTCGGTATTCGGCCGACCGAAGCAAATCTTTCTAATTTTTTCTTACACAATCTAGTTTATTTAAATATTGTATTTTAACTGCAAAAATAATTATTTAGCGTTTAACCAAACGAAATTCTAAGTTTGTAAAATATGCATCAGCATTTATTTAATTCCTACAATCGCTAACGTAAAAACATTTTCAAGTCCTGTATAGACGATGACGCAACGGGAGCGTACATATATTCTTCCGACTAGTATGCGCATTAATAACCATAACAATAATTAATAAAAAATATACAGTAGGTATTTCTTTAAAAACAACAACGAAAAATATTCAAGTGTAAAATTTGTGAACAGGAAATATAAAGAGGCGGAATAGGAAAACTTTCAACCGTGACATCAATGAAAAATCATATCATACGTAACCATGAGCATGAACTTGAAATTGAAAAACAGTGTGATGAGTGTGATCAGGGAAATCAGGACTATCTTTCTGTCTTTTTAATTTTGAGTTTTATTATCATTTTTATAATCGTAATTTGAGTATATTGTATTTAAAAAGTGCAAGTACACAAGAGAAATAGATAGTTACCGGAAAATGCCGAAAACCTACTTTTTATCTGCCACAATCTTCCTAAATTAAATTTTAAATACTAAAATGTTTTTAATGCTATTATATTATGTTGTAGTATTTTAATTAAATTTTTGACATCAAATTTTTTATACTACGATATTGTTCATTTTTAAATTAAATTTGTTTAGTTATATTATTTATTATTTTATTAAAGCAAAATGCGTAGTATTAAATGCATTTTTCGGACACCAATGTTTTTATTTTGTGACAATTTTGTATTCAATAAAATTAATCAAAATTCAAATTTCTATTCTGCGTCGGCCGAATATTCGGCAAATTTTAATGGCCGAATATTCGATACATCATCACTAATATTTTTCCAACTTTTCTATCTACAGATAGGTATTCTAATTTCTAACATTTTTTTGTCTCTTGTTCGATTTTGCTATCTGCCATAGTTTAGACAAAAACAATAATTTGATTTGCATGCCATGCACTGCAGCCATACATTATGGCTGCATTATGGTTAGAACTTTGCCGAGATACATTTTCATGCATGATGAGGCACCCCTTAATTTCACTTTTATTCAATTTTAATCAACAATGCCAGAATAGATGGACTAGTAAAGAAAATGATGTTCCAGTAAACTGGCCATCTCGCTCTCCTGATATGATGGATAATAATTTATTATGAGGAGCTTTAAAAGCCATGCTGTACTCCAGACTTGTAAATACGGAAGAGCAATTGTAATACAACAAACACACTAAAAGACAATCATGAAAGGGTACAATTTAATTCTTTGTGTCGTATTAATTTTTGTATTCATATAAATGATAGCCATATGTATTGTATGGAATTTGTCTAGTTATATTATGCTATAAATAAAGATATTATTATTATTATTATTATTTTTATTATTAAGATAGTTTTTGTTTTATTAACTTTTTTTTGAGCGTCAATACACTTTACATTAGATACATATAGGTGGAGTGCATGGCATGCAAATCAGATTATTTTTTTACCTAAACTATGCAGATAGCAAAATCGAACAGAGAAAAAATGTTAGAAATTAGAATATCTAACTGTAGAAAAAGTTTGAAAAATATTAGCCAAACCGTTAAAAAACTTGAGCTTCTTTATTTGTGGCCGATCAAATTTTGACCACTTACATAACACCCGCCATTAAAAAGATATTGCTAAAAAACTATTTTTTTATGAAGCACTTTTGGATAGAAGTAAGTTTGGTTAAATCGTGCTATTTTGGTCTCAGAAATATGTGGTAGCATCTTGTATAGACCTATTAGAGACATCCTGTATACAAATATAAAAGTTGTTTCTATTAACTAATTTATAATTTAGTAGTAGTGCCGAATTTTTTACTTGGTTATATAAAGGGTGATAATGTTACTTGTAATAACTTATAGGACATCCTATTATTACATTTTTGAATAACGCTCTTGAAGATAAATTTAACTATATTAGGAACACCGAAACGCACCGTCTTATTGACAATTATCTTCAGTAATAAATGGTCAATATTCAAATTGGGGAAGCAAAGTTGCTACTCATAACACTTTTTGAACTTTTATATTTGCACCAAAAAACTTGTGTTTTGTGATTAAAATATCCAAATCTTTTGACGGGGTTTGGAGTTTAAATTCCCTGCTTAAAACTTATAGAGAGGGTGTCACTTGCACAGCAGCAGGACTTGTTGCGGTCTAGCAAAACTTGCAATACTCACCGCCTCAAGATGGGAGCTGAGTGAGATTAGGTTAGGTTAGATAATAGTAAAGGTTAGCAGCATTTACCATTCGAATTTAGACCACGCCCCTTTTCTATGGACATTTCCACTCTTTCAAAATAGCGTGCCCGGTAAACTGCTTTCAATGTCAGTTTTTTTGTTTTTTTGTTAATACTGACGTATTGCAAGGGCTGTCCCCGATTGCATAAAGATCTTTGACGGCAAATATTTTCAATTTCCCACATTTAAAGTGACAATAATGGCAATAAAAGTGACAAAAGTGTAAAGGTAAGTACTCACAGCAGCGGATCCGCAGGCGGATGTCATACGATTGGTCGATTTGAGTTAAATCGACTCAAACCGACCAATCGTGTGACATCCGCCTGCGGATCCGCAGCTGTGAGTACTTGCCTTTAGTTATTTTCCTCCGTCGAATAGGTTCTGCATTCAACACTGGTTACAATAATCAGTTTTTGCCAAATTTTCACTTAAACCATTTTAAAATCAACTTTACAAGGTGTAGGCAAAAGTTGCTTGAAAGAAAATTTAACTGTTCATGGTGGGTTCGATTTCTTTGTTTGTGTCATGAGTGGATATGAACGCCACTTAGTGCATGGGCCTTCGTTTTCGAATTCAAAATTTCGAACAGTTCAACCTCGTTTTAAGCAAACCTTGCCTACTCCTTTAGACATTTGTCTTTGATATAGATACCATACAATCCGTTCCAGTTTAGACAATGAAGTGCTTTATTCAATGAAAGATGGTGACAATTCTTGATGCAAAAGGGAATAATGGCTGCGTCCAACGTCAGAAAGCTTTTCATAAAAATTAGAATGATAACAATAAAATTGATATTGGAATAGAAATAAAAACAGAGGTGAAAACCTCAAAGGCGAGCTGAAAACATTACTGCTACCTAGTCGTTATCCGTACCTCAAGGAGACTTACTCCATGTCGATTTTTGACAACAAAAACAAATGAAAATCGATAAACGGATGGAAGATCATTTTCTGAAGGCGGGGAATTTCCTCATTAGCAACGCGCAATCTGATGTATCGGACGCAGATTTAGAAAAATTTAGCAGCCAATAATTGCTAGACGTTAGGCAGATCTGTTTAGGTGCAGATAGGAGAAGATAGAATAAACTTTTCGCAGCGTTTTCGACACATTTTTGCAAAGCAATGCTTTTCAAGGCAAAATCCATATGTGAGCAGGCTATCTAACTATAAAGAAAAAGCCAAGCAGTCTTATCATACAGTGTGTACATAAAGTATGGAATTAATTCGATAAAAGGGAAAGTATTGATTTTTGGAAGAATTCCAAAAATACGTCAATTTTGTTTTTAACGTCCGCACTTTTTGACATAATATTCGAATATACAGGGTGATGCGTTTAAGTGTGGTGACGTCATCGACATTTTTTTTTTAATGGCAACTTGCATTTTTTATTCCATACTCTGACACTTCATACAATTACCAACATGGTAATGTAATAAGTTTGTTACCATACATAAAAAAATTTTTGAAAAAATAATTATGAAGACGGGAAAGTGCTATAGTCACCACACTTAAACGCATCGCTCTGTATATCCGATATGTCAAAAAGTGCGGACTTTAAAAACAAAATTGACATGTTTTTTTAATTTTTCCAAAAATCAATACTTTGCGTCTCGCTTTGCATTTAAGTGTGGTGACTTAGCACTTTCCCGTCTTCATAATTATTTTTTTCAGAAATTTCCTTATGTTAGGTAACAAACTTATTACATCACCATTTTGGCAATTGGATGAAGTGTCAGAATATGGAATTAAAAATGTAAGTTGCCATTTAAAAAAATGGCGATGACGTCACCACACTTAAACGCATCACCCTGTATATTCGAATATTATGTCAAAAATTGCGGACGTTAAAAACAAAATTGACGTGTTTTTGGAATTTTTCCAAAAATCAATACTTTCCCTTTTGTTGAAATTATTCCATACTTTATGTACACACTGTATAATGAATACCGTATATCGATAGCGGCAACCGCTTTCGAAAATATCAGGATAGAAAAATTCTTCCTATACAGTTTGTGATGCAAATCGAACACAAACACTGCGTGAAAGTCTAACTTGCCAATAAAAAACAAATATAGAAAAAAAGGCAAAATTAAAGGCTACTGCCATAATTATCTTTTCTTCAGCCGCCCGAGTATGACATTATAATATCAAATTATTTTGTATAAAAAGAAGGTCATTTATGAACTGTTACTGGTAGTCACCATAGCAACTGTACAAAAAATAATTGTGTTACGCGACACATTATTATTATTTTTTTAATTTTATTTTCTTTTATACTACTAATGCGAAATGAATAAAAGAATTCAAGTAAATATTAGATAGATAATCATTTAGCTTTTCTTTGGTAATTTGTTTAATTAGTGCAAAAAATGCATGGTTTTGGGACTAATAAAAAAGTTGCCGGACAACGCGTTAGCGGAGTCCGGCAATCTTCTGAGTTACTAAGATAAGTTAATTAGTAACAGTTCTTAAATGGTCTACTTTTTATACAAAATAATTTGATATTATAGTGTCATGTTCGTGCGGTTGGAGAAAAATATAATACGTTAATTTCTTAAGACTTAGAAACAAATCTTTCTTTTAAAATCTTTGTTGCTGCTAAAAACACGAAAACAAACTTAGGTCTAACCTCTTTTTATTTAATGCGTATCTCGATTCGTTGCC
This sequence comes from Agrypnus murinus, assembly GCA_929113105.1. Taxonomy (NCBI): domain Eukaryota; kingdom Metazoa; phylum Arthropoda; class Insecta; order Coleoptera; family Elateridae; genus Agrypnus; species Agrypnus murinus. The sequence continues at coordinate 72,621,277 of OV816031.1, read as the reverse complement.
TGTCGAAAGTTCTTCGAATTTTCAATTAAATTCGAATAAAAATTACACATTTGAAAGTATTTCTTAATTATCTTTGTATTAAAATTACCCCTTTTTACCCGGAAACAAGATTCGCTAACAAAGTGCAGTAAATAAAAAGTAATTTAATGTCATGTTGTTTTGCTCTAAACAGTATTGTCTCATGGAATTTGCTAGTTAAAAGTGGCTGGAGAAAATATTGTATAGTATTTTGCGAGTTATAATATTGCCTGACTCCACTATCGCGTCGTCCGGCAATTTTCTTGTTGGTCTTTATTATCTTGCGCTACTCAGAACTAGACAGCATATGAGATAGAGCATTCAAAGATCAGCTACTGTCGGTAGTTTTAATAAGACAATCTTATGATTAAACAAAATAAAAGTTAGGCAGCTTACTGCTGATTGATTGATTTATGATAATTAAATTCATGAACTTGTATTAAATGCGTAATTAATGTTTTTAGGTTAGACACACAATTGGTTACTTATCAAATATTAAGCTTATAGAAGTTAAAAACAAAATCAAGGCCTGTTAAATTATTATACAAAATAATCTTAAAACTGTCATTGACGTCTGTATTGCTAGACACGTGTTTTGTATGGTAATTATAGTGGACAAGAGCCTATCCGAAACCTTGATACTTAAAAATTCTTAACACAATGAATCATACATGTAAATATGTACAGGGGTGTATTTTTTAATTTGCTTTAGGATTGATTGGATTACACATAATTTATACATTAACGCCAGAATACAGTACTTCTGTTAATCACATATTTTTGGATTCACAAACCCACCTACCAAAAAATAATATTTTAAGTGGGTGGGGTTGTGGCCCTCCGGAGACTAAGAACTCCGACGTAGTTTAGAAAAAAAAAGCAATACACCTTTACACAAAGTTTTTGATAGCTACAAGTAAATCTGATAAGTTTTTTTAGTTTTCCTCTCGTGGGGGTTGTTGTTACACAGATCGTTAGAAATATCTAAAAAATTGTGATACCTACTTGAAATTATAAAAGATTTCAAGTGAACTTTAATATTTTAAATGTCTGAGAATTTGATACCTAAAAACCAGAAAAAACTGGAAAGGAAAGGGTTGCCTTTTAAAACATAAAATGGTGCACAGTAATCCAATCTGTCAATGACGCCAACAGCACAAACGGACTAGCAATTATAACATGACATCTGATGCATGGCTTGATGGGGTATATCTCAGTAAATTGCGATCCATTTCCAGTCGGTGGTATGAATAAAATGTAGTAGGAGTAAATGCTTTTACTATACATCTATATATCTTATTCTTACTAATTAAAAATCATATTTTGCATCCTTTATTAATAGTAGTAAAATCATTTGCTACGTTTTATTCATGTGACCCAATATCTTGGGAAGTACTGGAGATATTTTCATGAAACTTGGTTTGTCGGAAAGCTCTTTGAAGACACTACAAGATAATGTAGAATTTGAGGCCTGTTGGAAATTGACAGTCATGTTGTTATTTAATAAAACGCACAAAATTACATCCAACTTCGAAACATTTTTCGAAAACGCCCTTTACAAAAATTGAAAGCAAGTAAGTTATACTCTAAGGTGTGTGTCTCTTATCATGCAAAAAACCGAATCTTTGAAAGAGGGGTTTAATTTAGTTGGCCTTGCGATCAAGAAAATTAAGACCCAAATTATCCTTTAAACGTATTCAAAATTTAGTGCAGGAGGAGAATGCCGTAGACTGCCAAGAGAACCAATGCTTCCATATAAGAATCTCAACGATATCGCAACTGACATACTCACGCATTCTCAAGTAATTTCGCCGCATAACACAAAGAGACGCAAACAACTTGGGGAAGCTAATGATACAAGAGAAGATTGTCTCCAGACCAAGAAAATAACTACCGAAATGCTGATCCGAGCAAATTTAAGAGACAAGTAACTAGGGCTCGACCGGTAGCAAAATGTTGCCGATGCCGATAATTATACCTAAAGAAATCATTAAAAGAAAAATGTTTAAGATTAGTTGAAGTAAAACAAAATAATTTAAAAAACAAATGAAATAAGAGATCAAGTTGCTTTTTCCTGTTATTTCTCGAAAAATTGCAAGAGAAATATACGACATGTAACTTCACGCCCTACGTACAAATGCGAAACGAAATTATTAATTCTGTCAAACTTAATGCGCTGCCTGCAAGGAAAGATTTTTTTACTTCAAGATAATATTTGAATGTTTTTCGAACAGAGAAAACAATACCATCGGCGTGGATTTTGCCATACAAATAACCCTACAATCCATGAAGCAATAACAAGCGCTAGAAACCATGACATATGTAGGAAAATAATACATAGGGCCTTACATAGTAGTGCAGATAAAATCGTGATCATAACTTCCCTACTTAAAGCTTCCAATTTCTGATACATTCAATATTAGAAACCAGAGGCATTTTTAGTATCTACACAGAGAGAAATACTTCATAAGAGCTTTGCACAATATTGTTCAAAACGGTGTTGGAGAAATTTATATTATAATTGTAGAATCGTATTGTCCAGCGTTGTGTAGGATTTCGTTACTGAATTGTCTAACAGGAACTTACGACAATTATTTAACACAGTCAGATTTAGTTCTGCATTCTTTGGAACAATGTTGTAGAGGATAAGCTAGCATATTATGTTGAAGTATAATTGTAAAAAATGTTTAGAAAAATACAATATTTTGTTTGAATGAAATCATAATCCAGTGTTCAAACTGCTTGCTACTAATTATTGTGTTTCGCAAAGTTTATGGATGACATCCTATAGATGTCACCACTTGTAATTGTCGCTATTAATGTAAATTCGAGATTTATATATAAACAGCCGACGGCAAAAGAAAATTTTAGTGTTATACGTGTATATACTACACGTTGTATAGTATGTAAATACTATACATTGTATAGCTATATACATATTAGTTACATATATTTTAATATATGTAAAAATATATATTTTATTTGTGATATCTAGCCTTCTGTATAGAATATTTGTGCCAGAGTATTGCACAATTTGTATAAATGTGAACAAGTAATTGTGTTAAATACTATTAAGCAATTGTGGCACTAGCGCAACAATTGTACAATTTTGTATAAAATTGTATGCAATAACATTACACATTCTGTTTTAATAAGTAACACAATTTATTATGGAAACTTATACACAACTATTCATTTGATTCTACAAAATTACTATTGACTTCCACAAAATCTTGACAAACTAAATGACACAATCTTGTTTTATAATTGTACACAAATTGTCCCTGTCACTTTTTTAAGACCAATTTGTTTTACAATACCACACAATTGTTGATGAAATTTAAATACATTTTTCTCTGTGTAGTATATTTCCAGTATATATCGGAGACCTACAGAAGAGGATCATCAAGCTATCAATCCTCTCCCTCCCTTCCTCCAATACCGAATACGAATATCTAGAATTAAAAACTAACCTGCGAGTTCCATTAATAAAATAAATTATCTTAGAAAGAGATAAGAAGCACCCGCATCTGGGATCCGCTTTCCCGCATTGTGCGTCGGCACTTGCAGAGCGTAAAAATACATTTCTAATGCAAAATGATGCAAATTTTCGCGCGGTAATTGCAAACAACTCGCTCGCCCGTCTGGCCAGCGTGGTGAGTTATGGCCAACTACCCCCGTTAAAACATGGCGAATTGGAACACGAACGGCATTGGTCCCCAGGTGTGCAGGAATCGAGATTCTAAATCCCACACCTTTAAGGTCAGCCTCATGGAATCTGGGGGGGAGGCAAAAATTCGCAAATAACACCAAAATTCCAACCCCACAAACCTTTCACCCTCAATCTTGCCACATACAACCTACGAACAATTATATCAAACGACGGACTTGAAGAACTGGAGGAAGAATTGACCAATATAAATTGGGTTGTGTTGGGTCTGAGTGAAACAAGACGCCCAGGAAAGAAATGCACAACGATTATATCTGGACATCTCCTATATCAAAACAACACCGACACACAGTCACATCTAAGAGGAGTAGCTTTACTAATAAATAAGAGAATTAAACACCTAGTTACAAAAATCTGCTCGATATCTGACAGAGTCATATATGTAAACCTAGAAATCTCAAAACGATACCGTCTTCAGATAATCCAGGTATATGCACTCACTAGCACTTCAAACGACGAAGACATAATAGAGAAATTCTATGACGATATTACACTCGCATTTAAAAAAGAAAAGACATTTTATCGTATGATAATTGGCGACTTTAATGCCAAAGTAGGAAGTACAAATGATGACAACATACCGAACAGAGGTAACTTTGTTTTGGGAGCAATAAACGAAAGAGAAGAAACACTTATCAACTATCTGCAAAGAGAGAATCTTTACTGTATAAATACCTTCTTCAAAAAACCTCTAAGTCGTAGACAGACTTGGAAAAGCCCAACCCAAAAAACAAAGAATGAAATAGATTATATCATTTCGAACAAGAAATATATTGTCACAGATGTTACAGTATTGAATAGATTTGATCTTGAAAGTGATCATAGACTTGTGAGAGCAAAGATGATCATCAATAAGAAACAGAAAGATTTAATGAAATGAACATAGACGACATAGAACAGAAAATAGCCAACGACATTAAGACGGCCACTAAAAAGATATGTGCCACTTCCGAACCAACGTGAATCAAAATAAAACAAGACACACGAGAACTTATGGATATGAGAAGATATGAGTAAAACCTCAACAGAATACGTGGAATTAAATAAATCTATTAAAAAGAAAATCAGAAACGACATACGAACTTATAATACAGAAAAAATAAAATCCACTATAGAAAATAACAAAAACATGAAGGTATTAAAATCCAGCAATTCAATTGGACGAACAAAAATGCACCAACTTAAAAACAAATATGGTGAAACTATGCAAGAAAAGAACCAAACAGAAAATGTGGGGTTAGAACTTCTATACAGAGCTGTACACCTTGACCAGCCCGAATCCAACAGAAGAGCACCAAACAAACATTCTTAAATGTAGGTTCGGAAGAGGTACCCGGTATAACCATTGAAAAGCTAGAACACGCTCTCGCTCAAATGAAAAATGAAAGAGCACCAGGAGAAGACGGAATTTCAAAAGAATTTATCCAATTAGGAGGCATAAAGATATTAGAAGCTGTAATAATTCTTCTCAACAAATGTATTCAGGGTGGCTCTATTCCCGAGACATGGCAAAATGCCCAGGTCATACTTCTATATAAAAAAGGCGACTTACTCAACATACAAAATTATAGACCCATAAGTCTCCTTGCGCATACTTACAAATTCCTGACTAAAATTATAAGAAACAGACTATCCAACAAATTAGATTCATACCAATCCCCAGAACAGGCTGGATTCCGCAAAGGATATAGCACGACAGAACAAATTCAAAATCTGAGAACTCTAATCGAAAAATGTAATCTGAATATAATGTCCCAATCCACCTAGCTTTCGTGGACTACGCCAAAGCTTTTGACTCCATAGAGCTATTGGCAATATTTAGTGCAATGGATAACGCAAGGATAGACTCGAGGTACAATCGTACAGGTAAAATCGATGAGGAACTTGAAACACAAAAATACTTATACAGCGAGGGGTAAGACAGGGAGATCCCATTTCTCCGAAGTTATTCACACTAGCACCGGAAGATGTGTTTAAACAACTGAATTGGGAAAACAAGGGATTAAACATCGATGGTCGATATCTCTCACACCTCCGATTTGCAGACGACATTGTATTAATAGTCCAGTCAATTTAGAACAAATTTTCAAGAATAGCGGAAAGTTGAGAGAAGTCCGTGGATTTTTGCCTAGGCCTTTCTGGAGGGCTGTTAAATAACCCCATAAAAGTCACCGTCTCTAGGTGGCGAGCTCGAGGAGATAATGAGAGTAAACTACGCCCCCTAACGGTTTTTGTCGTTTTTCTCGGAAACTATTAGGTTTATCGAGATGAAAGAGGTTAGGTAAATTAAAGTTTATTTAAATCCCTACCAGAAATGTCCGAATGTTTTTTCGCACCTCGCCTTCTTTTTGTGTTATCGAAGAAAGAAGATATGTCATACATAACTGAGCAATTTGCTCCAGTAAATTTGCTCAAGTAAATTTCGGACGTAACGTTTTGTGGTCTCATATTCGTCATAAAATAGATAAGAAAAATTCGTTGAGAGCCGGACGCGATCGTGGTCCAGTCGTATTTTACCTTAGCATCTCTTCGGCAAAATCCATCAGGCGATATTATCGTTATCCTTGGTGCCAGTCGGATGAAAGTTTCGTATTGGCAAATTAATTCTGAGGAGAGTACACTGTGCTAGTCAATTTTTGTATCCAACCCAATACGTACAGGGTGTTTCGCTTTTTTAGAAATCCTTAGAAATATTTATGTAGGTGCAATTTTGTTGTAAACTAGCAACCAAGATACTAACGCAGAATGTTTTGTATCTTAAAACGTCTGTTAACAGATAATTATAAAGATTATGTTCCATATTTAGCATGCATGCAACGTACTGTATCAATATTAAATTGTAAATGAGGACAATACCATCTTAGAAATAAAGGAAATTAGAAGGATTTCAAAAAAAGCGAAACACCCTGTACGTATTGGATTAGATACAAAAATTGACTAGCACAGTGTACTCTCCTAAGAATTAATTTGCCAATACGAAATTTTCATCCGACTGGCACCAAGGATAACGATAATATAGCCTGATGGATTTTGCCGAAGAGATGCTAAGGTAAAATACGACTGGACCAGGATCGCGTCCGGCTCTCAACGAATGTTTCTTACCTATTTCATGACGAATATGAGACCAGAAAAAGTTACGTCCGAAAGTTCCTTGAGCAAATTTACTGGAGCAAATTACTCATTTATGTATGACATATCTTCTTTCTTCGATAACACAAAAAGAAGGCGAGGTACGAAAAAACATTCGGATATTTCTGATAGGAATTTAAATAAACTTTAATTTACCTAACCTCCTTCATCTCGATAAACCTAATAGTTTCCGAGAAAAACGAGAAAACCCGTTAGGGGGCGTGGTTTTCCCTCATTATCTCCTCGAGCTCGCCACCTACAGACGGTGACTTTTACCGGTTATTTAACACACCTCCAGGAAGGCCTATGCAAAAATTCACGGACTTTCCTCAACTTTCCGCCATTTTTTTTAATTTGACTGGACTATAAACCCCGGTGGAATTTCAATAAAGCGAACTGGAAAGATCTACGCAGCCTACCTAGAAAAGTCCATAAAATGGATTCCCCTAAAACAAATAACTGGAAGAGGTTTACAGGAGCTGTTATTGGAGCAGCAAAGGCCATTCCAAGAGGTTTCCGAAGGGAGTACATACCGGGATGGGATGAGAACGTAGAAGCTCTATATAATACACTCCAAGAGCATGAAGATTCCGATATTGCTGATGAACTCTTATCACATCTAGATGAAGCAAGACAGCGAAAGTGGACACAGACCGTCGAGAATATCGATTTCAAACACTCGAGAAGGAAAGTGTGGAGCCTACTAAGGAAACTTGGGGGAGCAACACCAGTTACAAACAAAGCGGATACGGTCACCCCCGACCAAATAGTCACCAGAACCGTGAACCTATCCCGGGCCCCATCGAACAAAGAACAAACCATTAAAGTCAAAAGAGAACTCTATAATATGAAGAAAGCAGTACAAGATATATACACCTACTCGCAGGCGTTCAGAAACAACGAGATTGAAAATGCCATAAATACCCTAAAACCTGGCAAAGCCCCCGGATTTGATGCGATTCATAATGAATTTCTGATTAACATGGAACCAAAGGCAAGATTGTGGCTATGCAACATGTTCTCCAATGTTCTCTGAACTGGCGAACTACCAAAAGAATTCAACAAATCCAAGATTATAGCCTTATTGAAACCTGACAAACCAAGCGACCGACCGAAAAATTACCGGCCCATCTCCCTGCTGAGCTGTGGCTACAAGCTACTAGAAAGGCTCATATATAACAGAATCGCTGAAAAAGTTTTGGAAACAGTCCCGGTAGAACGAGCGGGCTTTAGACCGGACCGTAATTGCTGCGATCAAGTGCTGGCCCTGACGACGCATATCGAGGCCGGTTTTCAAAATAAACAAAAAACCTCCGTAGTGTTTATCGACTTAACTGCGGCCTATGACACCGTCTGGCGGGAGGGCCTGGTCTACAAATTCTTACGGGTAATCCCCTGCCGAACAACTGCCTACTTGATAAACCAAATGTTATGTGATAAGACGATTTCAAGTCACCATAGGCGAGAAACTAAGCAAAGAAAGAAAGTTACACAACGGCCTACCTCAGGGTTCTGTTCTAGCTCCTCTTCTTTTTAATCTCTACATATCGAATCTTCCACAAACTACTTTCCGCAAATTTTGCTATGCGGACGATATAGCACTGGCAGCTAGAGACCGATTTATAGAAACCACAGAAGACATACTGACAGAAGACCTACGCACCATGGCCGAGTATTTTAAGAAATGGAGACTATGTCCAAGCTCCACCAAAACTGAGGCGTGTTGCTTCCACCTTAACAACAAACAATCCCAAAGAAATCTAAACGTTAAGCTTCACGACACATTTATTCCACACAATAAACATCCAAAATACTTAGGGGTAACTCTTGATCGAACTCTATCCTACAAGAAACATCTAGAAAATGTCTCGGCCAAACTGAGTACAAGAGCTAACATCCTGCAAAAGCTATGCGGAACGTCGTGGGGATCATCAGCTACAACCCTCCGTTGCTCAGCTCTTGGATTGGTCTATTCAACGGCAGAGTAATGTGCACCTGTGTGGAATAACAGCCCCCACGTTCACTATGTTGATACTCAGCTGCATAACACAATGCGTATCATTTCGAGTTCCCTAAGATGCGCCCCACTTCAGTGGCTTCCAATTCTTAGCCGAATACCCCCACCTGATATCCGCAGAAAAAGTGCTCTAGTACAACAGCACCATAAGCTCAGATCCAATCTCGCTTTACTAATTCATCAAGACGTGCCAGATTTGGCAAAAAAGAGTTTACGATCTAGAAAGCCCCCGCTACTGACGTCCCAATCGTTGTTATCGGAAAACTACGATCCTAATGAAGAATGGAAAGAGAGGTGGGAAGCCAGCAAGCAGCCGCACATTCACAACGCACTCCCCACCAATCAGCCAGTTCCAGGGTTCAACCTGAATCGTAAAACCTGAGTATCCCTAAACAGGTTCCGCACAGGATTTGGTAAATGTGCGGATATACTTAATAAATGGGGTAAAATCACTACGCCACAATGTGACTGCGGCCATGCTCATCAAACGATGCAGCATATTGCATCTGAGTGTCCCCTAAGAGCCTACCCAGAGCCCTGGCAGGATATTCTCGAAGCAACGTCAGAAGCCGTAGACTGGTTAAGCAAATTAGATATCAATGTTTAATCATAATATTTTAATTATTTGCTAGTATAATTAACGTTATTTGTCTATATATTTTATGTCTATAATTTATGAACATTTTATCATTTGTGTTGACTCCAAAGTGTATATATTTATACGCTATATATTATATAATTTGTAATTGCCTTGTATGCTATACGCTAAATAAATAATTAAATGCTTTAATTATTAGTAGAGACGTGCATTTTAAGTGACCTCGCCTAAGAAAACCCTTGATTACCTCATCTCTCATAAGCGCCGCGCCGTCGCTCCAAGTTATAAGACATATAGTTTACAAATTTCTAAGCCACTGACAATTTATTTTATTTTATTTTGCATAGATCCCATTTCACTTTGTATTTTTACGGCATGGTTAATCCAAACACACCATTTTCAAGAGCCCGCTTGCGTTACATTATACTATTGCAGATTAAATTGCTTCGCTTCCTTGACATTATGCTTACCTAACATGCACGTCTCTAATTATTAGCAGTATATTATTCTTATCATTACCAAACAACAATCTTTTTTGTCCCATTGCAGTTGGCCCATGTATACATATAAAAGATTCTTGATCTGTAAGACTTTAAGATTTCCGAATTTTGAATTTTTAGAATCCTAGAGTCTACTTTGAAATTTGAAGATCTCATAATTCAGTGCATTAAAATTTTTTAAAGTATGAATGCTGACATCTGTTCTCTTGTTAATTATATTTTTAATTTATTTTTAAAGTAGTTACCTGAGTAGATCTAAGAAAGCATGATTCTACTTATGAATAATATGGCGACGAGGATGTGATACGATAAAATTATGGTTGGGTGTTATATAATAGATAGAAGATAATTCGGCCTTTTCAAATAATTGATTAATTAAGGCATTCCATGTCCGTGTGCTTATATTTTTGTTAATTTAGCCAGCGCCCTTTTATTAATGATTTTCCTATTAGTAATATTAAAGTGAACCTGTTGAACCTTTCAATTAGAAAATTAAATAAAAAGTTCGTTGTACGCATTAAAACATACTGGTGGGATCCTTCAAATAATTAGCACACAAAAAAAAACTTATTTCCAACATGTGCCTAGCTATATTTAAACGAATTCCAAGCCGCCAAAGTAAAGATGGCACATTTTTGTGTTTAACATTAGGAGACTGTGATAATACGAATTAATTGAATTGTTTAATGAATATTTTTCGTTGTAATAATAGTAATGAGTAAATAACATGTAACACGCAACAAAAATAGGAAGTCAACAATTAATAAACAATTACCTTTAGCCCTAAATGACCTTGCCCTTCATGTTAAAAATGTGCTCGCGTCGCAATTATTGGTAGTTATAACTGTTTAATAATAATATAATCAGTTGTAGAATATTACTTTTTATTTCTATCATGAATGGTAGACATAAAATTGATGGATTGCTATTCACGAAAGTAAAACGTAATATTTGTTGCTGTAATAAATGTAATGAGAGCAACATGTTTGTTGTCCGACTTTTAAATAAAAGTGCCTAATGATAATAATAATACATTTTAATTAAGTGCAATAATAAATTAAAACTAATTAAAAAAAGAGAATATTTTTAAGCTCGAGAAATCTTCAAATAAACAAAATATAAATATTTATAAAATAAAACTACAGGGTCATCTAAAATTGTAAAAAAATTGCAAAATTCTTTAGATTAAACTCTTACTATTTGTTTTAACAACTGCACATCTATATTTCTAAAAATCGTTATTATTTAAGAAAAATAACTTAAGATTTTTACCAACCTTTTTTTATCAATCTTCTACAAAAATCATTAATATTAAATCACAATAAAATAAACAATCTTCTTGTTCACGTGGGCGACGTATTAAAAATGAATGACAGTAATAAATTTTTAATGTTCATACTTGAATTATTCCAATTAGTGAAAAGCCTTTTAAACCATAGAGCACCACTACTTCAATCAACCAACCAACAACCAACTTACGAACGATGATGATGATGATAATAAAACAGTTCGAGTTCGACGTTTTACTATGAACCGATAACGAGCGAATGAGCGAATAGTTGACCCAGATCGTGGGAGCGTCGTGACGCCGCGCCGTCAGATGCTGTAGCCGACGCCCTGTGCTGCCACACTGGCAGGAGGCAGACCGGCTGCTGCTACGTCTCGCAAACTTTTCACAAGGCGAGAGCTTTTCACACACATTTATGCGAGCTTTTACTTTATGAATAATTCCGAATGAAATTTTAAAACGATTATTAAAATGTAAATCTGCTGTCATTGTCGACGTTTTTCAGTGATTCTTTTTTCGTTTCGCTTCTCGTTTGGCTCGAGTTGAAAAAAATTAATAAAATATTTGTAACTTCTTTGGAACAATTCAATGATTACATTAATTTTTTATTTATTATTAATCAATAATTATACCGGCAGTCATAAAATAAATATAGTAATTACTTATTATTATTAAAAAAATAAATAAATCAATATGTTTGGTCCTTCGAGTCGGGTTTATGTTACAATTTACGTCTGTGTTGTAGGATTTTGTTTGTAATTAAACTGAAATCCACTTGGATCATTCTTTTCTTTCTGCTGACAGTAGTATTACAGTTCTTGTTAACGTTTTTTTTATATTAAAATATCACTAGACTGATAGGATCAGTGATTAACGTCAGACATTAAACATTATCTTTTTTCTTAATCTTTACCCAGATGGCGTTGTTACTTATTACATGTTTTTATAAATGTTACATTATATTTATAGTTGATAAATTTTGAAATGAGAACTTATTATGCTTATTGCTAATAGTGAGAAGAGCCATAACTCCCATGGTTTCGCGAAAATAATAGCTAACCCCTTTCTCTGTCTTATCGTTCATCTGCATCACTCAATATACCAATTATCGTTTGAGAAATATTACCAACTAATTTTTTTTTAATTTAAATAAATTAATTATAAATTGATGTTCCCCAGTCTTTCAACTTACCTTTCGATAATAATCAGCTTATCTACCTGAAATATCATCTTCTCAGTTTTTATCATGCTCTAGTCTAAATAAACTTTTATTTGTATTGAATTTTTATTTTCAATCGTATTTCATCTATCACATGGATTTTTTCTTATGAATACTATCCAATATTATCGGAGACCACATCCGCAGCGATTGAAATCTTTGGTCCAGCATTCTCACGAAAATTAGTTTAACTGTGATTACTAATCAGCTGTAATCTTTTATTTAATTATTGTTTAATAAGTTTTTTAATAAATATTAACATTTTCGCTGTATCAACAACTTAATTTAAATTTATCTCGCAAGTAGGGTTGCCAACTGACCTTTTTTTCGGAGGGCAGTCCTTCTTTCTAAGAGTGTGTCCTTCGTCCTTTCTTGTCATAGGAAAGGACGGGTTTTGTCCTTATTTAAAACAATCAACAAAAATCATTCAATAATTACAATTTAAAATTTTATTTTAATCACTGAAATTAGCTTTCGAGAATCAAGAAATAAATTTCAAATTAACCGCCAACATCGTTCATACAAAATGAATCAAATTTGCTATGAGCTGTACTAAGTTAGGTAATTTAGTGCAATATTGTTGTTAAAAGCCATTAAAATGAGTGAAGCTACAGATTATAATTTACTGGACTAGAAAATGTGGTTAAAAGCTCAGAAAAAAAAAGAAAAACGTATATGTAGTAAATTATTAATCGTTAAGCCGCAGTTGAAGTTTTTACATTATGTGACTGATTGACCATTAATTTAAGACTATATTCAAACAGTACTAAACCATCTGCTGGGGGGCAGCGGTAAGAGGAACCTCTCGAACTAGGGCCCCACCACACATTATTTTTGGAGAGGGATAGATTCAGAGAAACTACAATTTTTCAGGTAGTTATACCAGAAATAGCAGGCGTAAATGAATTATTATTAATTGTTGATTAATTAATATTAATCAAATAAATAAGGAATGTACTCTAATTAGTAATTGTAAAAATCATGAAAAAGTAATTAATAATAAAAATTAAACAAACAAAAAAAGGATGATAAATGGCATTTATTAAATAAGCAAAAGACATGAACATACAGTATGGCCTTCTGAAAGGTGCGCTAGACTTACGATTACAAAATCCGAATTCTATTCCCAGTTCCGGTAATTTTTTTTTAAATAAAATTTCATAAACAATTTATTTATGTTTTTAATATTTATAAAAAGGAATAGGTAGCTTACAATTAAATACTAATATGGTATGCATAATCAATTAGTTTTATTTGTATAGCTTAAACGACTATAAAATTAAGGGATAATTTTATGTAATTATTCTGTGTACTTGCCTATATGGCTCCGCTGTCTCGTCTCACACGCTCATATCCACTCTGCGGCTCGGTGTGTCTGACGCCTCGACACCGAAAGGTATATGAGGTTAAAGATTATGTATGTATGTATGTATGTATTCTTTTTTATAAATATTATAATTATAAAAAAATGTTTATTTATGACATATATTAAATATTTTATTAAAAAAGAATTACCCGAACCTGGAATAGACGCGAGGTTTTGTAGTCGAAGTCTAACATGCCTTCCAATTGGTCATGCTCCAGTCTGTTCATGTCTTTTTCTTCTTTAATCAATGTCATTTATCATCCTTTTTCTTTTGCTTTTTTAATGAATTGTTTATTTTATAAATAAACATTTTTTATAAATATAATATTTATAAAAAAGAATAATTCTATAAAACTATTCCTTGATTTTATGGTCGTTGTTAAACTAGGTATATTTAATTTAAATAGAAATAAAACTAAATGATTATGCATACCATATTAGTATTTAATTGTATTTTATTTCTTTTTGTAAACATTATAATTATAAAAAAATGTTTATTTATGAAATATATTAAATACTCTATTAAAAAATTACCAAAACTAGGGTTTGAAATCGTAAATCCACCGCGCCTTCCAGTCGCCCACGCTGTCTGTTTATGTCTTTTATTATCCTTTTTTGTTTGTTTCTTTTTTATTATTAATTCTTCTTGATGGTTTTTTACAATTACTATTGATACTTATTAATTGATTACAGTGCTTAATACGTATATTTACAATGACGCCACAAAGTAAGTTGCCTGGAAAATCTGCTAATTCAGATTTTCGAAAATTTGTAATGCCAAATAACGGCTTTTAAATTATTTTGATAATATTTACAATAACTAACAAAACTCAATGTGGCACGATTCTATAAATAACGATAATTAGAAAAAACTCTAGTTTTTCTAATAACCATCCCTGGAATTTATACTAGAAATAAACTCATGTATATGTGGAGAGAACCGCTTCGCGAGCATTCAAGAGAGCCCTTGATGAGGACATTGTCCGGTTTATTACATTGAAGTTTCGTTTGATTTCACGATCGTCGTGACGTTTCATTTAAATAGCATTAGAAAATCTTTATTATTGTAAATGAATTTAATAAATAACGTTTCTGGAAATTCTTGATTGTCCTTACTTCCTACTTTCAAAAGTTGGTAACCCTACTCGCAAGTCTTCAACAAGCGTACATGGATATGTGTGTCATTAATTAATTATAGACACTTATATATTTTCTGCAAACTTTTTTTTATCATTTTCATGGTATATATTAAGATTCAATTTTTTTCCTGCATTTTTGTCTAACATATATATTTTCATAAATATATCAGATAGTTGAATGCAGAAGCGCAAATCGCGTAGCATACAGTGTCAAATCTTCATATCGTGTTAAGAATAAAAATGTTTTTACTATTTTTCTAGTTTTGCAACCATCTAAAGTCTGACGAACAATTCAAGAAATTAGTCGCGTGCTCATTATCCACGGCGAGTGGATTATTCAAGGGTAATGGGTTAAATGGGGTAAGGGGCAACCAGTTGTGGCCCTAATTCCCTTTTATGCGGTTCATGGAAAATAATAAGTTACGTGCTGGCATTCTCAACTACCTACCTGCGACCTGAATTTGTTCCCGATCCGTGTTGTTTTTGCAAATGTTGATTGATTGATTGGTTGATTCACAAGCGTGATAGATTTCTACACTATCTTGTCGAACTTTCGAAAACCTTTTTGGGTGCACCAGTAAAAGAATGAGAGACCTTGCACGTAGTGCGGATTTTGATTTGACCATTCATATTTCCAAAAATAATCTATTGTTATCTATGATTGACTATGACATTTTATATACAGCGATATTTATTTACTATGCAATATATGTAAAGCGTATAATAGAGCGTGCTGTATAATTAGTTGCCTAAGTATGTGTGCATAATGGTTTGACTCGATTATTTTCAAATTCAACATAGGGAAATGTACATATTGCAATTTAATTTAATAGCGCTGTATGTAAATCGTATAGAATAGCATGCTGTATAACTGGTTGCCTATGTGTGCATCATGATTTTACTTGATTATTTTCAAATGCAACATAGAGAACATTGCACATGTTGCATTTTAATTTACTAGCACTGTATACTTACCTAACAATGCATTGGAAAACATTGGTAAGATTTGTATCATATTATACTGCCATGCTAGAAAGCAGTATCTGCACAAACTGCTATCTAGAAATATACTATGTGAAATTGTAATGAATGCCAATAAAAAATATGATATATTTCTTAAGTTGTTGTTGTGGAGATACTGCTTTCTTGCTAAGCAGGGCAGTATATAAGTTAATAGATGAGATCCATAAATATCAGTCGCATAAAATCTAACCTAATCTTTCTTAATGTGTATATTCGTTACAATATACTATTCTTAAGTTACTATACTTCAACCAAGAATACAAGAAATGAGTCATTTACGTAATCACATGGGAATAAAAAAATACGACCCGAGGTGAGATAAGATAAGAGTGCAATTTCACGTTGCTAATAATTCAGTGACGTACGCTAGAACCAACAAATTTTCATTGCCGTTTTACATTTATTTTTAATTAAAAAGAGGTTTGTTCCACTACTGAATCTTTCTAGCTCATTTATTGTTTATTTTATCATTTAGATTACAGCGTGGCCTTCGCGTAATTCTAGATGCATTTTACATTTTCGCCTATGTGTTTGTGATGACTCATTTCTTGTATTTTTGGTTGAACTATAGCTCATACAAATGTATAAAAAAAGATATTTAACCGAAATAGATGAGACGTGATTTTACTTAACCGATGTTAAATTTTAGATTTCACATAAATAAATTGCAGATCCCGGCGTTAGTTTTCTAATCTCAAAGTTTTACAATTGTACCTGATGACTTAAAGTTCGAAGCTTTAGTTACAAAACTCCAAGATCGAGGGGTGTCTCACTGGCTTAATTTTGTACACTCATTCCGAAATTCCCCAAGTTTCGTCAAATTCCCGTATTCCCATCGCAATCCCGAGTTACTGTCAACACTCCGCAATTTTCGGTAAAAATTCTCCAATAACTGAGACATTACTAAATTCTAACCATAGAATTACTAGCCGAGTTCCCGTATTTTCTAATGGTTTTCATGTTTTTCACAGTTACCCAAATATCTATATTATCGGAAAACATTTTTAAAAAGTATGTTTGTGATATTTTGTTCTTCAGCAATATTCAACAAAACTAAGCTTATAAATTTTAGGTATAGGTACTCATGCCAGAATTATGTAGCCCTCAATCCAATGAACAAAAAATGTGGTATATTATAAAAAATAAACATTTTTAAAATTAATGACGATTCTTTGATTTTAACCAGTGGCAGATTTCCTAGGTGTTTGGAAATTGGAAAAATCCTACAAATTTCGTATATTTACTATATTTTATTTTTTCCCCAGAGATAGCCAGTGTGCTGTGCACTGTAGGTAGACCATACAAGAAAAATCCTGCATTCAGCATAAACTTTCATCAATGATATTCTAGCAGTGTAGGGACTTGTCTAGAGACGTGCAATAACCTCAGAAATAAAATGCAATGTAATTAAGGGCGTTTGTCAGTGACAGTCACCACTAAAAGTTGCTGACAAACGGTAGCGTTTTATAGGTTATCGGAGTGCTTGATATCAGTGAGTGTCCTTGTCTCTCACCATCGGATTGCTGCTCTGCTTGCTTATTAGCCCGAATATAGGTGCAACGGATCTATTGCGAAAAACCTTATTTTAAATTATTACAGCGCCATTTATCACAAATCGAAAAAACTATTTTGGACATAAGTTACTTCTATTATGCAAAGCCTACAATCTTGCATCATCTGCCTTGATTCGATTTTGTATCACACACTATATAAAACGGATATTGCACCACACCCAAATAGAAATAATTTGACCCGAGGGATTTTTCACTTAGCCATCTCTCAATGATATGGTATTTTCCCCATTTTTATCTAATTTTGATTTATCTTGTTTTGAACATTTTCGTTTTCTTCAATGGGAACCCCATGTTTCATTGAATTATGCTTCAAACATCAAATGTTGATATAGCGGAACTTTTCAGGGATGCTTGTTTTCGGTCAGTTTCCTTGCCTCTCGCCATCGGGGTGCTTGATATCAGTGAGTGTCCTTGCCTCTCACCATCGGATTGCTGCTCTGCTTGCTTATAGCCCGAATATAGGTGCAACTTCTATTGCGAGAAACCTTATTTTAAATTATTACAGCGCCATCTATCACAAATCGAAAAAACTATTTTGGACATAAGTTACTTCTATTATGCAAAGCCTACAATCTTGCATCATCTGCCTTGATTCGATTTTGTATCACACACTATATAAAACGGATATTGCACCACACCCAAATAGAAATAATTTGACCCGAGGGATTTTTCATTTAGCCATCTCTCAATGATATGGTATTTTCCCCATTTTTATCTAATTTTGATTCAAACCTAACATTTTTAAAAAATACTGAAATTACTTTTTGTCGCTTATTTTTTTAATATGAATACATTACAGCTTATCAGCGTGAAATGTTGAAAATATCAAAAATATGTACTTACTTATCTACAGCTAAAAATATGTAACGAGTTCGAGTCTTGCAACCGCAAAAAACGATAATTCCTCGAAAAGGAATTCGACAAAGATATAAGTCGCCGTCTTTGAGGGCATACAATAAAAGACTCCATGCCAACCTCATGGAAAATAGGTACCGTGAATCTTTCTGAAAGATTGCAGAAACGTAATTAAAGTTATCCCGATTAAAAGTACCAAAGGACACCCAAAAAGTAGCGGTTTTCGTGATATGGGTGATTAAAAGTCAGATTAGTCATAGGGTTTTGGTATCCTTGGAAAACAGAACTCTATTTCAAGAAAAACAAGAGGAGGAGGGACAAGAGGAAGGAGGGTAGTAGTAACAGACTGGGGATAGAAATGGTGGAAGTGAAACGCTACGGGGAAATAGAGAGAGAAATAATAGGAGAAAAGACAAAAGGAAAAATGAATCATGAGAAAAAAAGTCCAGTAATATCCGGTTGTTCGTCCACCTCCTTCAATGTCATTATCATCAAGTACTAAAGATTTCTGATAAGATACAGCATTCTAATGGAACCAAGTTCATTTAATGCTTCATCTATTTGAAGTTTTCTTTCATCTCTATCTATTTGTCCTGTATATAGGACGGGGCAAGATTCATTTGGTATACTCTGACTGTCATGTAACGTAAATATTCTAAGTCCAAAACAGAAAAGTGACGAACTGCACTCTCATCGAATCTGATCCACTGAGCACGCTTCATTCGTAGATTCTCAGCTTTTACGCGAAGCATTTCACTGAACAGTCTCTTCTTGCATATTAATTACGGGATGGTATTTATTCATTATGACAACAGTGATAAAATAAAAATTTATAAATGAAGTAACTAGAGTAATAAGTTCATTTTAAGCTGTTTTAACAAGATGCGAAAGAGATTTGATTTCGTTACTTTTTTGTGGATTTTAGGTGGTAATTTAAGTGTCGAATATGAAGTTTTGAATCAAGAAGATTGCCTTAGCAACATATACAGTGATCGTTGAAAGAAAATACAAAATACATTAATTATGTCTTACAAAAAAAAATCGGGTGTGCCACAAGGGAGATGTTGTAGGACCTATATTATACTTACTCTGCTTCAGTTCATGCTCTTCAAAGCAAATGATATATAATAGAGTAATGATAGAGTAAATATTGAACAGCTTGTATGTCCTAACCACTATAAATTTGTTTTCTATTTTATCAAAGTCGATTACAATTTGCGTTTAATCTAATTCATCAGTAAATGCTTTCACCCTAGTTAGCACGTAAAATTTCATTCAACACATTTATTATATAATTTCAATTTTAACTGTAGGTAAGCATTTTCGTTTAGCACGAAACAAACCTATTAATACATTTATGTATATGTATTGTGAAAACCCATGAGGCCTTTAAATATTTAGGTCATTCGGTAACAATGAACGATTAGTTAATAACTTGAACTTGATACTATTGGAAAATTTCATAAACTCGAACTTATTCCTTCTTGCTGAATAATTTATAAAAACATTTATAATTAATTCGACAGGATTAAGGACATATGGCATCTATCGCAGGTACTTAAATATGGCCGAACTTCGTTAATTATTAAGCTATTGTGTTTCCATGAGTACATAGTATAAGGTTTTCGTAACTGGTCGTGGTCAGAATTGAAATTATAACCTGTTACAAGAGGATGAAGACGTCATTATTAATAAGAACGCTATTCACGTAAAACCAAATACGGTAGACTTTCTGGAGTTGTATTTATAAGGAATTATAGTTGATAAGTAAACAGTAATTTAGCTACTAGCTAAATTTGGACAAGAAAGGAAATAACATTCACGTGGAAATTCTGTATATGATACATCTAAGTAATAGTAACTATTTTTACAATAATCTATAATTTTTATTGCTTGGTTAAGAAAGTGAACAACATAAACGGTTTTGCTCTACATACTATTCGAATTAATACTAACTTTCGTTTCAAATTCCAAATTAAATAATCAGAGATCAATAAATCGAAGACCGTCTATGAAATTGTAGTGACTAGCAAATGACAAAATAACAAAGAAAATATCATAAAATTATCACGCTCTTATTATTCATGGTCAAGAATTATTTTCATCAAACGTGGCTAAGAAAAATAAAAGTAGCGTATTTAATTTTTTTTTTGTAAAATTTTCCAAAATAAATTAATATCTTTTAAGCCAATTGATAATTATTTATTCACTTTACATTTACAGTACTTAGTTCTCCATTTTAGAAAAAAATCATTCTCTTCTTTTTTCGCCGTAGAATCTTCTCTAATTAAAGAAATCGTCGGCAATGATCCATTTAGAGTCAGTCTATCAGAGAATCGCTTTAATACTTAATAATTTATTTAAAGACTACTAGGTACTCCGTCCTAATATTCAATTTATCCCATTATTTTTTTTAACTAAACTAAAATTTTGCTAACGGTGCTGTTACTAGTTCCATTAGTACACTCGTATACAAACTTTGGTTTCTCGTTTTGTGAGTAGGTAAGTTGGGAGAACGGTTGATTGGTTAAGTCAGGGGTGGGTAGGTCAGGGGCAAGTTGGTGAATGGGTGAGTAAGTCAGGGGTGTTTGTTAAATAACGCGTTCAAAACATGAATGAGAGCTCATTAGAACGGCTAAGCGGTAGGTACTTTTAATCGATAACTTTGATTTGTAATTCAAACATTCGGAACGCGAGTGGCATGAGCTTAAAACACCATAACATAAAGTGGAATCTTCATAACATCTTCCTTACTTATTGCATAGATAGAAAAACCCTGCTTTCCTGGAGGAGGTAGGTTGTTTCAACGCCTTCTTACATTATTATTTAAATAAATGTTAGATTGTCAGAATTCTTTCGCTACTTGAAGAATTGTGGGAAAAGAAGATTTCTAATATTGAAAAGAGTTTACTTGTCCTCAAGTTCCAATCCAAACATGCAATTATTTACATAGACTTTTGTTGTATTTCTTGTTCTGTTATTTTATTTTGTTTGTTTTTATTTGTTCTCTTGTTTTGCCTGAGATACCCGAAGATACGCGGGGGGGTAGATTATTATAAATAAAAATCTTCTCGCATCCACGTTTAGTCGAGTTTTTGCTCTTTCTTTAGCATTAGCAGATAAAACTAGATAATAAATTGATCAAAAAGATGACCTCCTCAATAACTTGTACTGCGATTTTATGTGTTGATTACTTATGCCAATCGTTTGTCCACATTTTGCGCAAACTTTATTTCACTCATTATAAAAATTGTAGTTGAGAGAACTACCGTGCAAGAATCTGTCAAAATTTCAATTATAACTACTACTTATTAACGCAGTGATTCTCAACCTGTGGGGCGCGCCCTTACCTAGAGTGCAAAATAAACGGGACGGATACATTCTGTTAATACTTATTGTCGCGTATCAGCAGTAAAAGAAAAATAAATATAGAAAAAAACATTACAACTCAAAAAAATATTAAAAGGTTAAGAACCGCTGTATTAACGTATTAACTGAATTAGTTCGTAAGAAAAATGGATATGGGTTGAAATTGGTTCCATTACAAAGGCATTTTTTATGGAGGATCTTTGCATTTTATAGCATCAAAGCGTCTCGTATAAAGGGCGCCTTGATAAAGTAAAAGAGGTAATGCTGCGTAAATTATTATTAAAGATTTTATATACAATGTGGTACAAAAATATGGAAGTCTTTAAGTATTCCTTAAACGGCTTACACGATCCAAGCAAGTTGTGGAACACTTCATTTAGATAATATGCTGCATTCAAAACTGACGTCGGCAGTGTTTTACTAACTTTTGTATTTTAAATAGGACACCCTGCACATGTCTGTTTTTTAGTTCCCTCAGTTATTCTACACATAATTTATGTAGCATTCCCTATACCTTGGTTCAATCGTTTTCAAGATATTTTAACATTTTTAACTTCATAGGTAACATTTAATCGGAACTTTTAATAAATAACAAAGTAGGCGAAGTTTTATGTTGATCCTCAACAGATTCTCGAGGTGCGATTTCTTTTTTTCAGTTTTTCAGATTTCGACATATAACGTTGAAATTCACAACCCATTGATTGTTTGACGGTCACTGTTTAAAACCAAGCTTCTCCGTTAGTTTGGTTATCACTGGTTTTCCTTTCCTCTCTTGATAGTAAATTCGCGCCAGCGCTGTCAAGCGCATTCTCAATGGTGTAGTGGATATAACAAAATGGGGGACTTGCATTAGATGTTGGATGGGAGATGAAACAGAAAATTGGTTTTGATATAATTCGCTTTGGCGGAGAAAATCTCGCATCCGGCAATATGATCATTTGATTGTTTATATGTGATCAATCGCCAATTAGACGGATTAGGTTCTAGTGTTAACCATTTAAGTAAACCTTTTTTATTTTCCGGCATGTGCTAAAATCTCATTAAAAGCTTTTTCTATTTTAGGTAATATTTCCATATCAGTTGCCCTGAAGGAATCGTGTAATAAAAGACCTTTCAGTTTATCGAAAGATAAAATTCTGTTCAAATATTTAAAATTAATACTACATACAGGGTGTTTTATTTTTAGGTCTTTTTTTTCCCTTCTTTTCGTTTGGGTTTCGTTGCTCGTTGTGTTTTTCCTGTTCCTGCCCGTTGACTTTGGGTTGAGTTTAATTTGAAGGTCTTCCCCTTTGGGTTAGTACCTGCATACATACGTACAGGGTTGAATGTAACAAGATTATACCGGAGGGTGAAACGAAAAACCCTAAGCAAGGCTTTTAAACCGTACTGTATCAGCAGTGGGTCATCGAATGGTGGGATGATGGTTTGAAACTGTATGTATATGTATATTGTGTCATTTTATCAATGTGTCTATATATTTATAAAACAGTCATATAATTTATTTATTCATGCATGTTAGTTTTAAGAACTAGTTAACACGAGATCTTGAGTAGTGAAATTGTCATGGGGTAGTTTTTAAGATTTACAACCACTGTGATACAAATCACCATTCTGTTAATTTTACTAGACATTAAAATCCTTATTTAGTATAATTACCGTTTAAAAGTTGCGATAAATAATAAAGCCCTACTTAGAAAGTTTACATTTCACTACATGTTTGTTTTATTTATTACTATTTATTTATTGTGTGGTTTTAATATTTGCTTTCCAGCTTGTCCCCTGTAAGTGTATATGCAGCGTACGACCAAAATTGTGGAAATTGTCTATATGTTAGTAAAAGATCTATTTCTTCGTTTATCTAAGAAGTTTGAAGCTTTAGTAATAAGAATTGTTTTAAAACGAAGTGACGCTTGTTTTTTTTATCTTGTATATTGTAACAAGAGAGAAAAAGAAAGAACCTCTTCTTCACACAACAAATGGAATATTCTACAGCATTCGAGAGAATGATGCATCCCACCAAGTATGTAAACCAGACGCGGTTTATCTAGCGCCTTCCAGAAATACATAGTAGGTTCCAGCGGCTTCTGGTACGATTATATGAGGGTATAAAATCGACTTCGCGGATAAAAGAGGGGCAGTCAACAGCGAGTAATTAGATGGGTATCACGAAATAAATAGTAAATGTAAAGATAAATGTTGTATTAGAAATTCATTATAGTTTTAGTGGTTTATAATCATAGCGTTAATTTATAGTATATTCATTAGTGTTTGCAAATAAATATTTCTTATTAATAGACGATTTAAACAGCACTTTTGTTATTATTTTAAAAAGAAGGTTACAATATCTTGTATTTCCCCGCCCCTCACCGACTTATTGGGGTTAGCCGGCAAAAACTAGAGCAGTGTTATTTAGGTCAAGCTGATACTTCCAGCACATGTAAGGCTAACTGTCCGCGAAAAAAAACTGAATCCTTTTCTACAGTAAACTATTAGCCTATTACCTTTAAAATATACAATAGGCCGTAGTAATTGTCTATAAGGTATTTGATACATGACTAATTTAATGAACTTTTAGAGTGTTTCTTCCCGCCTTTAAGACGAGCCGAAGCTCGAATAATTGAGTTACGCTCAATTAGCGCGTATTGTCGCTACACTAAACAATGCTACCAGTATTAACTCACTGGTTGGAGCGAGATACTATCCATACTCTACTGACTCTCCAGGTCAGTACCGGAGCGATAAACGTGCTCACCCGTCGGCTCCATCTCCGAGGAGGCTGTGAGGGACGTATCACACGACCAAGGAGATTTCACCTAGTCTAGCTTCAGACTTTTCTCCCAACATACTGTCCCAAGCTGTTGGGAGCCACTGCCCGATCGAATCCAACCTCAATTGTGGCAGGACTTAAATGGTTTTGCCATCCCGATCTACCAATATATAGGCTTGGTGGGCCCTCGACAGAGCTTCGTCCATGGGTCTACAGCTTATAGACCCCCAGTGTGTACCTAGCTAAGGTGAAGTTGTCTTAATTGTGAGAGGCTGTATATTCGCTTCAACAATCCTTAAGCGTAAAGGCTTTTAGAACTTCTCCCAGCCACTGTACCCGGCTGCAGCCCGGATCATAGGGTGGTCGGGATAGCTCCTAAGCACAATTACCTGGCGGCATGCGGTTTCCCAATGGCATGAATTTACCCCTTCACACCGGGATAAACCTCACTTCGCTTCTCCTCCTTAAGATTCAGCCAAACAGCGGGTTCCGCAGGTGACCATAAATGACCTAAGTCAAGCAGCGGGTTCCGTTTGGTGACCATAAATGACCTCCTCCACGGCGAGACTCGAATCCGCCCACACCGGTATCATATTACCAGGGCTCCCCCTGATCGGTATGAGTAACCGTCGAGAATTCTCAGGAATTTTCTACCACATACTTGACCTGACTGCTTCGCCCATTACCCAGTCATGTTTCTTCCAGCACAGCTATATTTTGGTAGGTTTGGTAGTTATATATATAAAAGTAGCCTTTGTGATTCTGTAGGCTATAAAAAATGGAACCAAAATTCGCCGTGTGCAATTATCCAAACAATGGAAATATGCAACAGTAATTAATTCAACCTTCATACATACAATAATTATAAATAATAACAAATTTTTATAAATATATACTACATTTAATTAGTTCAGGTATAAAAATTTAAATATGTATGCCACACAAAAATTGAGCATAAATATCTTCGGACGTAAATATTGAGAAAAAGATGTTTTTTAAATGTCAATTATAATTCACATTTTAATTATATGACGAAGTGTTATTCTTAATGACAACCACAGGTAGGTGTTTGCATGGTTGTCAGGACCAACTGCTTATCGTGCCCTCCGACAGCACGGCGAAGTGTAGCATTTATATGCCGATTGAGAAAATCCTTTCGCCGGTTCCGGGGATCGAACTCGGACAGCCTGCTTGAGAGTTTTACCACACGACTATCCACTCCATATTGCTGTTGCTAGTACGTATTCGGTTAGTTATCGCTTGTTATGAATCAAGTTGTAATAAATGCGTTAAACAAGAATTTTCTTGTTAGTTTGGTGGAATAAGTAGTTAAAGAAACGATGCAAGTGCACTAACTGATTTTAAGACATAGTTTTTGTCTACCCAATGTTCTTTTAAGAACAAATATACATTATTGATCATGGGCCGAACCGGTAAACAAATGCAATGTTGTAATCCTACTGGGGATGAATATGTTAAACGGAAGGCGTTTGGCTCGAAGAAAGGGCCTATAATTCGGTCAGGTCCAATTTCAAATAATAATAATAATAATTGCTACAACCCATAGCC
Organism: Agrypnus murinus; assembly: GCA_929113105.1. Lineage (NCBI taxonomy): Eukaryota > Metazoa > Arthropoda > Insecta > Coleoptera > Elateridae > Agrypnus > Agrypnus murinus. The sequence goes on along the minus strand of OV816031.1, from coordinate 72,595,116 downwards.
TGGAAAGAACAGATAATCATGAAACGTTTTTTCCTTTCTGTCAACTCAACAATTGAGGCATTGAAATATCAAAGGTTCTAAAAACGAGATGTACTTCCAGAAAATTTTGTTATTTTTTGGATTGTAAGAAACTTACAAGTGGGAATAGTTACAGCTGTTAATTCGGAAGGAGAATTTACTGTCACTAATTTTACGTTACACGTCGGGAAAGGCAATAGGTAAGGTGTTCCAACTATTAATTCTACATATGACAACTTTATGAAAAATTCCTGTGTACCAAGAAATAAGCTATACGCTATACATTAAAACAGGAGAACTGGCTTACCTATAGAAATATTAAATTTAATCAAAAATGTAATTTACGTTATAAGTCCGGTAAATTAATATGTTCAGTAGCGAGTTTTGTTCCCGGACGAAGCGTCGTAGGAGTAGGAGGAGTCGACCTAATTAATTAGTTAGTGCGAATTTTAATTCAGATAACAACAATTTGGAATGTTGCATTTTTTGCCGGTAATGTTCAGATTTTTATAATAATAATAATAATAATAATTTTTATTACTCAATTAGCCAAATAATCTAACATTAGGATTGAGATTGTCAGAAACATATAAATGTATATATATAAATAGTACAGCAAAAACAGTAAATTCATGCATAATATATAGTTAAAAAAAAAATAATTAACAGTTCATGTAAAATTGTTATCACAGAGAAATTCTTCTACGCTGTAATAGGCCTTCTTTGATAAAATAGTTTTGAGAGTATTTTTGAATAAGTTAAATGATTGAATTTTTTTAACATTTTCTGGAAGCTTGTTATACAATGATATTCCCGAGTATAATGGAGATTTTTCATATAGCGTACTTTTATGTAGTGGAAACGCTAGTAACATGTTACCATGACGGGTGGCGTAAGTATGTGTTTGCGAAAGAAACATAAAGTCTTCGATATTAGATCTGACCCAAAGTATAGTTTTTAATATGTAGATACTGGAAATAGTCAGGATACCGCATTTCACAAAGAACGGCTTACAGGATTGAGTTCGAGATAAGCCAAAAATAAGTCTTATTATTTTCTTTTGTAGAATTAAAATTCGTGAAGCATAAGGCGTTCGTCCCCAAATGATAATATTATAATTTATATGAGGATAACATATTCCATAGTAAATACTCATAACAGAATGTATATTAAAGGAATCTTTTATGTTAAGAATAGCAAAATATGCAGTATTTAATTTATTAGAAATGTTGTCAACTTCTTTGCGCCACGAAAGCTCAGAATCAAGTACAGTTCCCAAATATTTCACATTATCTGATAGCTTCAGAATATCTGAAGCTATGTTAAAAGATATGTCTGGTGGTAGAGGCTTACTATTATGAAAGTTAACGCAAATGGTCTTTTCAGTGTTAACAATAAGGTAGTTGTTTTCGCACCATTTTTTAAAATCGCCAATGATTTTGTTAACGCGGGTATTCAATAGTTCAGGGGTTGGTGCAGAAACCACCACCGCCGTGTCATCAGCATACATAACAACATGTCCCTCGTTTATGTTGGACGGTAGATCATTTGCGAAGAGCACAAACAGTAGTGGTCCCAACACCGATCCCTGAACAACACCAATATTAATGTCGTTAACGTCAGATTTAGTACCATTGATATTTACCACAATTCTCCTATTTTTCAAGAAAGACATTATCCAAGCAGCTACATTACCTCTAAAACCTAGAAGATTAAGTTTATGCATTAGTATGTCAGGTCTTACAATATCGAATGCAATACTTAAATCAAAGAAGACCCCTACAACATAATAATGTTTATCAATTTGTTTGTATATATAGTCAAGAAGGTTGCAACAAGCATCTTGTGTAGATTTTTTTGGTCTAAACCCATACTGCATGTGATTCATAATATTGTATTTGTCCAGAAATGCTTCAGTTCGTTTACAAAATATTTTCTCTAATATTTTAGAAAACACACTTAAAATGGATATCGGACGATAGTTTTGTATTTCCCTTTTATTTCCACGTTTATATACAGGAATGATATAGGAACACTTTAATGAGTTTGGGAAGACACCAGTCATCACTGAAAGATTATATATGTAAGTTAGGGGGTGTTTTATAAATTCACACACTTGTTTAATCACTTTTGTGGTTATGAGGTCACCTCCTGGCGCAGCTTTGCTATTTAAAGTTTTGATGACACTAACAACTTCACGGTCTTCTATGTAGTACATAGAAAAAGAGTTGCATAATGATGTCGAAGATGTCACATTATTATTGGCAGCAGTAATTGTACCATAAAGTGCTTCAATTCTACTTGTGGCACAAGTCGAGAAATATTTTGCGAATAAATTTGCAATTTGTTCTGGACAATTTGTTATGCCTTCATCGGTTTTAAGTTCCAGTCTCTCTTTTACTTTTGTTCTGCCTAATTTCTCATTAACTATCTTCCAAACAGTTTTTTGCTTATTAGTCGAATTGTCCAATTGCTTTGCAAAATATGCATGTTTTGTAGTCTTTAGTAGTAAGCTGTACTCTTTTTTCAGAGTTTTATAGCGCTGCCGTAGATCATCGTTATTAGTATTTACAACTAACCAATGAAGATCTTTTAAGTTACGGCTTTTCTCTTTGATCTCTTCAGTGATCCACTTCTTATGTGATTTATTAGTGTTGTATTTATTACTGTGCCTGTATTCAGGGCACGCTATATTAAACAGAGAATAAAATATATCAAAAAAATTTTTAAATGCAATATTAACACCAGTCATATTGATAACATTGGACCAATCTTGGTTGGCTAGTAGTTGAACAAATTCAGAGAGAGAATCAATAGTGAGTTTTCTCTTAATTGTGATTGTTTTTGTTGATTTGTTCTTTTTAAGTTCAGTGCATTTAATGTTGAGGTGTAGGCACATATGATCCGACAGGCCAAGTTCTGTTACATTACATGTTAACCAGGCTTCGGGAAGGTTGGTATTTATGTAATCGATGCCCGTCTTTGTAGTTTGTCCATTTTTGTTAGTAAAGATTCGCGTAGGACCATGAATACACCTTTTTAGTTGAAATGCGGTTAATGTATCACTTAAAATGTCTTTTTGAAAACTATCTGCAAGTGAATTTACATTAAGATCACCACAAATGATTACATACTCACAAGTGTTAAAGATCTTACAGAGGGTTTCTTCAAGACTCCGTATAAAAGTAATGAAGTCTCCTTTCGTTGATCTGTATATATTTAATAGAGTTACAGCTGTGTCATTGATCTTAAATTTAACGCAGCTACCTTCAAAATGTCTTGCTATGCTAGTGACAGTGAATTCATTAACATCATAATGTTCATCACAATAGATGACGCAACCACCATGCTCACTCTGATTTCTGCAAAAGGAGGAAACTATCCTGTAACCAGGGATGTTATAGGTTCCTAGGGCAGATTCATTTAACCAATGCTCGGTAAGGCATATAAAAGTAGGCGAATGTAACGCAGAGATAACTTCTACTTCATTTAGTTTATTAGATAGACATTGTATATTAAGGCTTAAAACGCTAAGGTAATTCTGAGGTTTGTTTAACTGTCCTCCGAAAACGAAACCTTTTGACTATAACTTTATTAGGCCAGAATGCAGGCGAATATAGAATTTCAAGCAGATCGATATCAGCCCCAACACGAAATGAGCAACTTGTAGTATCATTTCTAAGGGAATCGACTGTGAAGTTTCGGTTAGGTATTTTTCTGCCTAAGAAGTTTTTTACAGATTCCGTTGATGTGTTTGGGGCAAGTTTCCCCACATAAATCCATAATTTCTTTGGCGCTGCAGTTATTTCACTGTGTATGTCAGTTTCACTTCCCCCTGTATAATATTTCGATTTTGGTTTTTAGGTTTAGTTTTTACTTGATCTTTCTTGATAGATTTTTCTATTGGTTTTAAGCCATTTACAGATTTACTATTTAAAGCAGTTGATTTATGGTTAATTGGTAAATTACATTTTACTGTCAAATTTTGAGATGTAACTTTTTCATCGTTATTTTGATTTTGAATGGTAACATTCTTCGTTAAAAGTTTTATCAGCTCAATATTTGATTCCCGAAGTGCTTTAACCTCGTTTTGTAGAGATAACATTTTTTGATTAACAACGTTTTCTATTATTTTCGTCAGTTCTTCAACTTTAATTGTAATGAATTGGTTCGCTGGATTTTTATTATTAGGGGTATTGTTTGCTGGTTTCTCTTTATTATTCCTCGTGTCGACCATATTTGTACGAATTTGTTTAAACGTAAATAAAAACTATAATAAACAATGCATATAATGGTAGGCACAAGTCAGCATAACCTTCGTATTCACGTTCAGATTTGTATTGGTTTATTGGATTTATTTGTTTCAAGAACGTAAAAAGGATATAATTTGGGAAAATTTTAATCCTTTTATAGTTGGAAACAATATACTTCAACTGATTAACTATAATATATTTCTTACGACTTGCTATTGTTTACACATTGAGATCGAGAATGATCGTCCTGATCCTACACTACTTTCCACTAGCATAATAACAATATTTACATCCATCACATGAGGGTTAGAAGAATAGCAGTGGCGTGCGGATGAAATTCCAGATTCCCCTAGCCTTACTATAAAAATTGGATATAAATATTGATATCAAGCTCGTGGAGATTAGCGTAGGATCAGGACGATCATTCTTGATCTCACTGTAATTATTGTGTGCATTAATGCTAAATTACTGTTGCATATTACCATATCTTTGAACAATTGCTCATAGTACATTTTGGTTTCATGCTTGATCAAAATCTGAAAAAGTGAAAGCATCGCACCTCGAGAACTTATTAAGGATTAACATAAAACAACATCCCTCTATAGTTTAATCGGATTTAGCCAAAAGTCCGGTTCCATATTTCTCTTCCACGTTTTCCGTTTTCGTAGATTGTAGTTCTATACTCGTACCACTGGTATTGAAAACAAGTTAAACAAATTGAAAAACAAGTAACGAATCTTCTTATAATGATTGCACAAACTGTCCATCATAAAATTTTAAACATTTTGGGCCATAACAAATTAGATTGTTAAATAGTCATTAAATAAAAGTTGCTATAACCCAAGCAGCATTTTTAGTCACCGCTACGTACCAGCAACCACCGGTGGAACTATAAAGTTTTTGCCGTTAGTCACAAGAACGTAATTGCTACGGTATTGTTACGTGCCTAGAACCAAAATGGGGAACAATTCTCGGGTAGCAGATACGTTGCAGTAACCTTTCCGGAACTTGTCCAGCTACCTTTAGGCTACGTAGCGGGAACGTGGCGGCGTAGTAATTGCTACTTTCGTGGAACTTTTTTTCTCTTTGACACATCGTGTCGCGTCGTTGTTCTCTCTTACTCTTGCAACTTAACAAATATTCTTTCACTTTCTCTACTAATGCCGCGGTCGTGTCACAAAATGGATTACTATTTTATTTGTAATACGTACATAATACATAAAGAGATGAAATGTTTCGTTATTTTGCCAATCTAGCATACCAAAATTATAAACCATCGCAACTTTTCTGTTAAATGCGATGATGATAGATCGAAAAATAACAACGCGCCTTCTTTAAATATATTTTTTAATAAAAAATGTCTTGAATAAAATATGACAAAAATACTTATAAATTGATAAACATGATAGAAACCATTTTTATTTTATTCCCAAGGCACAATTTGACATCGATTTGTTATCTTTATTGAGAGTTATAGTAAAAGACTTTTTAACAATTGCAACAAATTGCAAATTGATTAATAGCCTTTAACATTTTACAAGTTAATATGGAGTTGTTTTGAAAATGTCATCTTAAAGTAGTATTAACTGTAAAATGTGTGTCTAAAGTTTGTGTAGCTTTATAAACAGTAACGGGAACTAAACAAATTCTACTTCTAGGTTGTTGTTATCACGATGTATAAAATACGGTTTCCGTAGCCACTTTCTAGCTCCTAATGTCACTGCAAAATTCCCATTGGAACTTAACCTCAAATTTAAACGTCAATCGTAAACAAACAACCAATATTTTTATACTAACTGCTACTTAATAACAATTATTATTTAATTATGGCTTATTTTAAAGTTGTAGCGACGAAAGAAAAAAGGGGAATATATTTCACCCTTGTTTACTACATGATGGTTTATCAGTGATCTCATCCCTATTTTTTTCTATTTTGTATTGTAAATAGTTGATTGTTTCCGCTGATTTCACCTAACTGCTGTTCTAATTTTCTATAAAAGGTGGACGTATATCTAAAATTCTTTTTTTTTCTTATTGCCTTTGACATTTTTATTAAAAACTTGCAAAACTACTACCACTGCGAAAACACAATTAACCTCCAAATTCCAAACTAAAAAATTACTTTCAAGTGATTCTCCTGGGTAGCATAAACGTAAGTTTTACTTTCAATGCTACTGTATAGTTCAGTTACTTTCAAGGTTAAACAATGGTTTCAGACCAGTGGCAGGAACTTTCGGTGCTACTTTAAAATTTTAAAAACTTAAAAGTAGCTTCGGGCAAGTTACTGCTACAATCGTAATATCACTTGAAGTTGCAACAACATTAAGGTAATTATACTAAGTATTAATACCGTTCCACATACTTTAAAAAGCTACTTAGAAGTAATGTAACTACATAGTTCTAATAAATAGTAGAAGTAACTACATGATTACTAAAATATTCCAAATTGAAGTAATTAAACCTATAAAGTCATAAATTTAGTTGTAGTTACGTAACAGCTACTCAATCAAAGTTCCGATATCAGTTACCGCTATTTAGATGCTGCTTGGGAATTTTGTAATCAACGAGTAATATTAAAAAGCCATATCTACTCTGTTAATAGCTACACTATTTTTATAATTATACGAGGGTGGTCCCAGAAGTACCCGACCCAACAAAGAAAACACAAAAATTTTGGAAAAAGATTTATTTATTTTTCAACGTAATCTCCTTTCAGCTCTATACACTTCTCCCAGCGGTGTTCAAAAAGTTCGATACCCTTTTTATAATAAGAACTGTCTTGCTCCTCAAAATAGCCATTAACTGCTGACATCACTTCTTCATCGTTGGAAAATCTTTGACCACTGAGCCATTTTTTCAAGTTTGGGAACAGAAAATAATCCGAGGGGGCTAAATCTGGCGAATATGGTGCATGAGGTAGCAATTCAAACTTTAATTGATTAATTTTGGCCATTGCAATAATGGATTTGTGAGCTGGCGCGTTGTCGTGATGAAACAACACTTTGTTTTTAGCCAAATGCGGCCGTTTTTGCTTGATTTCTTCGCTCAAGCGTTGCAATAAGTTTGCATAATACTGGCCGTTGATAGTTTTTCCTTTTTCGAGATAACCAATAAAAATCATTCCACGCGCATCCCAAAAAACCGACGCCATAACCTTGCCTGCAGATGAAACGGTCTTCGCCTTCTTTGGAGCCGGTTCTCCCTTTTGAGTCCATGATTTCGATTGTTCTTTTGTCTCGGGTGTGAAATGATGGACCCATGTTTCATCCAATGTTACGAAACGGCGCAAAAATTCTGCTTTGTTGCTGTGAAACTTCGCTAAACACTCAATTGAAACATTTTCACGACACTGTTCTTGCTCGAGTGTGAGCAAACGCGGCACCCATCTTGCACACAGCTTTCTCATGTCCAAATTTTCAGATAATATGCAATGTACCGCACTTTTTGAAATGCCCGTAATGTCTGCTAGCTCGCGCACTTTCAGTCGACGATCATCAAGTACCGCTTTGTGGATTTTCATCACCATTTCTGGAGTCGTCACCTCATTTGGTCGACCACTGCGATGCTCGTCTTAGCAGCTCGTACGGCCTCGTTTAAACTCAGCTACCCAAAATTTAACTGTTGTAAACGAAGGAGCAGACTCACACAGAGTAGAATCCAGTTCAGCTTTTATATTGGTTGGGATGAGGCCTTTCAAATAAAAGTATTGTATCACATAACGATGACCAATTTTCTCCATTTTCACAAATTCACTGACAACGTTCACTATTGATGGCTGCCAAACAAATACTGAACAACGTGGCGCTTTCAAACTTGAAACATATGCTTTATAGACTGCGTACTTTCCAATACAGTGATATTTTCAAACAACTACCGCCACCTCTTGGTCAGGTCGGGTACTTCTGGGACCACCCTCGTAAAGTGTAATTTAAGAACAAAAAGGCACTTGTGATACATCATCCCAAGCAGCATTTTTAGTCACCGCTACGTACCAGCAACCACCGGTGGAACTATAAAGTTTTTGCCGTTAGTCACAAGAACATAATTGCTATGGTATTGTTACGTGCCTGGAACCAAAATGGGGAACAATTCTCGGGTAGCAGATACGTTCCAGTAACCTCTCCGGAACTTGTCCAGCTACCTTTAGGCTACGTAGCGGGAACTGGCGGCGTAGTAATTGCTGCTTTCGTGGAACTTTTTTTCTCTTTGACACATCGTGTCGCGTAGTTGCTCTCTCTTACTCTTGCAACTTAACAAATATTCTTTCACTTTCTCTACTAATGCTGCGGTCGTGTCACAAAATGGATTACTATTTTATTTGTAATACGTACATAATACATAAAGAGATGAAATGTTTCGTTATTTTATCAATCTAGCATACCAAAATTATAAACCATCGCAACTTTTCCGCTAAATGCGATGATGCTAAATCGAAAAATAACAACGCGCCTTCTTTAAATATATTTTTTAATAAAAAATGTTTTGAATAAAATATGACAAAAATACTTATAAAATTGATAAACATGATAGAAACCATTTTATTTTATTCCTAAGGCACAATTTACCATCGATTTGTTATCTTTATTAAGAGTTATAGTAAAACACTTTTTAACAATTGCAACAAATTGCAAATTGATTAATAGCCTTCAACATTTAACAAGTAAATATGAAGTAGTTTTGAAAAAGTCACCTTAAAGTAGTATTAACTGTAAAATGTGTGTCTAAAGTTTGTGTCACTTTATAAACAGTAACCGGAACTAAACAAATTCTGCTACTAGGTTGTTGTTACCACGAAGTATAAAATAAGTTAAAACATCCTGGAACTTTCAAGTGACTCTTACCATAAAGCGACGTCAACGTTTCCGTAGCCACTTTCTAGCTCCTAATGTCACTGCAAAATTCCCATTGGAACTTAACCTCAAATTTAAACGTCAATCGTAAACAAACAACCAATATTTTTATACTGATTGCTACTTAATAACAATTATTATTTAATTATGGCTTATTTTAAAGTTGTAGCGACGAAAGAAAAAAAAGGGGGAATATATTTCACCCTTGTTTACTACATGATGGTTTACCAGTGATCTCATCCCTATTTTCTTCTATTTTGTATTGTAAACAGTTGATTTTGTTTCCACTAATTTCACCTAACTGCTGTTTTAATTTTCTATAAATGGGGGACGTATATCTAAAATTCTTCTTTTTTTTTCTTATTGCATTTGCCTTTGACATTTTTATTAAAAACTTGCAAAACTACTACCACTGCAAAAGCACAATTAACCTCCATATTCCAAACTAACCTACAGGAGATATGCCTCTTTAGAAGTTACTGGCACTTCATTGTAATTTCTTAATAGTAACTGGAACTTTCTAATAATTCTGATGCAAAATAAGTAGTGAATATTACTTTCAAGTGATTCTCCTGGGTAGCACAAACGTAAGTTTTACTTTCAATACTACTGTATAGTTCAGTTACTTTAAAGGTTAAGCAATGGTTTCAGACCGGTGGCAGGAACTTTCGGTGTACTTTAAAGTTTTAAAAACTTTAAAGTAGCTTCGGGCAAGTTACTGCTACAATCATAATATTACTTGAAGTTGCAACAACATTAAAGTAATGATACTAAGTAGCAATACCGTTCCACACACTTTAAAAAGCTACTTAGTAGTAATGGAACTACATAGTTCTAATAAATAGTAGAAGTAACTACATAATTACTAAAATATTCCAAATTGAAGTAATAGAGGGAGAGCCAGCAACGTACTTCGAGTTGTTATTTCAACAGTCGTGAAAATTTGGGTACTAAATCTTATACAGTGCGTACCAAATGTATGGAACCGGCGTTGTTATTTCAAAACTATTCAAGCTAAATCGATAAAATTTGGTATGCATGCTGTTTACAGTGCCTCCTATTATTTCCACAGTTTTATTATTTTTTTAATTGACAAGGTCGGGAGCTGCACAGCCAACTTGATTTTTTTTTCAATAGTAAGGAGGGTCAAATCGCATACCGTTTGAAAGGTATTTTCAAGTAGAATTCAGCGACATGCCACCTGCCATATTTATCTCTAAAGATAACTTCGCTATTGTAAATTAAAGATTGGGAGTAGGTATTAAATGGATAACTAAAGATCCAGTTAGCGCTGAAAACAATGGTTAGTTTATGTTGTTTACCGAACGTCAAAAGCGTAAAACTGTGCCCGAAGTGCTAAATTATGCAGCATCTTACAGAAAAAGAACGTATAGAAATCTTGATGATGATAGGATACGGTGATAGAAGACGCAGTCATGCAGAAGTACGCGATTTGTTTAATGCGACGTATCCTGACCGCAACCCAATCGCCAAATCTACGGTTACTAAAACAATGAAGCGTTTTACGGAAACAGGTACTGTAAAGAATCGTTTAAAATCTGGCGGTCCAAAAACAGCAACAAATTCTGTAAATGTTATGTTGGATGTTATTAATACGCCAAGGACTTCGGTACAGCAACTAGCAGCAAATCATGATATATCCAAGTTTTCCGTCTGCAGAGTTTTGAAGCGTCAAAGATTTCACCCTTATAAAGTACACTTGGCGCAAGAATTAAATGAAGACGACTTCGACAGAAGATTAGAATTCTGTGAAGAAATTATGCATCGAATAAATGCTGATCCACATTTCATCCATAATATCGTGTTTTCTTATGAGCTACTTTTTTGCTAAATGGCAAAGTACATAAGCAAAACTGCAGATACTGGGCAGACAGTAATCCTCATTGGATGGACGAAGCTCACGCGCAATTTCCAAAAAAAGTTAATGTTTGGGCAGGTACGTAATAATAAATTTAACTGAATAGTCTTATGTTTTAATTTTGCGCCTAAATAATTTGTTTATGTATGGTGACCCATAATAACTTTCCTAACATACTAAGATGCATTCATCTGCAACTACCGCAAGAAAATATCAGCCCTCATCTAACAAGATTATACCCCGATGAAAACGATCCTAACGCAGCTAGCAACACGCTATGATTTCAACATGATGGAGCCCCTCCGCATTATAGCCACGAAGTTCGTGCTTATTTGAACAACGTTTTTCCGGAAAGGTGGATTGGACGTCGAGGACGTATTGAATGGCCACCGCGATCACCTGACCTATCCCCACTAGATTTTTTCTTGTGGGGTTACCTGAAGATTACCTCGATAAACCAAATAACTTGAATGAACTAGTGCAACAAATTCGAGAAGAAACAGCAAATATTCCTCGCGAGTTCATTTTGAATTCAATTGAAGGATTTTCTAATCGAATTTATTACTGCCAAGAGGCGAATGGGGAACACAGTTTGAGCATCGCTTATAAATGTTCCATTCTTGTATTAGATACACTTCATAAACTTAAAACACGGTTTCAACAATCTGAACCTTTAACCTGTACAATGAAAAATCAGCCCACCCTGTATGTCGTAAAATAGGTACTGAAATTTGTCATTTTGCATTGAATATGGAATAAACAAGTTAGTAACGATATTAAAAAAATACAAAATTTGTATAATATGTGCGTACTGGGTGTGTACATAGTAACTAGAGCCGCCCAAAGATAAGACTGAAAATCGGTAAACAAGATGGAGCGTGGAACTAATAACGATAACGAAGCTGTGGATGTTGATTTTTATAATAAGATCAATTGAAGTTTTTTTTTTTTGACAATTTTTAACAATGTATAACAATGAATGATGTGTATCTGAAACACAAAAGCACTTCAGATGGAAATATCTTCGACAATGTGCTCCATCATGTTAGAACCACACAATTCAAATTTTAACCTTTTCGATAATATGTTGAATTGCTTTTAAGGTTAGTCGTTTATTAGTTTGAAGATAAGAAAATATTTAAAAAAGTATTATTAAATAGGTAAATAAGAGATTATTTAAATAAATAATTTACTTAAATGAATAATCAAGTAATAGCGTACTTACTTAGAAGATTTCTATTGTCTATATACTAGCTAATTAATTAATAAATACAATTAACCATACTTGTGTAATAAAATTTAATTTCTGCTATTAGTTTACTTAAATAATAAACAATTTTATTTAGATCTGGCATTTCAATTTTATTCTAAGTACTTTTAATTAATAATTATTATTACAAAGTTCATCATTAAAATATTATTAAATAAACAAAATTAGCAAATGTTATTATAATTGGAAATATCTTTCGGTTTATTAAACAAATATTACTTACCCAAATGTACACACAGGTACATAAATATAGATGATCACATTAAATATTTACTCTTTTTTGATTGAGACATACGAGTATACAGTAATCCCTATCCTTTCATAGCATAAAAACCAATAAAAGGAAAAACCCTTTAGCACTATAATGGCGCTATAGTAAACCGCTATTAAGTGAATATAGTATGACGCATAGTATACATAACACTTTTAGGTTTTAACTGTCGAAAGTGTACTTATTCCTTCTGTTTATCTCTATCACCCACTTCTTTTTCAATGGGGAGAGTTACGTCCTATTTTTCTAAGGCTTTCTATACAATTTAAGATAAAAAATAACTACAATAAGTGAAAAACCCACACAACTTCCTATAAACTATAAATTTATCGCAACCGACCGTGCTAGTTCGAAATAATTATGTACTTATAAACAAAAACAACCAAATAATATACTACTTAGTATATTTGATATACTGTAGATAAAAGAAATTTTAATTCCGGAATAGAACGATAAGATTGAGTCATTAACTACATGCCTTTGAGATGCAAAATGCAGTAGTATAAATTTAGATAATATAAATTCATAATGAACGTATTTTGATGAGAGCGATAACAGTATAAAAGTGTTTTTTAAGTATGGAATTTAACGATGTATACATAACGTATGTATACAGAATACTATTCAATTTACCGCACTTATTGCAGAGATATTAACTAGATGATTAAAATAAAAATAATAAGTTATTTGTCTCCATTTTTCTGAAGGACCGGAGCTTAAAGCAATTATTAAACATAAATCCTGACATGTGGTTCCAGCAGGATGGGGCACCACCTCATTATGCAAGACAGGTCCACAATTATTTAAATGAGGTGTATATGATTAGGTGGATTAGTGGGGCTGGTCAGATAAATTGATCTCCTCGATCACCCAATTTGACCCCCCTTGACTTTTTCCTGTGAGATCTTAGAAGAGAAAAGATTATGGTGCCTGTACTCACTGCAGCAGAAAATAAAAACAAATCAGTTTGGTGACGCCTGAAATGTTAGACTGAGTACAAAATTCATTTAGGAAAAGGGTGAAATGTGTAGAAGTTAAAGGGAGCATTTCGAACACCTTCTGAAACTTGATAGACGTTAAACAGATTGAAATGAAATGGCAAATTATTATTTTTTATTTCTAACCTAATAATTATTAAATTATGTAACTAGTGGAAAATTTAGTAATTTTGTGTAAACATACTACGTAGTTTTTTACGTAATTAGAATTTCAAAAAGAAAAATGTATCATCCATTTAAAATTCAGAAGTTACCCCCCCCCACCTCTTAAAAATGGGAGACGTAAAAATTGAGAAGCTATATCAAAATGTTTTCCTCTTCCTACCAATTACCTGTCCCGAAATGCATTCAGATAGTCCAAGTCGTTTTTAAGATGCTAACTTAAATTAAAGTTAGCAGTGTATTTTTTAATTGTAAATTAATGTAACAAAATTATAAGTTCGAAAATAATTTAGTGCTAATTTAATGCACAATTAAAAAATTGAGTGTTTGGCGTTTTAAAAAAATACATTTTGCTAACTTAAATTAAAGTTAGCAGTGTTATTTTTTTTATTGTAGATTAATGTAAAAAAAATATAAAATCGAAAATAATTTAGTGCTACTTTACAGCCCAATTAAAAAATTAAATAATCGGCGTTTAAAAAAAATATTTTTTGCTAACTTAATACAGTTAACAGTGTTATTATTTTATTGTAAATTAATATAAAAAATATTATAAACTTGAAAATAATTTAGCGCCCAATAAGTTGAGTGCTCAGCGTTTTAAAAATAGTATGAGTTTAAATCAGCCCCGTTAAGCTAGCATAGCAAAGTGAGCAGAATCACTTCTAACATATTTCAGAGTTTCGTGCTAATGTAGTGGTCAATTAAAAAAATCAATGTTTGACGTTTTAAAAAAATACATTTTGGTAGCTTACATTAAAGTTGGCAGTGCATTGTTTTAATTGTAGATTAATTGTAAAAAAAATTATAAGCTCGAAACTAATTTAGTGCTAATTTAATTTCCAATTAAAAAATTTAGTGCTCGGCGTGTAAAAAATACATTTTGCTAGCTTCAATTAAAGTTAGCAAAGCATTTTTTTATTGTAAATTAATGTAAAGAAATATAAACTCGAAAATAATTTTGTGCTAATTTAGTGCCTAATTAAATAATTGAGAGCTTGACGTTTTAAAAAATACATTTTGCTAGCTTAAATTAAAGTCAGAAGTGTATTTTATAATTGTAAATTAATGTAAAAAATTATAAGCTCGAAAATACTTTATTACTAATTTAATGCCCAATTAAGAAATTGAGTGCTCAGCGCTTAAAAAAATACATTTTGCTAACTTTAAGTTAAAATTAGAAACGCATTTTTTTTATTGTAAATGAATGTAAAAAAATAAAATCGAAAATAATTTAGTTTTAGTTTAATGCCCAATTAAGAAATTGAGTGTCCGGCGTTAAAAAATACATTTTGCTAACTTAAATTAAAGATAGCAGTGTTATTTTTTTTATTGTAGATTAATGTAAAAAAATATAAAATCGAAAATAATTTAGTGCTACTTTACAGCCCAATTAAAAAATTAAATAATCGGCGTTTAAAAAAAATATATTTTGCTAACTTAAATTACAGTTAACAGTGTTATTATTTTATTGTAAATTAATATAAAAAATATTATAAACTTGAAAATAATTTAGCGCCCAATAAGTTGAGTGCTCAGCGTTTTAAAAATAGTATGAGTTTAAATCAGCCCCGTTAAGCTAGCATAGCAAAGTGAGCAGAATCACTTCTAACATATTTCAGAGTTTCGTGCTAATGTAGTGGTCAATTAAAAAAATCAATGTTTGACGTTTTAAAAAAATACATTTTGGTAGCTTACATTAAAGTTGGCAGTGCATTTTTTTAATTGTAGATTAATTGTAAAAAAAATTATAAGCTCGAAACTAATTTAGTGCTAATTTAATTTCCAATTAAAAAATTTAGTGCTCGGCGTTTAAAAAATACATTTTGCTAGCTTAAATTAAAGTTAGCAAAGCATTTTTTTATTGTAAATTAATGTAAAGAAATATAAACTCGAAAATAATTTTGTGCTAATTTAGTGCCTAATTAAATAATTGAGAGCTTGACGTTTTAAAAAATACATTTTGCTAGCTTAAATTAAAGTCAGAAGTGTATTTTATAATTGTAAATTAATGTAAAAAATTATAAGCTCGAAAATACTTTAGTACTAATTTAATGCCCAATTAAGAAATTGAGTGCTCAGCGCTTAAAAAAATACATTTTGCTAACTTTAAATTAAAATTAGAAGCGCATTTTTTTATTGTAAATGAATGTAAAAAAATATAAAATCGAAAATAATTTAGTGCTAGTTTAATGCCCAATTAAGAAATTGAGTGTCCGGCGTTAAAAAATACATTTTGCTAACTTAAATTAAAGTTAGCAGTGCATATGTTTTTATTGTAAATTAATGTAAAAAATTATAAACTTGAAGATAATTTAGTGCCCAATTAAACGTTCAGTGTTCGGCGATTAAAAAAATACATTTTGCTAGCTTAAAGTAAAAGTTAGAAGTGCATTTTTTTAATTGTAAATTAATGTAAAAAATTATAAGCTCGAAAACAATTTAGTGCTAGTTTAATACCCAATTAATAATTTGGTGCTACCTAAGTGTCCAAATAAGAAATTGGGTAGTGACGTTTAAAAACAAAACGTTTTACTAGCTTAAAGTAAAGTTAGTAGAATAAATATACTTTTTTAATGTAAATTAATTCAAATAAATTTCTAAACTCGAAAATAGTTTAGTGCTGCATGATTCAGATAATAAAACAGTTTTTGTTTTAGGGGTTGTCCATAAAATACGTTCGCAGTAAGGGGGGAGGGGAGGGCTGTGCCTAGCGTGACGGTGCGCGACAACAGGGGGGGGGTCAGTTACTTAATACTTTTCTTAATATTAATGCAGTTTTTGAAAGTTCTAGGGAATTTGTACATTCACGATAATCCCTTCCCATTCTAAACAAAAAAACAAATTTAAACAATTTTACTAAAATATGTTTAGAATTTTACCATTAGTATATTATTACTTTCAGGCCATAAAATTAATATAATAATACTTTAAAATTTCTTTGAAAACTTACATTACTCATAAAAAGGGTGGTTTTACTTTATTGTAGGAAATGCCAAATTCATTTTGTGAAGTAATAAATAAAGATCTTTTAGAACTGGTTGCATTATTGAATAAATTCCAATGAATGGGTAATCTCTTAAATCATCTACCTGAAGAATTTCTTAGAAAAACATATAATTGTTAAATAAAAGTAGATTACATCTGGATATACTTAAAAGTATTTATGTACTTTTAAGAAATATAAACTGTTATAAACTATTTAATATAAGCTAAATTAAATTTCTATTATTGAAACCTATATAAATTAAAATAAAGTTTTCGTTTTCAAGGGTTGGGGGGGTCCAAAGGTGTTGTGACGTAATATTAGCTAGGGGGGTTACGTAAACGTGATGAAGTGTGACATAGAGGGAGGGGGGGTCGAAATTATCTGAATATAGCGTGACGTATTTTATAGACAGCCCCTTAACAATATTAGGCCAGTCAAAACGTACATAAAAAAGGCTAAAATCGCAAAGCATGATGTAGTTCTGATTTTTTGATTTGTTGTTAGGACCAGTTAAGGTAGTGCGAAGCCAAGTTTGCAGTTTCGAAAAATCTGTGCCCCCTGCGTAATAAGTGAAAAACTGCAAAATTTTGGGACCTTTTCTGTTGTTGCCTTATAACTCGTAAACTATGCGTATCGATATTAGTCGTAAATTTGCAACAATTTAAGCCAAACTGAAGCTCTGTACCTCCAATAGTTCCCGAGATATGGCACTTCAAAAAGTAGCCATTTAAAAAAAATTAATAGTTCTGCTTTCGTTTCGGGCCGAACATCGGCATAACTGCTCATCCTACGAGAAAAGTCATACGGAATGAAGTTGTAGTAAATTTAATTGGCTTTCATTTAAGCACAAAACTCTCGTCTGTAGACCCATTAGTTAGTTCTCTTGCAATCGTAAAAAATCAAAAAATTGGATTTTTGAAGAAATGAGCCTGAACACTTCTAATAACAATTTGTGGGCATTCGACGAAAGAAAAATGCATAGAATCATGTTTAAAGGTGGAAATAGTAGTTTGTACAACAAGAGTGGATATGATGCCTATATCGCACGAGAACGAAGTTTGAGGCACGACGCCGAAGGCGAAGTGCCTCAATCGTTCGAGGGCGATATAGGCATTTCCACCCAAGTTGTACAGTATCTTTTTTCTTCGACTAAGCAAAACAATTACAAAATATATTGCATGTCTCCTTGAGAAATCGAATATAAGGATTAACCTATGCTTTTATCCATTCTAAAATATGGTTTGTAAAATCCCTCTCTCATTGTAGAATTTTTAGAATTATTAAAACTTTGCAGAAATTAACATTTCCGAAGAGAAAATTATTATTTTAAATTTTGTTTTATAAAAAAAAATTAAAGAATTATTCTCCCCCAGCTGGAATTGAACCTGTCGGTCAGCTTCAGTTTATTTATACCCAGCTCCTACCCGACTGAGTTACCAAGCCCTATCACAAACTCCGTCTAGTATACTTGTTATAAAAGTAGGTTGTACATATTTAAATGATTTAATATTTATGTATTTTTAATTATAAAAGTATAATTGTTAAAGCTACAATTTCACAAATCACGTTATTTTCAAATACTTTAAGTGTTATTGAAAGAAGGAAACACTGATTTAACTTACTTTTACTTCTATATTTATGACAGGAGTTGTCAATAAATTAATTACAAATAAAGAAATGTCAAATTGGACTACGTTGATTGGTTGTTTTCATATCCGTACAATGTACGGAAGTGAAATTATAGCCGTACACCTTGCTGGAAGAAAACGGGTGATTTACAGATAGGAGTAGAAAAAGTATATTTACATGTACATCTCTTGTTAAAAAATTTACAGATCAATAATTATTGAAAACTCCACCAGCTCCCTCTCCCCAATAGTGCAAACTCCCGTGCATCCCTTATTGCTCTTACATGAAAGCGATTTGAACAAGGATTGGTGGAGCTGGTTCGCATAAGACTATTATTAGTATTACCATGGGAGCTCTTCGATCAACTCCACTCTGTGACATCCTTCTCCACCCCCAACCACTTTTGCACTGGGTGGTATGTGCGATACGAATGGAAGGAAGCAGCCTCTTTGGTTGGGGGCAAACGTGCCGTTCACCTTCGCGTTGGTTGCTGATTTGACAAACAGGCGGATCCGAAGATTGTGTAGGGTGTCGATGGATGCGTCCACTTCATACAGAGCGACCAGACACTTCTCTCCAGCTGCGGCTATAGCCTCGTGACTGACATCTGAGAGAAGAGACACGGTGGCCAGGTCCATCAGGTTCCGCTTCTTTTGAAAAACACTCCACAATTTTGTTTTTCCTGGGCAGAGGTGGTGTCGCATCCGCTGAATGCGAGGAAGAACAGTTCGAATCCGAAGGGAATTCTATTTTTCTTCGACTGAAAGAAGTGGTGGAAAACTGAGTGCAACTTGACTCACCTCTGCCTCTTTTAGGGAAGTAAACATTTCGGATGGTCGAGCCCAAGCCGCAGAGGAGGTCCACATCCCCTTCAACCACGATCACGTTCTCGTAGGATGTGCTTTTGTCGGGGGCGGTTCGGATAATGTCGCAGTCTGCATCTTCTATCGCTTTCTTAGCTTCAATGCCCTTGAGTCCAAACGCAGAGCACAACTGATCAATGAGGCGTCGTTTATTGGAGTCGTTGGCTAACAGTTTCTCCTGAGACACTTTGATGATAGTTGAGGAATCAAACACGATATTTCGGGCAGTGTAGCGACGCAATCGTTATGCGGTTTTAGTACTCCTGGACGCCCCATCCTCAGGGTATCCATCAAACACCACTGATACGTTCCTGCCAAAGTGGTTGAATGTGTAGGTGATGTAGTTAGCAACGATTGCCCTGATCGATTCGTTTCGGTGCCAGGCAACCTTGTGGAGAAGGTATCTCCCATCCACTACTACAAACACACTGGCTCCTAGAGAGATGTTTTGGGAGAGTGGAGTGAAAGCGGCGTAGAAAGTAGATTTTGCTCCCTTACGCATCCCCTCTTCGTTGAACAATGCCAATAGATACAGGGCCAAGTCGAATTTGAAATGCTCTATCAATTCCCCGTCTGACTGCTTAGTGATGCACAACATTTGAAAGATGGTGAGTGAAAGAGGTAGTTAATTGACAATATCACTTTTTGATTTTTGAAGTGCCATATCTAGGAAACTATTGGACGTACAGCGTCGACGATTAATATCGAAAAACGCATAGTTTACGAGTTATAAGGCAACAACTGAAAAAGTCAGCAGTTTTTCACTGCAGGGGGCACAAGATTTTCGAACTGCAAACTTGGATTCACACTACCCTAACTGGTCCTAACAACATATCAAAAAAATCAGAATTACATCGCGCTTTGCGATTTTAATGTCTAATTTGACTGGCCTATATACTATTTGTTACAAAATATTTTAAAAAATATTTTCAAAATATTTCTTAGATTCGACAAGTAATATTTTAAAAATATTTTAATATATAAAATAATTTTAAAATATTTGCTGCTATTAAGGTAATAATTTTTATTTAAATTAAATTAAAAAAAAAACGCGTTATTACGTGTTATTAGGCGAATTTATCAGCTAAATTATTTCGAGTTTTTTTAACATTAATTAACAATAAAAAATGCTTAAGCTATTAACTTTAAGCTATCAAAATGTATTTAAAAAAAACGCGAGCACTTAAGTTTCAATTAGGCACTAAGTTTTGAAACATGTCAACATGAACTCATTCTGCTCACTTTGCTGTACTAGCTTAAAGTGGCTGTTTAATGTGATGCACAACATTTGAAAGATGGTGAGTGAAAGAGGTAGTTAATTGACAATATCACTTTTTGAATTTTGAAGTGCCATATCTAGGAAACTATTGGACGTACAGCGTCGACGATTAATATCGAAAAACGCATAGTTTACGAGTTATAAGGCAACAACTGAAAAAGTCAGCAGTTTTTCACTGCAGGGGGCACAAGATTTTCGAAACTGCAAACTTGGATTCACACTACCCTAACTGGTCCTAACAACATATCAAAAAATCAGAATTACATCGCGCTTTGCGATTTTAATGTCTAATTTGACTGGCCTATATACTATTTGTTACAAAATATTTTAAAAAATATTTTCAAAATATTTCTTAGATTCGACAAGTAATATTTTAAAAATATTTTAATATATAAAATAATTTTAAAATATTTGCTGCTATTAAGGTAATAATTTTTATTTAAATTAAATTAAAAAAAACGCGTTATTACGTGTTATTAGGCGAATTTATCAGCTAAATTATTTCGAGTTTTTTTAACATTAATTAACAATAAAAAATGCTTAAGCTATTAACTTTAAGCTATCAAAATGTATTTAAAAAAAAACGCGAGCACTTAAGTTTTAATTAGGCACTAAGTTTTGAAACATGTCAACATGAACTCATTCTGCTCACTTTGCTGTGCTAGCTTAAAGTGGCTGTTTAAATCCCAACAAAATGAAATTTCAGCAAAAATACATTTCACCTGCTTGAAACAATAGCTTAAAACTTAAAACAGCACTGACCCATCGTATTTTTTTTGAAAACTCTTAAAGCATACTACGTCAGAAAAAAGCAAAGCAATCTGAACGTAATGTTTTGCATTTGCTTTAAAACGGAAACTTCAACGGGATTTCTTGGCCTACAAACCAAGAAATAATGATATTCGTTTCATTTGTGTTTACAAGATAAAAAGTAATGAGTAGTCTTTTGAGATGCAAATTAACTCGACTGACCTTTTTCTATAAAAACATATTAATCGCATTAAGAATAAACGATTCAAATGTAATGTGTATTTCTTCTTCTATGTAAGCAGTATTTTCATCAAAGCGATTCCTAAGATCTGTACAACGAATGCGTAATAGTGAAATTTGCAAATAAAACACCGACACGTTTAAATTCCATTAATAAACACAACACACTTATTACCGGAACTCCCTCTATTAGTGGCAAGTTTCATAACTGCGGTGAAAGTAATAACAACAGTCTATATAATAACAACGGTATTGCTATTGCTTTATTGAAAAATAACAACTTTTTATATCTGCCCTATAATGTTATAAATAAAATAAATATTTATTAACTTACCTATTCTACAACACTCAACTTTTAAACTTGCGTATAAGAGAGTAAACAGTTTAGACAATAATGGGTATGGAAATTGAGTCGATCCTACGAAAACGCTCGTTATGTAATAACGTTACTATTATTTATTCATTAAATAACCTTGCAGGGAATTTCAATAATTGCTTCCTTAAAAAACAACTAAAAATATTATTCTCGACTGTGAATTATTAATATGTACTAAACTGTGATGTCTGATGAGCTGCCTTAAGTACCTGCATATATATGTAAGGTAAAGTCAGGCAAGTGTGAACGCTTTTTTTGAGAAATGACTTTAAAAATCTCTTATTAGCTAAGGATGCAACCTGAAAGCTTAGTTATTTTTTGACAGGGAGTTCAAAGTGTCCTGTTCAAATTAGGTACTTTGTAACAGTATCCGTCGACTGCCTTTTAATATATTTAATAATAATTGTTACGTTGTTCAGATTTAACTCATATTCCTATGTTCATATGGAAACAAATAGAACTTAGTGTGGGGCATGTGCAAATTCTCCAAAATTTCAGGAATACGCAGATATTTTTGGATTTCAAGAATTTTTATTAGTTTTTTTTTACAAACTCTTAAAGAAAGTAAACAAAAAAACGTTAGACTATTAAAGAATATTGTAAGTGTCAAAACTAACGTTAAAATGTAATTTACCCCAATGATCGATTTTGGGGTCTGGCAGAAGCAGCTCTATGTCGTTTTCGTCAATGACTGAATTATCTTCAACAGGCGGCCATGTGAATTTACCATTTTTTGATTTTCTGAGGAAGGACACTTGCCATTCATCATTTTCTCTTCCCGTTATTTTTCCTACGTAGTACTTGTGAGCTCTTTTTTTCCCTTTAAATCGAATCAGTGCGTATGAGTTTATGGACAATGTTTTCGGGGTTTTATCAAATTCTTGTTCTCGCTCTTCTTCCTCTACCTCTCTCTGTAAATTTTCGTAATATGCTTCAACGTCATCAGAGGAATCTGCTAAACACATTTCGCCCTCCGATACGTCAGTGCTGCTGTCAGTGTATCGGGATGTGCTTACTACTTGAGGTTGTAGTTTTGTTGGCTTTTTTTTCGGTTTTAATTCAACTGTCGGCTTCTGTTTCTTTTTCTTCGGCTTTTCTTTCTTTTTCTTTTCTGCCTGTTCTTTTTCTCGCATCTCTAACAACTGTTCAGCATCAATTTTAGTTATCACTGTTGCCCCTTCGGTTACCCGTTTTCGTTTTTGGATACCATCCACTGTTGTTTGTCTTACTTTAGATAACAAAAGATCTTCAAATGTTGTTCCTTCATGTTCGTTTTCTATCTCTTCATTCTCATCTGCCCCTGCATTGATTAGTTCTTCAGTTGAATTTTCATCTTCCCGATTTAGTTCTTGGTCTCCGACTTCACCTTCATCTCCTGCGTTGTTCATTCCTTCCTGGTCAAGCATATTTTCCATCTGCTTTTTTTCATCCCACCTCTTTAAGGCATTTTTATCGAATTTGTTTCGGGAAACTACATCCTTATTGAAAGGGAATATTCCTGCTTTACGAAAGCCATTTTGTAATACTTCTGGTCTTATTTGTTGCCAGGTAATTCCTACAAGTTGCGAAAACATCTTCTTTGGAATCTTGCGTCCCACATTATGACGTTGCCAGTTAGTCAGCTGCTCTTCCCATTTATCTTTAAGGGGAAGATTCGCTAGTAGAAAAATAATGTGTTCGTATCTGTAAAATAATTTTTTTAGTTATGTAAATAATGACACGGAACAAAAACCAATTTGTTAAGATAGGTTTTCTGTAGGTACCTACGACTCGAATATCTTTACAAAACGTAATCTGTTTTAGAAAAAAATTGCTTAAGTTAGTATATTTTCGAATAACCAACGCATGTCTGATAATCATAAAATTAACTAAATCTCGTAGGTACTTCAACTGACGTTTTTTCTTTCATTTAGTAAAAACCGCATCGTATAGTGCCTTCTACTTTTTAAAATATCTTACATTTACGATGATAAGATACGGATTTTTTTTAATACAATTGCCTAACTATCAGGCGCAATGGCAATAGTTTTCGATGGTAAATTACTCATGCACGCTACACTGTTAAAATAAGTTCACATTATGCGCGGTCTATTATTATTTATGGAATTTTATTTTATTCCTTAATTTAATTTAATTGAATCTTATTTATTAATTTAATTGAAACCTTGATTGCAAAAAGGGTATACTAAGTTGCAATTTTAACAAAAATAAAATTTCTGTCGGAAATTACATGTCATACTAAAGGTGTATCAACCAGCAGTGTATATAAACTTTTCATTACATACTAGTAGAAGGTTTTGAAGGTACATATATTATATATGTATGAGATTTTGTTTTCTTTTACTTTTTAAAATAAAATTAAATTGAGATTTCAACTTTTACAAGAAATATAATTACAAGTAAGATCATAAGCAACAATAGGTAGGTACATACCTACCTAATTATTTTCGAAGGTCTTTTATTGGGCGTCCGTGAGGATACTGAGGATCAATCAATTCAGGTAACAAGCACTTATAAAAGAAAGTCGTTAACTCGTTTTTCATTTTTGTTTGCCAAAACAGATCGTCACGATAAATTTTCTCACTTATCATTTCTTGCGGTGTCCATACAACGAATATGCAATAATCGCGGTTCGTAATATGTAACTGTCCTTGTATTTGAAAGTAATAATTATGAGTCAGTCCTTTTTAAACAGATTTCACCAGCCCGGTTTTCCAAAAATTTAATTTTCTTTTCGTTAACAGCACTCATAACTTTCCTTTTTGCAGCTGATGCAGGGCATTTGATTTCAATTAATCCGTCTTCACTTAATAGTCCGTCTGGCGACGCTGCCGAAAAGAAATCATCTTTATCAATAAAAAGTCCGCATTGTTGAATTTGAATATTAGATTGCTCTTGAAATTCCCGAAGTGCTACTATTTCATGATCTTGTCCCCATCGTGTAGCGAGATTTCCTTTAAACGTGCTGTACAACAAATTTTTTACTATATTTTTACAATGTGTTAAGCTTTTCATTTTACAAATCTGGCCAAAATTAGAAGCTGTTATTCGCGACGATCTTTCTTGACGCCAAAGTAGATTATTATGCTGACCAATTGTTTCTAACTGTATCAGATGTAATTCGTCTTCAGTTTTTTTCATTACTTGTAAAACTTAAAATTATTATTTTGCTACTTATTCTTTTTTGGGTCAGTTCTCTTAATTTACTACAAAAATTACGCAGAAGATGGTTACGACATTCGATTTTTTGAATTACTTTCTGCCCATACGGACGAACTTCTGCAAGACGTTTTGTTACACTGCTGTCGCCATCTCAAACCAAATACAAGTATTTCAAATTATACATTTCTATACTTCTTTTGAAGCCCTCTATGATAATATCAGCTTCCATTCCTGTAGATGGTTTGTCCCAATTCTTAAAGCATTTAAGCAAGGGAGCTTCAGAATGTTTTGATTTAGCACGTTTACACATACAACAGTATTTATTTCTAATCCCTAAGAATAACACTTTTTTTGTTTTTTCACCAACAATAACGCCAACTCCTGCAGCTGCATTATAGTTGGTTCTGTAGGATCTTTTACTCCACGCTCCATCTGCAATCACAGTAATGAATGGAATGCCGTCCGAATCAACTCGGCCTTCTTCAATTGCTAAACTTGATTCTATTAAAGCAGCTTTTTCCATATATTCCCATGCCGTTTCTTCAATATAAGTAGCAAGAAGTTGTTCTGTCTTTGCATAAAGATTTGGGCCCATCCAAGGAATATCGCAAGTAGCCAACATTTCCTTCAATTGTGAGTATCCTATTCCTGTTGTGATACTTCCTAGAACTGCAGCCTTGTTTATATCCATTGCCTGATCATTACAGTCAGTTGATATAACAGTATTAACTCCGCACATCTCACATTGAACAACAATTTTACTCTGCAGACCAATTCTTTGCTCGGAAACCATTTTCAGATGTTCATTTCTACACGAAAACAATCCAACATGAGGAAAACGTATAATGGCATTAAAGAAATTACTAATTTCCACAATTCTCCTTCCACTGACATCTTCGTGCTCTTTTTGAACATTAAGCACCTCATTTTCAACGTCAGTAGTATAAGTAGGTGGAATTTCCTCTGTGCTGTGGCTACTACTAGTGGAAGTACAAGGTTGATGTGATGGAGCTGAAAGTTGATCAAATGAAGTTGAAGGTTGACTTGTTGAAGTTGAAGGTTGATCTAATGAAGTTGAAGTGTGATCTAATGAAATTGAATGTTGATCAACAGGAACAAATTCTGCTGATTGAACTTTTTGGGCAGACTTTTTAAAACCAGAAAGGTTTTGCATTCTTCTACGTATGCTCTTTTTTCGAGCTGATAGCGTTAATCGCGGCATAATATTAACTACATAAATAAATTGCACGTACAATATGATATATAAGTATTTGTTACACTTCACTACGTTACACTAAAATAGACTACACGATAATTACACTATGCTCTATATTAATACTTGCTACACTTACTTATAAAACATGTAGTATTATCACGAAAACTATACCAGTACTGTTGTTACCGTCGCGCTGTGCTTACGTTCACCGTTGGTTTACTAACTTGGTTTGCTAGGGAAATTCAAGTACAACTCAGAAATAATACTCTTAAAATGATGTATTCACACCAAAACCCACTAAGACGGTACAGCCCTGAAATAGAATAGGGGTGCAATATGTTATTATGTATTTAAGGTGCCTAAATAAACAATAAATGTGTCAGTAAGTAGCCGGTGACAGTAAACAGGTTTCAAAGAAAGGATTAAGGGAAGATTTATTGCGGCTCCTTTTCATTACCCATCCGGTTATAAAACCAAATGTTAAACAAATTTTTAGAAAATCCCAAAATAAGTAGGTAAACCTTTTAGTTTTTAATTGATTTGTTGTTAAAGAAGATTATGGCATTCGGTTTGTTTCTTTGATCTTGTCCGTGTACTTTTTGACATTTTAAATCTATTTTGACATTCGATGAGAGAAGTGAAAAGAAAACGATCTAGCCAAAGAATTTAGAATTCAACCGAATACGCCTTCCACAATTTTAAAGAACAAAGAGAAAATCTTGGAATTCTAACGAAATTTGTGTTTCCAGTAAACGTCTACGAGAACCGCGTTTTGGTGAATTAGAAGAATGTGCTTTAAGGTGGTTTAAACAAGTTCGCGATAACATCGCGGTAAATGGACTTGTGTTACTTAACAAGACGGAAGAATTATCAAGAATTTTAAAGATTAACAATTTTAAGTGCAGCAGTGGTTGGTTAAATCGATTTAAGGAGAGACGTAATTTGTCTTTTAAAAAAAATGTGGCGAGAGCGCATTGGTTAATTTTCAAAAAATTCCTTGATTCGAATATTCATTAATTTTTTTCACTCCCTTTGACTTCGAATTAACGAGATTCTACGTATTAGGTAGTTGTCGACCTACGAGATTTAGTGCTCTAATCTGGCAATAGGATTAAGTGAATAAAATAAAATAAAAAAATAAGAGATATTCCTGATAATTGATAACATTATATTTTATTTTTATTTTAATTAAATATTAGATGCATTATCGTATTATTACCATCTACACACAGAATTAAAACTAAAATGAACATTCCATTGTAACAGTGTATATCATATTTCAGTCACAACATAATTCTGACTCATTCACGTTAGAAGCAATTAAATTTTGCTTGCAAGTTAGATCTGCAAATACATGCAGCATTTATTAGTCAGCTATGTGTGTCTCACTTCTAACTATTTTATCTTCGTTGCAAAATATATTAGGCTACAGCGAATCTTGGCCTTAAAGGGTTTAAAAACGGAGAGATCCAGCGGTTGTAGCAAATGTGTGCTATGGGGAGGCAGTTTTAAAATGGTTATTTGATTCGCCTTTGCAAATTCAATAACGTCGCAATTAACGTGAGTTTTATGCCCGTCATAAATTAATAAAATAGGGCGCTCATTGCCAACAGCTTTTAAGAATGTGTTTTTTAGATAATTGAAAAACACATCAGACTCCATCCACCCATTTGTTGTAGCTGCATAATTAATCTGTGGAAAGCAGTCATCTCCTTCTTCAGCTATCCATGAGTCCCATATGTACTTTCCTTTGAATATTATCAAGGGTGGGGCCTTCTGACCACCTGCACTCGCTGCTGACAGAACGGAGACATTTTCACGTCCAGACGTACTTGTTGTTCTAGTACTGGGAAGACCTATGGCACCAACTACTCTTATTTTGGACGGATCAATTGAGAAGCTTGTTTCATCCAAATTCCAAATCTGCTGAGGCTTATCTGTCAATTTCAAATCTTCCAGTGTCTCCTTCAGCATTTCAAAATAGCCGTATATCGTAAATGGGTCGCATACTGTCTTGCGAGCATACTCGACAGATTGCGGCTTTTTAATCGAAAGTCTGTGCCTCTTTTTAAAGGCTATAAACCACTCTCTCCCGGGCATATTATTACGAAAATTTGTCTTAATTTGATTGGTTGTAACAAAGTTACTTACTATCCCAAGCACCTCCTTCCTCGACAATCCGAAGCCCCATTTTTCCATACAACGCAGTCCCTCCGCCAGTTTTTCTTCTTCTTCCCGAGGAATAGCAGTATCTCGTCCTTGTGTAGAGCTCTTTGTGCCTCTTTTCCCATGAATATGAGTGTGTAGGGTAGCCTTTGGTATGTGGTAAGTACGATGAGCCCCGTGTAAGGTTAATCTACCACTCTTGACCTCCGCTAGGGCACGAGCCAAGTCTTCTTTAGAATATTGTGTAGCCCTCTGGCTCTTTCTTATGTAAGTGCGAACCATTCTGAAGACAAATGCATTTTTATAAATTTACACTTGCCTCATGAAAGAAACGATTTTTGTTCACACTAGCCCCACTAGGAAAATCTCTGGGGGCAAGTGTGAACATAATTATAAAGTGAGGTTATATATTATTTGAGATGTCTACACCGTCAAAAAATAAAAATTTACACTTTTTTATGGTAGTAGATAATCACAGTTTAGCTTTTACTCACCTCACCTCAAGTCGCATATATGAGGAATTTCATGAAGCGCTCCTATGTCGCAACACGTCGACTAGCCGCCATGAAATTTTGATAGACCTCTGTGCTGCCACCTGAACTCATAATTTGAAAATTCAAGCAGGTAACTGTAACGGTGTAAGCTTTTCTTCTTTTGCAACTAGACATAAATTTCAATAAAGTCACAGAGCGGTTTTTTTAAAAAGGTTTACAGTTACCCCATATTTACACTTGCCTAACTTTACCTTACGTACGGGGTGGCCCACGCAAGACGATCCTGTACCTTATCTTGAAAACTGTAAGAGTTACACAGCAAGGTGTAAAACAAATTTTAATTTTATAATAGTTTTGTGTATACAGCGTGAGTCATATTACTGTGGCTACTATCAACTTTTTTAATTTCAATGGAACACCGTGTATATTTTTACTGTTTACACATTATACTGTTTATACTTATTTTACACATTATACTAAATAAGTTACATTTAAACGATTATAGTACACGACGCGTATATACCATGCGACTCAAAAGTAATGAATAAATTCAATAAAAGAAAAAGTATTGATTTTTGAAAAAGTTCCAAAAACAGGTCAATTTTGTTTTTAAAAAGCGCACTTTTTGACATAATATTCGGATATATAGGGCAATGCGTTTAAGTGTGGTGATGTCATCGACATTTTTTTAAATAGCAACTTCAATTTTTTATACCATATTCTGACACTTCATCCAATTGCCAACATGGTAATGTAAAAAATGTGTTACCTTACATAAGGAAATTTTTGAAAAAAATAATTATGGAAACGGGAAAGTGCTATAGTCACCACACTCAAACGCATCACCCTGTATATCCGAATATTATGTGAAAAAGTGCGTACTTATAGATAGAACATATATTGTAATGTTATTATTGTTTAACATCTTTAAATGATGATATATTAATGTTTGGTATAAATTCTTATATGTATTTGTACCACCACTGTTATTAATTGACTGTATAAATTGTATTTAAATAAAATATCTCAGGGTCTATTCTTTAATTGTCAACATTCATCAGTTATACTTAATAATTTGATCTTAGTAATTGAATACATAAATAGAGTTCGTATTCATGTATTCAAAATGCCCGCCTATCTATGATAGTAAAATCCTGTTAGTATGATCACAAATGCTTCAAAATTATTAGTACAACCTCACTGTTTACGTGTTGGCAGCTGTTTATGTTATTTAATTTTTAATTTCTAAAAACTCTTTATGAATTTTAAAATGATAAGAATTGAAAAAAAAAGTTTCTTGTTTGAATTACCTGTTGTGATTTTTATTTGGATTCACAGTTTTTCTGCAAAGTACCTTACAAGAGCTTTTGTAAGTAAATATAAATAAATGTACTTTTATTTTATTATAAGAACTTAATGTGTTTCTTTCAGATCAATAGCTTAAACAGAAATCAATCACAAGTATTGAGTTTCTTGTAATAATGCTGTACGAGTTTTATAACTATTTGAAGCTGTTTTCCCAATTGGTGAAAAAACCTCCAGTGATTATTGTTCCTATGATCTTTTGGTATTAAACCTTAACTTGGTATAAACTTTAACTGATAAGTATCACTGCCTGTTTTATATTTCTCCAATTTTCTTTTTTAGAATATAAAACATGATCAGTCAGCACCATGGAACCTGCCTACTGTATGTTTACTAAAATATTACGTCACCCACCTTTGTGGAGAGAAAAACGAACCAGTATTCTCTTCTGAATACTTTTTATAAATAAATTGTCCCGACTTTTCAATAAACTAGATTTTGTTAAGCTTTTTACATCATCTTATAAAACGTATTTCTTTCAAGAATTACTTGTTTACATTAGTTACCATTATTAATTTTATTCTCCTTATTTACCTATAGTATTCTAAATCGTCGAGTTACAGGATTTATTGTCATTATATTATCTATTTTAACAATTTGTGATTATTTATCAATGCATCTTAATGCAGGTACCCTTTCTTATCATATCTAAACATTTTCCTTTAGGTTACTCTTCGACGCTCTTCGGTGACTGATGTTCTGAGAGGCCGGACGCCTGCAACGTTCGTCCGTCATATAAGGTACTAATTTTCTCGGGCGCCAGATTTTATTGAGTTTACTCTCTGTCAAACCCAATAGGGTACCCTTTGACCCTATCGGAGCCAAGGTAACTTGCAGTGGAGACACGGTACTCCAGAGGTCTTATAAGGGTGCACAGTAAAACTTGAAGCAGGTAAGCAAAAGCCAAGCAAGCAAGCGGACTTACAGGTTCTAATACTAACTCTCGGTATACTCGGATAACCCCAGCCAAACCAGCAGGAAGGATAGGAATACCAGGATACCGGGGTTAGGGTAATCAGATGGGGTGACAGGGCGGCATGAGGAAAGAGGGGACCTGCACCACGGTCCAGCTCGGTGGTGCGGCAGGAGAGAAAAAAGGAACCGGCACCACGGTCAAGCTCGGTAGTGCGGCAGAGAGAAGAAAGAGAGAGAAAGAAGGAACCAGCACCACGGTCAAGCGCAGTAGTGCGGCAGAAGAAAAGAAACAGAGAGAGAGAAGGAACCAGCACCACGGTCAAGCGCAGTAGTGCGGCAGAAGAAAAGGAAGAAAGAGAAAGAGAGAGAGAGAGAAGGAACCAGCACCACGGTCAAGCGCAGTAGTGCGGCAGAAGAAAAGAACCAGCACCACGGTCAAGCTCGGTAGTGCGACAGAACAAACGGAAGGAAGAGAAAGAGAGAAAGAACCAGCACCACGGTCAAGCGCAGTAGTGCGGCAGAAGAAACGGGAGGAAGAGAAAGAGAGAAAAACCCAGCACCACGGTCAAGCGCAGTAGTGCGGCAGAAGAAACGGGAGGAAGAGAAAGAGAGAAAAAACCAGCACCACGGTCAAGCGCAGTAGTGCGGCAGAAGAAAAGGAAAGCGGGAGACGGAAGTCAGTAAAGGAGACCGGGCTGGTGTAGCCGAAAAGCGGTGAATACACTAAAGCTAAGCTCACCTGTGTATTCTCGGTCGGTCCTGTTGTTGTTACTATTCACTAGGCACTTCACTTTGACTTACTATTTCAACTTGTAGTTGAGAACTACCAACTGACTTAACCGCAACACGACCTCGGCTTTTATAGGCAACAAGACTGCGCGCGTCACGCTAGGCGGGCGGCTAGACAGTGGGGATCAACGGTGGGGGAATCGGTGTAGCCGGACTCGATTCACGGCAAGGTCGCGCGTAAATATAGAAAACTTCAAAATTAAATAATATTCTTTAATAACAATTATTATTACGAAATGTTCTAATAAATTAATAATTTTCTTTAAGTAAAAATAAAATAAGAAATTAAGTAACTTCGTTACAGTGCTTTGCAAAATTTTCTTTTGAGGTATAAACAAGAAACATCATTATCCAAGATTAAGTCAAATGGTTTTAATCTATTTACTATAATCACGCAACAAAAACAGATAATAATACCTTTTTATCAAAATTAATAAATAAACGACTTGCTATATAAGTACTAACGAAACTGACCAA
This sequence comes from Agrypnus murinus, assembly GCA_929113105.1. Taxonomy (NCBI): domain Eukaryota; kingdom Metazoa; phylum Arthropoda; class Insecta; order Coleoptera; family Elateridae; genus Agrypnus; species Agrypnus murinus. Next base: position 72,562,705 of record OV816031.1, on the reverse strand, counting down.
CAACAACAATAACTGTATCTAACTAATAATCATAACAACATAAATGAATCGGTAGCGAATCAAAAACTGAATCACCAACATTTTAAATATACAGGGTGTCCTATTTAAAAAAGTGAGGTTTTCCTGTTCAAAGATACCTTTGGTCCATCAGATTGAACGCCCTGTATACTATTCAGTAATAGATTATGCAGAAACGTAGATTTAGATGTATACGTATATAAGCGCGTGTATTATCCAATACTACTAAAGTTAATAATTTGTATGTGTGTCCGAGCCTAATTTTCGCGTTCTATAAGGGCTAGAGAGATGGGCTTGGGCTCATTCGACGCGTAATTTGTCGAGGATAATGCACGACCGACCGTTTTAAAAATTTTTTTAAATTAGGTTATGTTTTAAAAAATCGATAAAGGCTGATTCTATCGTACTATTTAGTGCTATTGAGTGCTATTTGGTACTAATATGTGCTCTATCGATAGGGAATCGATTGGAGATTTATGTAGGTCATGTAAATACTGACCTACTTTAAAAAAAATCGATAAATGCTATTTCTATCATACTTAAGTGCTTAGGCCCGTAGGGCACATTATCCTAGTTATAATCATTTAAATGTAACTTGCACTATGTAAATTTATTTTTTAAGCAACAAAATCTTAATTTGCACAAAAACTGTGCAGAATTTCAATATATACATTAGACAAATATATTTGAAATAAAGTGTAGAATCGAAAACAGTAAAAATATACAAAGTGTTCTGTTGAAAATAAAAAAGTTGATAAGAGCCACAGCAATATTGTGTATACAATATTACAATTGTATATACTCACCGTGTATATACAAAAATATTATGAAATTAAATTCTGTTTTACACTAACCAACTTTGATAATTAACTTATTTTCGTAACTCTTACAGTTTCCAAGATAAGGTACAGGATCATCTTGCGTGGGCCACCTTGTATACTATGTACAGGCTGGTACTTTAATAATGACTAATGGGTTATAGGTCTGAAGCTAGCCAAATGACTGTAACTTTTTAATTTGCGTAGTTACAACAAATGTTAATTTATAAAAGGTTTTCGTTTATCCGCCATATTTGGTTTCTTCGTATCTTCTTTTGTTTTGTTGCTATAACAACCAACTTTATTTTTTCAAGTGGCATCCGTATATATGTTTTCTTTGCATTATTGAAAAGTGTTTATTCTTCTCTATTCAGTAATGCTATTTTAACATACTAGAAAAAAGTTAAAATTAGAAAAAACCATTTTAGAAAAAAATGGGAGAAAATTAGTCAACAAAAATTGAAAACTGGCTTGTAGCAAAATTAATCTAGTAACACTTGATTATCAATTTTGGTCAAGTCTGCTGTGGAATTTGACAACTAAAGTTATAACAAGCAAACACCAACAAACAAACGAGGACAAACAAATTTTTATTAAAACCAGAACCATTTATAAAACCAAAAAATCTAATATAGGTATTAACTTAAACAGGTCTTCTGCTATTCTGCGGATTTCAGCAGTTATTTTAGCCTTAATATCATCAAATTACGTGGCCGTTGAATACGGTATTTTTTACGTGACTCTACAGGAAAAAATCTAGTGGTGACAAATCTGAAGATCGGTCAGGCCACTCCATAGGTCCCCTTCTACTGATCTATCTGTTAAGAAAAACACTATTCCAGTACGTCCTAACATGTGCTGCAGAATGCAGGGGTGCTCAGCGTCTTGTTGGAATATAATTGAATCGGTCAATGCAAAAACTGAATTTGTCCACTTTTTGTGTAAATTGAGTTATACATGAATTCACTATAATTCAAGGGTGCCCGATCGAATGGTGCAAAAATTGTACATGTCCTGCTTTTCTATAATGTAGAAAAGCGATGGTATAGTACATAAACTGAAAAAAACATAGGACGTGTGCAATCTCTGTAGCGGTATGTCTTATACGAGGGTGGTCCCAGAAGTACCCGACCTGACCAAGAGGTGACGGTAGTTGTTTGAAAATATCACTGTATTGGAAAGTACGCAGTCTATAAAGCATATGTTTGAAGTTTGAAAGCGCCACGTTGTTCAGTATTTGTTTGGCAGCCATCAATAGTGAACGTTGTCAGTGAATTTGTGAAAATGGAGAAAATTGGTCATCGTTATGTGATACAATACTTTTAATTGAAAGGCCTCAGCCCAACCAATATAAAAGCTGAACTGGATTCTACTCTGGGTGAGTCTGCTCCTTCGTTTACAACAGTTACATTTTGGGTAGCTGAGTTTAAACGAGGCCGTACGAGCTGCCAAGACGAGCATCGCAGTGGTCGACCAAATGAGGTGACGACTCCAGAAATGGTGAAGAAAATCCACAAAGCGGTACTTGATGAATAAAGTGCGCGAGCTAGCAGACATTACGGGCATTTCAAAAAGTGCGGTACATCGCATATTATCTGAAAATTTGGACATGAGAAAGCTGTGTGCAAGATGGGTGCCGCGTTTGCTCACACTCGAGCAAAAACAGTGTCGTGAAAATGTTTCAATTGAGTGTTTAGCGAAGTTTCACAGCAACAAACCAGAATTTTTGCGCCGTTTCGTAACAATGGATGAAACATGGGTCCATCATTTCACACCCGAGACAAAAGAACAATCGAAACAATGGACTCAAAAGGGAGAACCGGCTCCAAAGAAGGCGAAGACCGTTTCATCTGCAGGCAAGGTTATGGCGTCGGTTTTTTGGGATGCGCGTGGAATAATTTTTATTGACTATCTCGAAAAAGGAAAAACTATTAACGACCTTGTATTATGCAAACTTATTGCAACGTTTAAGCGAAGAAATCAAGCAAAAACGGCCGCATTTGGCTAAAAAAAAGTGTTGTTTCATCACGACAACGCGCCAGTTCACAAATCCGTTATTGCAATGGCCAAAATTAATCAATTAAAGTTTGAATTGCTACCTCATGCACCATATTCGCCAGATTTAACCCCCTCGGATTATTTTCTGTTCCCAAACTTGAAAAAATGGCTCAGTGGTCAAAGATTTTCCAACGATGAAGTGATGTCAGCAGTTAATGGCTATTTTGAGGAGCAAGACAGTTCTTATTATAAAAAGGGTATCGAACTTTTTGAACACCGATGGGAAAAGTGTATAGAGCTGAAAGGAGATTACGTTGAAAAATAAGTAAATCTTTTTCCAAAATTTTTGTGGTTTCTTTGTTGGGTCGGGTACTTCTGGGACCACCCTCGTATATCTAGGATGCGCTGAAGTAAAAACAGCTGAGCTGATATCAAATGAAGCCATCGTCGCGTCGTTTTGACATATGCAAGTGATATTTTGTTGAGGGAAGTTCTCTATGCAAAAATGTCTAAATCAACTAGTAACAGTGTTTACGAAGAAGAAAGTAAAACTCAACAACCTAGGAAACAGTTGAAGGTATTTCCCACTGACTCCACAACCTCTCTAAAACTGAAAGATTTATGAAGTACATTGAGAAAGAATTTGACGAATTTTACCAGCAATTTTATCCTAAAATGGCCTATGAAAGTGAAAGCAGACAACGTTTAAAAATATTTTTATTTGTATTTAGGATTTTCAGATTTCTTTTGTTAATATTAAGTTCAGTTGTTCTTTTGTCACAAACAGTGCCGGTCTTAGGCCTCTCGGCACCCTCGGGCAGAGTCCTTAAGAGCGCCCTTATTAACTTTAAAAAGTAACTGTCATTGAATGATTTTAATGATTTTTACCAACTTCGGCGCCCCAAACAGCCTAGCGCCCTCGTGCGGCACCCGACCTTGCACCTTCTCAAAGGTCGGCACTGGTCACAAAATAGTTTCTTGCGTATCCTTTGCATTTTATTTGCAATCAATGCAGAAACTGAACATGTCCACCTCTTACGAGCGTCTCGTATATGCATTTTTTCTCTTAGAATACAAAACTTTAAGTAAATTGAACCATGTGATCTTACCTAATAGATATCCTTCTTTCATATCCCAAAAAGTCACGAGAGTCCATAAACGCACCATTGAGTTATTCAGTTTTTCTTGTTTTTCTCAAAACAAGGTGGTTGGGACATATTCAGTTTCTGCTTTGACCGATTCAATTATATTGTCAATATCTCAATATCTTCATTTTCACCGGAAATATTGCAGTAATTGTGAGTATGACATGATTTTGAAGTAACTCAAGGTCGTATGATATATTCTATAATGTCTGTTCATACATTGACTTTTTGCGTTTTTAATATTGTGTTGTCCTTCCACCCAATGTGGGCATGCGTTAGACCAATAGCGACAATTATGTCGATTTACCGTACCGTTCAGCATAAATGTCGCTTCATCGGAGAACACAATGTTAAAAGAATGATTGTCATCCATATTGTGTCTTTGCATCATCTGCTCGCAAAATTCCACCCTTCTGCCAAAATCGTCTACATTTAATTCGTGGATGGATGTACAAACTGGAGTTTGTAGGGAGGAAATTTTGCTTTCTTTAGAATTCTATGAACAGATGTATGGCTAATTTCTAACCTTTCTATTATTTCTCTTGTAGAAACCTTTGGTGCTTCTTCGATTGTCAATAAAACATCCAACGTTTTATTTCAACTTGTTGGCGGACTTGCGGGCTGCCAATTTTTTACAAATCTTTAACAACAACAGTCTCATTAATTGTTTAATTATTAACTAGTTGAAAAACAGTTATCAATCTGGGTAGATTGATTAAATAAATTGTATACTTCACTTTCAGTTCTCCTCGTATCCCAATCATAATATCTAAAATATTAACTTGGTTATTCTGTCTGCAGTTCGTTTCAAGCGTTTCTATTGGTCCGCGAGGAGGGTAGGCAACCAGTATGGCATATGCGTGTAAAGGAAAGGGTGTGTATACATTATAATATTTTAAAGAGGTTTTGTGGGTTTTGTAATTATATGCATCAGACATGTCACATGGTATACTTTTTTTATATGTCTGAATGCTGTTGAATGTAATACATTATGCAGTCTGTACATTATAGTAAATTACGATACAAGAACGGTAAGTGTTTTATAACAGATACAGAAAAAGTTTGAAAAACGAAACCCGAAAGGTCAAGTTTTTCCAATTTTCGATATCTGTTGTAAGCACCTAACGATGAGTATCGTATGCTATTTTTTGCGCTAACGACACTATTTAAATTAAATAAAAATAAATAATTTATTTTTTTTAAATTGACGACCCTTTGTAATTTTGTAATGTGTTTGTTGTAGCTGTCATCAAATTACAAAAGTAAGGTTAGGTATGCCTTGCGATATGTTCACAATGAATGCTATTTCCATTAGACAGTCTGGCCAAGGCAGCTATTTTATATCACAACACGTGGCGTCAAATTTGAAAAATGCACATATGGTTACAGGTCCAAATGATATTACGAATGTGAACGGCATTTGACTCAATTGAAAAGACAGGAAATAGTGGGTTGTATAGGTATATTATATAAAACATTATTTAGCAGTAAAATGTCACCTTACACCTGACAAATGTCAAAATCCAGGTCATTGACCCTATTGTGATACAAAACGGCGACATCAATCCAAACATAGCAACGCATTGGCCAGACTCTCATTAAAGGGTCTCTCATTTTAATCATTCTATGTCCGGTCTGGCGATTATGACCTATTTAGCGGTCTGTTTTTAGAGCGTAAATTGCTATGAGAGCACCAGCTTCTACTACCCTTGTTTACGCCGTCGCCATAGTAATAATAGTTATTTATGTATTAAGGGCATAAAGAAGCTTTTATGGCCAGAAGCGTTATTTCTAGCCCGAGGCATTAGCCGAGGGCTAGGAAAAGGCTGTAGGGCCATAAAAGCAAGTTATGCCCGAAATGCATACATTATTTTATGCACAGATTGTTTTTATCTCAAATCTATTATTGCGTAAAAAATATAATTAAATGAATACGTAGGTACATCAAGCCGCTGTACGTATACTTATGTGCATATATACGAAGTACGTTACTATAGTTACTATCTAAAATACTTAATTTCAGCTTATTTTCATTGGTGATAAGTTTACAAATTATATTAAGAACCAATCAAGTTCTACAAATACAGCTCTGACATTTAATTGACGTTTCATTATTGCCCGTCGGATCATAAAGAGGCCCTTGGGGCATAAAGAGACAGTTATGTTTAGATAGATCTATCAATAATAGTCTAATTATAATGCATCTGTGCATAAAAGTAATTATAGACCACTGCACCCTACCTACTTGAAGTTTTGCACTTTTCAAATTATTTTTATTTTAAATTAAATATTAATTTAAACTTAGATCGGACATAAACTAACGTATGCATTTCAGGTTTAATTAGTGTTTTAGAGCCCTTTATCGTCTTAGCGCCTTCGGCTTTCGCCTCAGGCGCTAACTGACTCTAGGGACTCTAAGACACTCAATTAAGCTCTTAATACATAATATACTATTATACTCATTTATTTTCATAACAGCACCCAGCACCGTTATGAATTATAACCGTTCTCATTTTCTTGTTGTCATAGCAACCGGCAACGATTCGGTAACATCAACTTACAGTGGCAAATAACAAATCGGGAAACACATAAAAACAGGTCGGTAGCGAAATACAACACTATAATACAACACAATATAATATAGAGTGCATGTAACTACTCAAGCCCTGCAAGCTACAGCAGCAAGGAAAATGTGAGCGAAGCGAGTATTTTACTTGTACATCATTAAAACTTGAATGCGTTTTCTCACTTAGTAAATGAGCCACGTCTTCACAATAACTTCGAGTAATGATTTGCATACTACAAGCCAGTTCTCATTATTAATCGATTAATTTTCGCGTTTTTTTTAAATACTTTTTTCTAACTTTTTGTTACGATAAAATAAGTTAGTTGCTATAACAACAAAACAAATGAAGATACGATACAACAAATCAAAAAAGTGAATTTATGCATCGGGATAAAAAGAAATTTTGTATTTAACATTTGTTTGTAACTCTTTATTGCGGTGATCTATGAATATAAAATACAATATCCACCGTTCCAAATTATCAACATAAATTATATACGGTGGATTAAATTGAGAATACACCACAGATATTCTTCTTTATTCCTCTCGGCTAGCTCAGGTTTGCTCAGTAAAGCATAAAATATTTGAATTACGAGACTCTTTTTTACTTTTATGCCTGGAAAGAAGGAAAAACTTATATCGTAAGCACCAAAACTCCTGCAAGCTGGACAACTGCTGCTAAACTCTGAATTTAAGAGAAAATAACGCTGGATGCTTGTATTAACAGCAATTAAACACTTATGTAAAATTGAAAATACAAAAACTTTATTTAACAAACAAAAATAAAAATCAAAATGGAACATCAAAATGAAAATAAAAAATGTTATTCAAGATAATACAATTGGTACATGAGAAATAAATTCTCAGGTTTGCTCAAACGTTATAAATAATTGTATTGATCTGACATAGGATCAGTACTGTCATTCGTTTGAACAAACCAACACAAAAGAAATTTGTTTATGAATAAAAATATTTGTCAAATGAAAATAAATTATTTTTAAAAGAAATTTTATTGTTTTATTTAACTGAAAAGAACTTAATAAACTAAACCAAATCATTTTATATTTGAGGATGAACTTTATCAATTAATTATTATTTATGAACAAAAATCATTTATTTTAACCAACCTGGTACGTTATAAAATAGTTCCCTTTTATATAAAAATCCTTTTAGTGGTAACACTGTGACAGAACCTGTCAGCTGACTTCTTGTTTATAAAATCGATACGTAAATCGATGAAGAGAAGTAAATTCACTTGAATTTATTTAAATAATCACTTTCACTTTTAATAATTGTTGCACAATAATCAATTCTTCTTTTAATCCTTTTAAAAATGTTCAGGTAACACTTTAATTTATTTTAAAACTTTATTTATACTGTGACATTTACGTCAAAACATATGGTTATCTATCTAACTTCAAATTAATTACAGATATTTTATCCGGAGCCGGGCATAGCTTCTGCCTTCAATGTTTTATCGACTGACTTTGTTCCAATTTGCCCCAGCTTATATACTTTCTGCCAGAACAAACGAAATCTATGACATTTTTTTAAAACAGCAGAACATCGAGTAAGCTTGTGACGTCATTAATCCGGCACAGCTGTGATCTTAATCACTAATCCTAATTCTTATATTACAGAATTGTAGCCCTTGAAACGAAGATCAAAAAAGTAGTATACATCTATGGTCCTAAAATGTATCGTAACGATGATATTCAATAAAAACGTTTGATAATATACAAAACTCGTTACGATCTAATTACATATACAATTTAACAAATCAAGGTTCATCCTTTACAAAATAGCTACAGGAATACATGATATAAGTAATACAATTATTTTATCCATAGAAACATCTTTACAATTTACTATAAACATAATTTTTTACAGTACGAACTGCAATAAATACCAATTGATGCATATACAAATATCAGCTTGAATATTAAGTCAATGTTAATCAAATTATGCACAAAATGTCCAGCATACAATGCTCCATATACTAACATAAAGACAATGGTGAGGAAAAGCAGGATAAAAGTCTATAAGAGTCATATCAACACGAACGACAGGATTTAAAACCTTCATTAATAAAAGTGATCAGAAATCTTGTAAACAAATTCAAAGATTAATTGTATTGCATCAATCATAATAAGATTGACCTAATTAATCTATCTTCAGCTATTCAGCTAATTAGCAACATAAACTTGAGCTGGCCTCCTGGAAAATAGAAAAATCTATTTGACGATAAACATCGTAAAGTGTAAATTTTAATATAGAAATTACTTTCTCCTAACAAGTGGGAAACCGTCCTAAAGTGTAACTTGGATTGCATAAACACATTTGTAATCAAGCAATCTAACTAAATCATATCCTTTTTCAAAAAAATGTAATCTAATTTATTTATTTATAAGAAAGCTAGGTTATGTTTGCATGAAATCTTTATTCTTAAGTTTTTAATTTAAACATTAATGAACCTAACTATGGTCCTATATATGACCTTTATTAATTATGTTTACGACATAGCATGTTCCTCTTTTAATTTAAATCCGATATAAAATATTTGTTTTAACGTTCACGAACTATCGTTAGTAAATTTTCAAAACGGTGAAATGATATCACCGCATTATATTAAAAATACAGGCAGTATTTAATACTTTTGTTTCACCCTGTATGTATCAATCAAGATGTACGTACCTAACAAAATTAGCCAATAAAAAGATTGCATTCTAGAAAGGAGTAATTTATTTATTGATTAGTTTCTCAACAAGTTTATGTGAACGAATATTGTGCAATCAAAAGCAATACAACACCTTAGCCATACCACAGTATATATAACAATCAGTAGGATTACTTCCATGCGACACCATTCATTTTATTAATCCACCTTCGAATATCACGCCCATAAACGAAGTAGTGGACCGACGTTCATCGGCCGGCATCGCCGGTAAACAAAACGCAGGGCCGCATTCAATAAGATATGTCGAACAAATATGTAAACAAAAGCTCTTGTTATATGATAGTATAGTAAAATATGAAATAGAATTATGTGTAGTGAAGCATTTGATTGAAGTTGTTTTACTTATAGAATCTAATAAATAAAACGATAATCAATTTAGATATTTAAAACATTTATTAAACTAAGTTAGAAGAGTTGTTTCTTGTTACATCGTTAATTACCAACTAAAGTTACATTATTCTTTCAAGCCATTAACCATATTCTTGCGCTGCAATAGTCATTTCATTTTATTTAGAAATAATTACGAACAAATGCATAGCTGTATACAATTTGAATACCTGTTCAACAAACAAATGGAGAATAGGTCACCGAAATCACATACGTACAAAATAGGGGAGACGAAATCAATTTACACTATAATAATAATAATTAATAATAATAAAATTTATTTTCATCCATATTAAATTAAAGTCACAATAACAAACGAAATGCTAAAAAGTACAATCCTAACGCACGCTTTGACTTTTTTTAACAGTGGAGAGTAACAAAATACGATGTAGTTCACACCTGTTGATAAGGCGTTGACCTAGATTCTTTATTGTTGAACTCTGTTAATAAATCAGTATAAAAAATTTTGTTAGGTAGGATTTCGTAATCGCTTATTTGTTCTATTATGTGTTAGTAATTCAATTTTAAGCAATTGGTAAATATATACAAAAGTGAATTCTTAAATACGTAAATTTATAAATAATAATACTTGAATACTTAAATCTTACGAGCGTATTTATTAAAAAATAATAGTATACAGGAAAAAATAACACCGGTGATTATCCATCGGAAACCTGAAAAAAACTAATTGTAGTTCTTTCAGAGGTATTTTTACAGCCTTTGGGGGCACAACGACTGACACTACGCATTGTTTACTGGCACTATTACTGCACAAATGTGGGTTTATACGGCCCTGGTAATTTTGATACGTTCTGTCGCGTGTTTGAGACAGAACTGCTGTCTGCATACTTCCGATCGTGTCAGCATGTGGTGTGGTGGATAGAAATTATTTGCGACAGTCACATTAGTCGAGTAAAACTCGGCTCGAGTCCATCTACAGTGATAGACTCGAGCCCGAGCCAAGGTCGACTCAACTCGAAACTCGAGCGGGGTTTCTTCTAGCCGAATTCAACCATTCTTTATTCGAGTCGAGTCGAGCTCTCTAGGAAAACTCAGCACGACTCGGTTAGAGTCCATCACTAAACAACGCTTTTTTTATTACTGAGCCATTTTGCATTCTTCATTATTTCTTCTTTTCAGTAGTGATGGACGAAATAATAAAGATGAGTAATTTATCATATTCGTTCAATGGAAATGAGAACATTGTGCAGTACTACTTATATATTATACAGCATACGTACGGCGTACTTTGGTCAATTAAATTAGAAACAAAGTAATATACTTAATAGTAGAAGTATTTGGATTTACATTCATACTGCACTGTACCGCAAAAGTACGTATCGTCACGCGAAAGCCAAATTATTTTATTTTAAGTAATCCCAGTCTACAGTAGCTATGACATTATCCTATATTTCTTATTTATCTTTTTCATTACTAAAATAAAGTTAGGTTAGGTTTTGCTAGATTAGAACAAGATACGAGGTTTTGACTTTTACCGCTAGAACTTTAGCTTTATAGCTAGAGCTTTAATCAGGGATATCATGATACAGCGCGGCGTTTATCAATTGAAGCAGGGCATAAAATAGTGTGCCCACTCTACAACACTCTTAATTAAAATGAACATGAATAAAATCCAAGTAAATCAAAATAGTTATGTGCATAATTATAAATGCATCCAGGTTTGTAAAAAAATGAACAAATACATGAAAAATTGGGCATCAAAAAAATGAGCGACTTCATAAAAGAAACCACCAATAAACCCTCTCGCATATCTACCCTCCACCAGTGCCCAAGAGCTGCATTCTACAACCTAAGGACCTTTCCTAGGTCCTATATTTCTTTAAATATCCACTGACAAATTAAAGAGGCAGCTACCACAAGACCCGAGTGATCAGTGAACACAAAGTGATCAGTGAACCCAAAGTAATCAGTGGACTAGGGTTAGAACAACAATGAATACTCATTGAAAGATAGAAGAGCACTTATAAATTAAAATATGTGTACTAATAACGATTGTAGTAATAACAAGTAATAATAAACTTCAAACGTAATAACTATCACAGTATGAATTTTTTAAGTATTTTTTAATTTAGTTGTAATATTATTATAATCAATGTTAAGATATTATTTAAATAACAACTAATGGCTAATTTTTTACTATCGAATAAATTTTTTTAATAACGTAATAACGGAGTGCAGGAATTCGGTCCTTGCATAATTGAGACAGATTCATGTTAATATCTAGAGCTCCGTTTTGTGGAGCATTAACACTACTCTTTTATTAAATTAAATCAATTATGCTGGCGCCCCTATATGCATAGCTCTATGAATTTGATGATGCTCTAATCCACCTATGACTTGTCTTAATTTCAAAAGAGGGAGAGAGTTCTCACTTTATGTTATTTAAGCTAAACCGAGGCATAGATAAGTTGTATAATATAAGTGAGCTAGTGTTTTGTTTGTAACAAATTGGCGCCCAAGTGTAGGGCTTTTGTTTTTAGTAAAATTAATTGTTATAAATTGGCAGCCCATTCGTGGGACTGATTTTTTGCAATGGTGTTATTATAATCCTACAAATATTACATACCTTTTGCTTTTTCTGATCAGAAACATTTTAATATAATATGTATCTGTAACAGATTTTCGGGCCCAGTTGTCTTTGCATCCATTTGTCTCGCGCCAAGCTGTCCCTGCGCCTACTGGTCTCGCGCCAAGTTGTTCCTGAGACCAGTTATTCCCCGAAGCATATATGCGACTTCGAATTTTTTTGTAATAATTATATTTGATTTAATACGTTAGACCCCCCCCCTCCCACTACCGAAAGAAAATTCTGGCTACGAGCCTGGGATGTAAAAAACAACTATGTTAATTTAACAGGACTAGAATTCTGGTTGGCGGAATGCGAGTTTTGTTAAAAGTTTGTATGAAATCAACTTTTTTTTTCATTGTTCTGTACTTAGAACATAAAACTTCAGGAAGGAGCATAATCATCTACCACATACGACCGGAATGGGGTCGCAATATGGCGGAGTCGGTGTCTCCTGTTTTGTAATTAGATATTTCCATTAGCGGTTCTCACAGTCTCGAAGTGCGCACTACATAACATCAATTTTAAAACATAGTATTTTGAAATTAATCTTAGAATATAAATTTTATATTTAATATTTTAAACAAACGAATACTTACTTATAAAATGTAATTCCCTTCTTCGTAGTGGCCAGTGTGACGTCATATCTGTCGTTTTTAAAGCTCATTGCGCCGTGTAGTTATGATACTTTCTACATTTTAACAATCTAAGGTTCTGTAATTTCTTCCAGTGCTTTTTATGGGACTCTTAATAAAAATCTATCAAGAACTCTAGAACTAGGTATATAATTTTTACCAAGAACTCTAATAATGCATAAAAGTTGGTACTCAAAAATAAATTTTCACTAAAAACTTTTGGGCACCTGGAACATTAAGCAAACTGAAACCGGACCTGGTATTTAAAATAAATTTTCTAAATTAATTTGAGGAACAAACATTATAAGGGAAATTTGTTAAATTCAGCTAAATCCCTTCACTTATTATACACCCTGTATAAAAAGCAATTGAAACTCTATCCAGAAACCTTAGTAGTACTGTATAAACTTTTGCAGAAGTCCTCGTTCACTTCACTCAAGGTCAAGGGTTTCATGTCTAGGGCTGTGCATAATAATTGATTAATTGAAGCTACATTATATTCTTAAAATAATCGATTAATCAATCAATCGAGCGACCAACTAATCGATCAATCGACTAATCGACCAATCGATTATTTTAAGAAAATAATCGTAGGTCCGATCAATCGATTAAACAATCAGTCGATTTAATCGATTGCTTTTTTAAACCAATTTCTATTATTCATGTTCATAATCGCACAACTCTACTTACTTCTCAGACTTTGGTTGAAGTAGCATTAACAAAACGACCACGAATTGCAAAAATTGTTTCTCTACTAAAACACAAAATTGGTGATGTCGCATGTCGCATTCATACTAAAGTACAAGGTTATGACCAGCGCACCAGACCGGGACCAAACAGAACATACACTGCACACAGATTGAAGGGGATTTAAAAAAAATAATTTATATAAAAATATAGTTTAGCAAAATTTCAGAAGACAGTACTATTAACGTTAATTCAGAAAAGGTTTTATATCAAAAGAAGACACGAATTATCAAAACAAGTGATTAATCGGACCTTCGAGTATGATTTTGAATAATCGATTAATCCGATCAATCGATTAATCAATTAATAGATTAAATCGAAAATTTTTTAATCGATTGTCGATTATTGAATTCGATAATCGCACAGCCCTATTCATGGCTATACCAAATGTTGCGTGTAGGGCGGCTCTCACACTAGAGCAATCAGCAACTAGCAATTGAAAACACGCAATATTATCGCCATGGGGTTGTTTACATAGAATTTAATCAAAAGTCTCACATTGAAGCAACTTATTATCGCTTCTACGGAAACGTTGCTGGTTGCGTTAATATTTGTTGCCGGCGATATGCGCTGCATGTCGAAAGCCGATTTTATCGTGTCAATATAGAGCAATACTTGTATTATTATTATAAATAGAGTGGAATTTTTATACAACAGACATGACGGTCCAGCATTTGTTAGAAACAAAGACATGTGTGTATAACAAATTATTATTTATGCTATTAGTATATTAGGAATACTTGTAAATTATTAATTTTTTTATTATTTACTGGAATTATTAGTTTTATGATTTCGGCCGAAATATAAGTCAAGGTTATGAGGTCAGTGGCTGATGTAATTAAAGACGGTCTAAATAAGAAATGTGCATATATTTAACATAAAAAGAAAAAGATTTATTATTGTTATTGAAAGTTGTTAGAAACTTTTGCGTGCAAGGCTGACGCAATTGGATTATTCTTCAACTAGCACTTAATAAGTTCGGATGGTTGTTACAACTAATATTGTTTTTAAATAATATGTTAATAAATTCGAAGTTTCGCTAATTTCTTCGTTGTTATTCAATTTATGTTTCTTAAATGCCACCAAATTAAAATCGCATATCCAGAGTTGTTGGAGGATGCCATGATTGTTTAAGATTGCTACACGAACTAAAAGGAATCAGTTGCTGCAGTGTGAGAGGTGGTCAAAATAATATTGTCTGTTGCTTATTGTCAGTTTCTAGTTGCTAGTTGCGCATTGCTTTAGTGTGAAAGCTTACTAAGTCGTAAGTACTTAAATACAAGTTATAGTGATTGAAAACAGAGTTTGAATATAAATCAATGTCATAAATTAATTTGCGATAGCCTTCAGCTGTTTTTCACTATAATAATAAACTGTATCAGCATTTAATTTTTATTTCATCAGTTTTAAAGGGAGTCTCTAATTTGGTGAAAAATTTAACCATTCGTATTACTTCTCGCTGGAAACAGCAGAACAGAATTTCCAACTTGAGATAAAACCCAGAGCGACTAGACCATTCTGACGCAATTCTAAATTTTGAATAAGCTACCTTACACCGAAGAAGAGAGATTGTTCTGTAAAAGGAAAGTGTTAAATATAATCGATAACGTTCTTCCTCGTCCAAACCATCAACATCCGGCATTTTATTTGCAAAACGACAGCTATAAAATTTATGGAATAATGTTTTAATCCCGGAGGAAATATCTGCAAGTGTACATATACATAATTACATATACATGCGCGGACGCGCTCCTTTATTGGATAATGTAAATATTAAATGTATGCGTTCAGATATGTGGGTAGTCATTTTAATAAAAAAAAACTAACAATAATAACGAGAACAATTTCATTAAATGAAACGCAAATCATATAATTAAATGTTTGTTTAACTAGCGGTCGTGGTAGTCGTAATAGCAATTAATAATATTAACGACAACTGTGGAATATCATCACATACTTCATAAAATAACAATAAATATGCCAGCGAAAGTATTTTTTACTCGAAAAGTATTTGATAACAAAATAATTTATTGATTGTAAAGTTGAACTTTGGCATAAAAATGCGGTAAAATGTTTAGAATTAACACAATACATTGTCATTTAGACTAGAAAAGAATATGACGTCACTATAAAGAACTTTAATAATTTTCATTCTTAAAAGAGATTCTTCCCATTTTTCTACTAAGGTCCAAAAAAATATTGCATGCAACTCGTAGGAAAGTGTCTTTTGCGTACTTGAGATACACTTGATACTGTATTTGGCAAGAGAAGCGTGTGCGCATTAACGACACTAACAAAAAATGACGACAATCACCTGTCTGCTGTATTTGACTCCGACTAGTTATAACTGCTAAATCTTTAAAATTTCAAAAGTTACTAAAATTGGTAGGAAATTTCAAAATTTTACAAATCTTTCACTAACTTAATGTAGCTGTACAATGTAAAACGTACTGAGCAAAATTTAGAGATCAAAGTTATATATCCTAGACCAGCGGTGACGAACCTATGACCCGCGGGTCAGACAGTGACCCACGAAGGTTTTTTAAATGACCCACGCGTTGATTTGTATAAACTTATTTTTTATATCATAAAAGAGAGAACAATCGAAAATATATGTATACAGGGTGTATATTAATTGAAGGGTTTTGGCAGAATGGTAGATAGGTGGAATATAGTCGAGCAAATTTTCCTTATAAAGTTGGTTCTTCAAATGAATACTTTTCGAGAAAATCAATTTTAAAGTTTTATTAAATTTCGAGTCCGGCCCTGTAACACTAACCTGTCTTAATTTGTACAAATTTAATTTAAAAATGTGATACCCTTTTAGATGTACCTGTCCATTAAAAATTGTTGTGGTCAGTCACATACAAAACCAAATTTATGGCTGTCTGCATGCTTTAACGTAAAAAATTTGGTCCGAAGTTATTACTGAGTACATACTTTTTAGAAATATGATCGCATGCAAAAACTTTAAATATACATTTGTGTTGACATTAAAATAGACGTTGCAAACAAACATGGCATTTATTTTTTACACCTAACGGTAATTACTAATTACATATTGTTATGTTGGTTTTATTGTCATTTTATAACATGGATTATTTCGAACATACATACTCACTTAATCAATTCCCCTTTTACCGCATTTATCTACACAAAATATTTTATTTAGGTCAATCCATCAACTTACAATAACTTGGTGTAATTAATCCTTACATAAGTGGTGTCATATTTCGAACGATTTCAAGGTAGATTAGAAATGTAACAACACATTTAAAGAACTTTTCTAGATGACAATAATTTCTGAAAACTGGTAATTCGATAAACAGATCGCGACACACTTCAAAGGGATGCGGTACTTTCCCTTCTGCGAATTCTTAATAGACATTTTGTTAAATATTTAAAATACAACTAAAGTTCTTTTCAATGCGGTAATCTTTCATATAATTCATGTAAAACTGTAAAAGCCTATTTGCAAAGTGAAACAAGAACTGTTTGAACATATTTTTAATTTTCGTTTTAAAAGTATAAAAAATATGGTAAGTATTTCAATTAACCCTCTGTATTGCAGTCAATTTGGGTTTGTCGCGTATTATTTACTGTTAAAAAAAATCAAGTTTTTAGAATTTAGTAAAAGCTGGAGTGTTTTTGCATCTGAATGAATTAATTATTGCGTCATATGTGCTGTTTTAATCGCTAGAAATTATCGTATTTTACTATTAGCATACTATTGTTATTTAAAAAAAAACTTGTACGTTCTTAGTAGTTTAGTTGCAGCTATGCAAATGAATAATTTCGGGATAAGGACATGTCATGTTTTTAATATTTCGTTTTACAGCAATTTTAACTGTTAACTGATTTTGATAAACTACCGATTTACTTATTATTTCTAACTATGCCCAAGATTAAATACAATTCAAATTCATTATCATTAATGACGATTTGCAACCTAATACCGAAATTGAGTAGTTGTAATAACAAAGAAACCCTATTTATTAGGTGCGGTCATTGTCTAGTCTACTTGCTGACACATTTATGTATTTATTACTACCTATACAGTTTAAATAGTCAACATAATTTTGCTTGAAATAAACTAAATTAATGATCAGCAAAGAGATAATAGCTTCACCAGACCCAGGGCCGTCTTCAGTTTGCTTAGTTTTTAGGGTGCCCAACAATTTTTAATCAATATTAATTTTTGAGATAGTGCGGAGTTTTATTCATTTTGCCTTCTTCCTTTATTCATATGTTACCCATTAAGCCAAAACCCATTATATGTAATACACGCTGTATATACCGATGAGGCCAAAATTATATATATAACAGACGTGAGTTGAAGCGAACAAAGTGCATACTTAAGGTAAGTACTCACAGCAGCGGATTCGCAGGCGGATGTCATACGATTAGTCGGTTTGAGTCAAATTGACTCAAACCGACCAATCGTATGACATCCGCCTGCGGATCCGCTGCATTGAGTACTTACCTTTAGTATGAAAGAAATAGATACATATAATGTATCTCCTATTGCAGGCCGATCCTGTATGTTTTGAAAATTTTAATGTCATAATAATTTGTTTGCTCTTCACTTGTAAAAATAAAAGTTGTAAAACAAAAAGGAAACGTAAACCTTTTTAGAGAATTTTAAAAGTTAGAACCAAAAAAAGGGTCAGATGACAAGTTCCCCCCTACCCCATTCCCAGTGACATCTCTGACTTAGTGACCCACGGGCTAGTATTAAAAAAATAATGAACAAAATTTGACCCACTTATCAAAAAGGTTCGCCATCACTGTCCTAGACCAAAAACAGACCAACATGAAGTTTAGATTTGTAAGATTTTGAAATTCCCGCTAATTCTAGTAACTTTTCAAATTACAAAGTTTTGACAGTTAACTAGAACACCTGTTGATGTTCACAGCTTTTTACTGCGTGTGAATGTGAAACTTCGCAGTTTGCTTTAATAATTAATATAAGGTAACTGAAAGCAATTTTACGTTTTAAACATTTTATTAATACATGTATTATTTTATAATTTCAGTAATTAGTGTCACTTATGATGAGTAAGACGGAAGCACTTGGAAACTTGACAGGTTCAACAGTAAATGCTTTTTTAAATAATTGATATTCAGTGTTTTATTTCCAAACAATATACAGAGATATTAAGAAATTAGATAAATAAAAGCAATAAATATAATTGTATTTAATTCGCAGAACAAAAGCGTAATAACATCACAATTGTAGTAATTTTGAACTTTGGCGGATTTCAGGGAGTGCTGCAAAGGAATCTTCAAATAGGAATTTCATGAGAGTTGTCAGGGAAGACGAACAGTAGTTCACAGAAAAACAATTTCGAAGTAAAGGTGCTGGGGTGTCCTTTAACCAAAATAGAAGTGTCCCAACTTAGTTCGTATATGTATACATTTTTCTCAATACGTCTTATGTTTTAATTGTATATACTATATACATTTTATGTATGTTTGCATTGCAATAAATAGACAAATCACTTATTTTATTATGACCTCGACCTTGAAAAAGTACACTATTTCCAGTCTAAAATTTCAATCTAAACAGAAAACAAATTATACAAAAGTTTTATAACAATTCACCCTAAACAGGTAATATTTTTTCCCAAGTAGAGCAAAAGATTCAAAAATCAAGAGTAAGATCTTACTCCGAAACGATTAGAAATTTGACTGTTTTAGTGCAAAAAATAATTCTTTTGGAGTCTAATAAATTTACACTAACATTATAGTGAAGTTAACTCTAGGGTCTACACGAAGATACAGATGGGATATTTTACTCTAAATATATTGGACCTAATTACACACTTTTTAGAGTGGTCTAGTGTTCGAATTTTACACTAAACTTTTTACTGTGTAAAGCCCCTAGGGGTCCACTTTGGGATTCTACTATGTATTTTTTTTTCATAAAATAATTTAAAAAGTTAAAAAACGAAATTCTGAAAAAGTATTTGAATACCAATTGAATACGACAGGATTCGCAGAATGAGCATGGTCGAAGATCGAGCAAGCGCAGTCGTACGGGACTAGTGCATACGACTCTGTACGATAGGCAGCTACTCGGTTTTCTCTGTTGCTTGCATTATTATTGCCATTAAAAAAAGATAATTCATTTAAAGGTGGTAAAAATATGTAATAAAATTCGCGGACCACTAAAATTTTTCTGCGAACCATCAACAGTCCGTGGACCACCGGTTGACAAAAACACTGCTCTAAATCAGCGTTTCTCTAACTAATTTATGTAGCGGACCGGTATTACTTTTACTAATGTGTGACGAACACACACACACACACTTTGTTTATATCGGATTAATTACTTTTTATGTTTGACGTTTAAATTATAACCTCAAGGTTTTTTTTTAACAGACGTAAACTAAGTTCATTTATTTTTCTTTTTAACATAACCTTACAAAAATCTAATTTGAAGCGCTCCAGGAGGTAATTTGAGGTGCATGTTCCCATTTTTATGGTTTGGAGCTAATTAATTGGCCTGAAAATGGCTTCCTTTATATACTTTTTCAACAAACAATGAATTTTTTACATAAAACAATGAAGTATGACTTTTCCTATTTATTCTGAACTATTTATTATTCAGAAATTATTGTTCATCTTGTAGATCACAAAATTGCGAATCTGCTGATATATAACATTTGGCATAAATAACAGATAGATATAAATTTTGTTGTCGATGAAACAACATTGTATTAAACTACATTACTAACATACATTTCTAAAAATATAATTTTCAAGTGTTCCTTGATTATAAAACTATACATTTACACCTTTTATGATCCTAATTGAATATTTCTCTAGTTACTACAAAACACTATACAGCCCAAATTATATAAAACTACCGCACGTTACAAAAGCGCAGCCTGTCAAGCATGTTTTTCACATATTACATCAAAACCAACTAATCTTTATATCATAATTTGTATCAATTATGTGGTTATGATGCTATTCTTCTCATTTCGAATAAAATCAAGATATCTCAGAATTGGTTAATTTTGGAGGCATCGTTTATCAGACAAACTAGCTTTAAAATTTCCTCGGGAATACATATAAATAATAAAATTTTGAATATTCCATTTAAAATAAAGAAGTTGGCATCCATTTCCGGTATAATCGGAAGTAGCAGAAATCTGAAATTATTTTAAAATGCACGTAACCATTACCTGCAAAATTTCAAATCGTAACTCCTATTGCTTTCCCATATTCTAACCATTACCTGCAAAATTTCAAATCGTAACTCCTATTGCTTTCCCATATTCTTCTAACCGAAACTCGTCGTGACATACCCTGTATAATTTGTTTCAGTTACTAATGCCACAGAACAAAAACATATTTTTGTAATAGCTGAAAAGATTTAAAAGATTCCAAGTCAAAAAATACATTGAAAAGTATATGCCTTTCTCGGTTTATTTTTCATGAGTACATTTAATAAAATATTTAAGAGAAGTTGAATGAAGTTTTGAAATGCAGATGTTTTCTGTGTGTGCTATATCTACAAAAAGGGTAGATTCGAAATTCCTCTTCTTAATATTTTAGTGCTTCTTTTTTAAGGAAAGACTTTCTTGCCTTTCTTAATATTCAGCTACAGCCAGGGAAGCCACTAACGCCCACTCTTAAATAATTTATTCACGTCCACCTATATTGTTTATATTTTATACGATTTTCTGCCTCGATCAAAACTAATTTAAATGTTCATGATAAAATTCGATTTTGTAGTTTTTAAGATAATTATTTATGCGTTTTAATCACTGCGATCAAGTCGGCGGGCAACAGCCACGCTTGCACCTTGGTCGTTGCAAAACGATCAGGTCGCCGACATGCAACATTTTGTACCCTATCCATTTTAGTATGATCAGACAGCATTCGTTTTGGTCAGTTTATTTTATGCTATCGTCATGCATGGCGACGTGATTTTAGCAATTGTTATAGTATTACATTATTTAAAGAAAACAGTAATAGCAGATATATCAACATGATGGTGCGCCACCACATTGTGCACTCATCCAACAGATGGATAGGTAGACAAAAACTTCTAGAATGGCTAGCTAGGTCTCAACGAACAGACAAAAACGAAAAAAAAACAAAACAAATTTATTATCCGATATCAAAAATCAAAAAAATATAAGCTGTCGCTCATAAGTCTCTAAACAGAAGGTGGTTTGAAATTCATTGAGAAGAATGTCTCTGATGCGTTGATCAACATTATTATACTCGAAAGTTATTTTCTCCTTCAAACCTTCAAGATATCTGGATCAGTTCCGATATACCTACTTCTGCCGTTAAATATCCCCAAAGAAAGAAATTAAGGGGGCTCTGGTCAGGAGACTGCGCTGGCCATCCCACAGGTCGCTGTCGAGAAATACTTTAATCTAGATACAATCTGAAAAAAACTTCACAATCTAATGGGGAGCCATTCTGTTGGTACCAATTGTTGCTACTTCTGGTTCTTCAATGATGCGTACTGCACAACTCAGACAGAGTATTTAGCGTCTCTGATGAAAAAGATGGACTAGAAGTCGATGATGCCATACTTAGTAATATGGGCAAGAAAAAAATGATTTTCATAAGAAACAGACCTCCAACACAAAAAAAACACAGTTGACATATCCGAGCATTATGAAAAAGTCAACCAAAAAGAAATAAATTACATTTCATACTTTTATCGCCCTTTGTAATATCTTTTGCATATAATATACTCGTGTTAACTTGCGATGTTAAGTAAATAATTAAACTGATTTCCAAACAAAAGGGCACAGTCAAGCTATGTGACTTTTGATTGAACTTGCTGTCCAAAATTTTTCATTTTCATATTTTGGAATGCCTTATGAGGCCACTTGAGACTACCACCGCTCCACACCAATCAAAAGGAATGAGAAATGACAATACTTTGCAACATTCGGTTTGCGGCAGCTATGTCGGGATAAATGACGATAGGGGTAAACACGCATAGGAGTAGTGTCTTGAAAGAATGCACGAAACATACCATATTTCAGTCGCAAGACTCTTCACCCTAAGGCGTTCTCTGTACCTTATTTGATTTCGAAGTGCCGTCACCAAGCAAGAAGTTACCATACCATCTGAATGCAAGGCAGGCAGACAAGTGGTATCCAAATGAACACACGTCAAGCACGAGCTTGATGCGAAAATGGTTCCACAACCACGACCACGTTTCTACCACTAGTCTCAGATCTCTATCACTAAGCCAATCAGTGAACGACTGCCAATGCAACTCCAGTTAGTCTAGTATCCAAACCACCAATCTCAGTGGAACCACCAGAGTGTCCAACACAACAGAATCACGGGAAGTAATCTTAAAAAGAACGACTAACCTTATCCATCCCAACATTTATTTATCTTTTAATTCTCTCTTAACTAATTTCGCAACCAACCATTACTCTTCCATACACCACCCCTGCCTCTACAACCTCCCCCGAGTCCGATATTATCTCTCCACAATATGACTCATCATACAATCGTCAACCCATTATTAACAGCGTCATAGCTTAAAGATGTGTGTCACAATTTGTATGCAAAAATACCTCCTTTAGCTGCCATTCAACATTATGCGATCGACTGTCGCGTCTTTAATACTGCATTTGATTCGATGTTGCTAGTAGTATAACTATACCACTACGGCCACATTTTCTTGTGGGATTTAACATGGACCCAAAAAAGCTGGATTCACTTCCGGTGTGAGCTCGACCGATGAAGTCACTCGTCCCAGCTTTAGATGGCTTTTAGACGGCTTCTGTACAGCTTTTAGACAGCTGTTAAATAAGATTAATTAAATTATTATTGATAATTGATTCAACAAAAGTTACCTACGTATAATTGTATACAGTGTGTAGCAAATTAGGCGGCACTACACGTATGTCTTTTTTATTTTTTATCCAATTTGAACCAAACTTTCCTCAAAGATAGAACACATGCTACACTTGTGATCAAAAAATTATTCACCCCCTTCAGAAGCAAAGCGACCTGCGATACAAAAATTAACGGAAAAAATCAAAAAGTTATATTAGGCATTTTCTTATCGGATTTTTTACTAACAAAAGCTGTTCAAACTTGCCTAAAAAGCATAATTCCAAAATTTCATTAAAAACAAAAAAAAATTTAATCTAGAAAATCTAATAAATTTAAAAACAATGTTCTCAGAAGTTGGTCATGGATTTTCATGAATAAAAAAGAATAAATAATTAACAAATCATCTGTCAAATTGTGTGCAATTAAAATGTTGCTTTTGAACAACATAAAATCCATGGCCAACTTGTTTTTAAATTTACTGAACTTTTTAGAAGCGCAAGCTTACGTAGTTACGCTAGTGGTCAAAAATCAATTATTATTTTAAGACCCTTGATGCATATTTTTGTATTTTTTTATGTTTCACTTACATATTATTCGTTGTTTATATTATACCTGTGATACGAACTATATAAACAACTCCATTACAACCCCAACCCCAACTCCAGGGCATTATAAGATGGCGTTAGAGTCTATAACGTCCGCTCATAGTTTACTTTGGAATCAGAGCCGGCGTTACGTTCAATAGTAAGTTGGATCATTAGGTCATAAACTATATGTTTGCGTACGAGTGTGTTACAACACAACAAATAACGAGCATTTACAACGTAGATTCTGGGTGCGTGATCCACAAATTCTTTTGTGCCAACTTCTGCAGAAATTTCTTAGATAATATTCATTTATGCTTTAGATGACATTAGTGCTAGTAGGACTTTTTTGTTTTCATGTTGGTAACAACAACAAAAACATTTGAATTTGGATTGAGGTCCGTGAAGCTAGCACAACCATTACAGCACAATCAAATAAAACCTTCGTAAATATTTAGTACTCATTAATTACTAATTAATTACTAAAAAGAAAAATTTATTACTGCTGCCTTTTTAAAAAAAACGGGTTGTTCCAGCCTCACAGTGAAGCTAGCACAACCGCACCAAAAATAAACAACGATTGCAAAAAACTAACGTACCTATTAATTACTAATTAATTACTCAAAAATAAAATTTATTACTGTTGCGGTTTAAAAAAAACATGGGGTTGTTCCAGCATCACAGTGAAGCTAGCACAACCACACTAAAAATACAGCACAACTAAATAAAAACAATGTCAATATTTATTACTCATTGATTACTAACTAATGGCACAAAATACATATTTACTACTGCTCCAAAAAAAAAGATATTAATCTTAAAACATCTACCAAAGTATCTAACGTGGAATTTTCCATTTTGAATAAAATTGAACGAGACTACAATTTATTACTCCAGCACAACCGACAGATTATCGTTTATATCAACAATTATCATTAGTTAGAACCAGATTCTAGCATATTTCGACATAATTACCCTGTCCAAATTCGTTAAAACACATACAATACACCTTAATAAGGAAATTTCCAAGCTGAATGAAGTAGGATGAGACAACAATTTATTACTCCAGCACAACCGACAAATTATCGTTTATATCAACAAATATCATTAGTCAGAACCGGATTCTACCATATTTCGACATAATTACCGTGTCTAAATTCGTTAAAGCACATACAATACACCTTAATAAGGGAATTTCCAATCTGAATGAAGTAGGACGAGACAACAATTTATTACTCCAGCACAACCGACAAATTATCGTTTATATCAACAAATATCATTAGTCAGAACCAGATTCTACCATATTTCGACATAATTACCCTGTCCAAATTCGTTAAAACACATGCAATACACCTTAATAAGGGTGTTTCCAATCTGAATGAAGTAGGACGAGACAACAATTTATTACTCCAGCACAACCGACAAATTATCGTTTATATCAACAAATATCATTAGTCAGAACCGGATTCTACCATATTTCGACATAATTACCGTGTCTAAATTCGTTAAAGCACATACAATACACCTTAATAAGGGAATTTCCAATCTGAATGAAGTAGGACGAGACAACAATTTATTACTCCAGCACAACCGACAAATTATCGTTTATATCAACAAATATCATTAGTCAGAACCAGATTCTACCATATTTCGACATAATTACCGTGTCTGAATTCGTTAAAACACATGCAATACACCTTAATAAGGGTGTTTCCAATCTGAATGAAGTAGGACAAGACAACAATTTATTACTGCAGCACAACCGACAAATTATCGTTTATATCAACAAATATCATTAGTCAGAACCAGATTCTACCATATTTCGACATAATTACCGTGTCTAAATCCGTTAAAACACATGCAATAAATACACCTTAATAAGGAAATTTCCAATCTCAATGAAGTAGGATGAAACTACAATTTATTACTCCAGCACAACCGACAAATTATCGTTTATATCAACAAATATCATTAGTCAGAACCAGATTCTACCATATTTCGACATAATTACCGTGTCTGAATTCGTTAAAACACATGCAATACACCTTAATAAGGGTGTTTCCAATCTGAATGAAGTAGGACAAGACAACAATTTATTACTGCAGCACAACCGACAAATTATCGTTTATATCAACAAATATCATTAGTCAGAACCAGATTCTACCATATTTCGACATAATTACCGTGTCTAAATTCGTTAAAACACATGCAATACACCTTAATAAGGGTGTTTCCAATCTGAATGAAGTAGGACGAGACAACAATTTATTACTCCAGCACAACCGACAAATTATCGTTTATATCAACAAATATCATTAGTCAGAACCAGATTCTATCATATTTCGACATAATTACCGTGTCTAAATTCGTTAAAACACATGCAATACACCTTAATAACGGTGTTTCCAATCTGAATGAAGTAGGACGAGACAACAATTTATTACTCCAGCACAACCGACAAATTATCGTTTATATCAACAAATATCATTAGTCAGAACCAGATTCTACCATATTTCGACATAATTACCGTGTCTAAATCCGTTAAAACACATGCAATAAATACACCTTAATAAGGAAATTTCCAATCTCAATGAAGTAGGATGAAACTACAATTTATTACTCCAGCACAACCGACAAATTATCGTTTATATCAACAAATATCATTAGTCAGAACCAGATTCTACCATATTTCGACATAATTACCGTGTCTAAATTCGTTAAAACACATGCAATACACCTTAATAAGGGTGTTTCCAATCTGAATGAAGTAGGACGAGACAACAATTTATTACTCCAGCACAACCGACAAATAATCGTTAATATCAACAAATATCAACAATCAAAATTGTGTCGAAATATGGTAGAATCTGGTTCTGACTAATGATATTTGTTGATATAAACGATAATTTGTCGGTTGTGCTGGAGTAATAAATTGTTGTCTCGTCCTACTTCATTCAGATTGGAAATTCCCTTATTAAGGTGTATTGTATGTGCTTTAACGAATTTAGACACGGTAATTATGTCGAAATATGGTAGAATCCGGTTCTGACTAATGATATTTGTTGATATAAACGATAATTTGTCGGTTGTGCTGAAGTAATAAATTGTTGTCTCATCCTACTTCATTCAGCTTGGAAATTTCCTTATTAAGGTGTATTGTATGTGTTTTAACGAATTTGGACAGGGTAATTATGTCGAAATATGCTAGAATCTGGTTCAAATGGGCACCACTCACGGTGTCTCCCCGACGACGTCGGCGAAAACGTCGTCGACGACGTCGGGGACAAGGTCGAAATAATGAGGTAATGTTTACATTTACTGTAATTTAATGCATGACTGTGAATAATAAAATTATGAATATCGTATTTCTTTTAAGACATCAAAATGAAAGAAAGTAGTTTTGAGCATAATAAAATGCGTACTGAATTTCTTTAAAGTATTTCGAAATAGCTTATGCAATTAACAAAACTTTTCATAAGCGGAATAATATTGATATCCATCGATAGAATTACAAGTAACCCTTTATTATAAAACGAAAACTCTTTGTTTTTTTTATTAATCTCATTCTTAATTTAGTTTAAAAATGGATATAATTAACGCAGGATTTAGGATTTAGGAGTTCTGGTGCGCAAATAAGGATTTCCTATAAAGGACTTTTGATAAAATTTGGTAGTGATAATCGTCGGAAAAATATCATGTTTAAAAATGTAATGGTTTCACCGTCGCTTCCTTTTCCGTGTAGTTTTAAAATTTTATGCTGATGGTACATAACCTTATACTATATCTATCTTTTTCGGGTTTACTTGAATTATTTCATTTTTATTACATTTGTTTACAAACAACTGTTTACAACTGTGAAAATAAAACCCTTGTCAACTGTAAATTATTATTAGGCAAAATAAACATATACATCTGGGATTACTAAAAAATATATGCTTTCTTTATTATACTTTTTAAGAAAACATTATGAATTCAATATGCTGTGACACTTTCAAGTGATAAGATGGATTTTTATAAATTATCTTTGAGAAAAAAAATTGCAGTTGGTGTGGCAGTTGCCTTGTGCTTCGAAGAAGAAGAAACTGAAACACCACGAAAAAAAAGAAAATATGGTTTTTAGATCGCAAACAATATTCACACATGTCCTTGTTAAAAGAATTGCGACAAAATGAGCCGAAGGATTTTTATTATAAGGTTATGTACCATCAGCATAAAATTTTAAAACTACACGGAAAAGGAAGCGACGGTGAAACCATTACATTTTTAAACATGATATTTTTCCGACGATTATCACTACCAAATTTTATCAAAAGTCGTCCTTTATAGGAAATCCTTATTTGCGAACCAAAACTCAGAATCCTAAATCCTGCGTTAATTATATCCATTTTTAAACTAAATTAAGAATGAGATTAATAAAAAAAACAAAGAGTTTTCGTTTTATAATAAAGGGTTACTTGTAATTCTATCGATGGATATCAATATTATTCCGCTTATGAAAAGTTTTGTTAATTGCATAAGCTATTTCGAAATACTTTAAAGAAAGAAATTCAGTACGCATTTTATTATGCTCAAAACTACTTTCTTTCATTTTGATGTCTTAAAAGAAATACGATATTAATAATTTTATTATACACAGTCATGCATTAAATTACAGTAAATGTAAACATTACCTCATTATTTCGACCTTGTCCCCGACGTCGTCGACGACGTTTTCGCCGACGTCGTCGGGGAGTCACCGTGTATGTGCTATTTAACTAATGATACTTGTTGATATAAACGATAATCTGTCGGTTGTGCTGGAGTAATAAATTGTAGTCTCGTTCAATTTTATTCAAAATGGAAAATTCCACGTTAGATACTTTGGTAGATGTTTTAAGATTAATATCTTTTTTTTTGGAGCAGTAGTAAATATGTATTTTGTGCCATTAGTTAGTAATCAATGAGTAATAAATATTGACATTGTTTTTATTTAGTTGTGCTGTATTTTTAGTGTGGTTGTGCTAGCTTCACTGTGATGCTGGAACAACCCCATGTTTTTTTTTAAACCGCAACAGTAATAAATTTGATTTTTGAGTAATTAATTAGTAATTAATAGGAAAGTTAGTTTTTTGCAATCGTTGTTTATTTTTGGTGCGGTTGTGCTAGCTTCACTGTGAGGCTGGAACAACCCGGTTTTTTTTAAAAAAGGCAGCAGTAATAAAATTTTCTTTTTAGTAATTAATTAGTAATTAATGAGTACTAAATATTTACGAAGGTTTTATTTGATTGTGCTGTAATGGTTGTGCTAGCTTCACGGACCGAATTGATATCTGTTTGACTTTTGCAAATTTAGTAAAAGTTTTTACCATCCGACAAACATAAAAGTTGCTTTATAAATATACACCGTGTCTGCTTAAGTTCGCACCATATGGAAAACTTTTTTATTATTAATTTTACGAAAAAAAGTTATTCTTCATAAAAAGTTCTGCATGTTCTAAAATCTAAAATACAATCATCAGATATCAAATTTTTTTCAGTCGTATACGAGGTTTCTCAAAAAATATTAATTTGGTTCAAGAGTAAATTACCTTTATTTTTGACAATATCGAAAATTGTTATTAAGAAAAGTTTATCATAATTAAAAACTACGTTCAAATATGCAATTACATCCAATTACATGGAAAAAATCTTTTTTTCTTTTTTTATCTACAATAGCAATGCAAATGTAACTGTAGTTACGTGAAATCTAGGATGCACTGATAAACAAATGATTTCTTGATTGTATTTTAGAACATGCAGAACTTTTTATGGAGAATAACTTTTTTTCGTAAAATTAATAATAAAAAAGATTTCCATATGGTGCGAAATTTACTCTTGAACCAAATTAATATTTTTTGAGAAACCTCGTATACGACTGAAAAAATTTGATATCTGATGATTGTATTTTAGATTTTAGAACATGCAGAACTTCTTATGAAGAATAACTTTTTTTCGTAAAATTAATAATAAAAAAATTTTCCATATGGTGCGAACTTAAGCAGACACGGTGTATAAACAATACCTTTGGTAACGCCAATAATTATAAATTAAAATTAATTTTTTATTTGTACAATTTATTTTCTCGTGCAAAATAAAACCTTGTATGCGCCACGAGCGTTACTAGATGATAATGTCCATCGGACGACTTCCAACAGCGTCGCCCTCCTAGCATTATCATCATCCCAACGCCCTTGATACATATTAGTTATTTATGTACCAAGGGCGTTAAAATGATAATACCAGGAGGGCGACGATGTCCCAGACAGAGGGCCTGAAGGGCCCGACCGATGGAAGTCGCCCGATGGGTTTTATTATCTATACTAAAACCAAAAATACAAGAAATGAGTCATCACAAACCACTTGGGCGAAAATGTAAAATGCATCTAGAATTACGCAAAGGCCACGCTGTAATCTAAATGATAAAATAAACAATAATTGAGCTAGAAAGATTCAGTAGCGGAACAAACCCCTTTTTAATTAAAAATAAATGTAAAATCAGCAATGAAAATCTGTTGGTTCTAGCGTACATCACTGAATTCTTAGCAACGTGAAATTTGCACTCTTATCTTATCTGACCCCGGATCGTATTTGTTTATTCAGGTGTGATTAGGAAAAGGACTCATTTCTTGTATTTACTGTTGAAGTATAGTAACGCTCACGAGATTTCACGAGAATATGTATAAGTAGGAAATTTGTTTTAATTTATAATTGTTGGCGTTAGCAAGCGTAAAGTTGGCACCCCCGTATAAGAATTTCGAGAAAAAAACCATTGTATAATTTTGGCCAAGTTATGCCCATTTTTGACCAATAGTCGTTTTATTTTGTCCAGCCCCCTTTAACTCGCGAGTCCACAGCCGAACTTTATTTTATCGTATTCCCTTATGGGGGTGCCACACCATAGAAATTCGGCTTTTGACTCACGAGTTAAGGGGGGCTGGGCAAAATAAAACAACTATTGGTCAAAACTGAGCATAAAATTATGCAACAGTTTTTTTCTCAAAATTCTTATATGGGAGTGTCAACTTCACGCAGGTGTTAGCGTTGCCAAGGGCGTTGTCTATATATTTATAAAACTAGGAATTTTTATGTTTGTCGGATGGTAACAACTTTTACCAAATTTACAAAAGTCAGATCGATAAATGACAATTTCAATTCAAATGTTTTTTGTTGTTGTTACCGACTTAAAAACAAATAGAATCCTAATAATACTAATGTCATCTAAAAAATAAGTTAATTTTAGCTAAGAAATTTTTGTCGGCACAAAAGAGTTCGTGATTCACGCGCCCAGAAACTACGTGCAAATTTATTTGTCGTTATTTGTTGTATTGCAACATACTTGTACGCAAACATATAGTTTCTGACCTAATGATCCAAATTACTATTGAATGTAACGCTGGCTCCAATTGTAAAGTAAACCATGAGAGGGCGTTATGAATTATAACGCCCGCTTATAAGGCCCTGGTTGTTAAGCAGTGGTTTGTGTAGTCCGTATCACAGGTATAAACAACAAACCTTATGCAAGTGAAACATAAAATAACTATTAAGTGTCAGGAATTTTCGAGAAAAGAATCTGGTCACGCTAATCGTGGCAAATAATTAGACATTAAACTTTTGTCTTTTTTCTAAAACTAATAAATACGTCTCTAAGATAAATATTCCATACTTTTTACTCACCCTGTATTTAATTTTCTCAATTTTATAGCTCAACAGATCACCCGGTATATTTAAATTTCATAAATACTTTCACTAATAACTGTTTTATACTTTTTTACTAAATAACACGGTTATGGGAAATAATAATTCAGTAACAAGAATATTTTAATTAATAACATTTCTGAGTTTTGTTTTTTTTTAATTATTCGCGGTAAAACTCTTTTTAATGATTCACTAAAATTCCCAACAGCTTTTGTTTTATTAATTCTACTTTTATTCTTTTTTTGAATAGCTTTTGTTTTACATTTTAAAATCTCTAAATTTTTCATTTGTTTATTTCATTTTTTTATTACATACGCTAAATAAATTTCAAACAATTGAACGAGATCGTATAATAAAACGGTAAGTATCAATAAATATTAACTTTATGTCGCTCAGGAATTAGAATTCTATAAAAATGCCATTCACCTGCAAGGTAAAGAAATAAAATAAACTAAAAAAAAGTGTCCTCTCTTCAAAATACTAATATATAACGGGGGAGGTCACGAGAGGTCAAAGCCGGCACTTTTATTACATGAACCACCCCACACACAAATTTCTGCATTGCAAAAAAAGTATAGTATAAACAAAGTGATTAATTATAAAAAATTACTTACCATCTATGTATCTGGCACTTGTACAAAATAAGAATCTCATCCATGGTTTTGTTTGTTTATTTCCATCTCACACTTGCTGCGAATATTATTTGTAGCAAAAGGTAGTATATAATGGGCGTCAGCATAAATAAGCAGGTGGATGCTGGATAATATTGATCAGCAAAATCTCATAAAAACAACCACTGAACAATTTAAAAAACCACTCTATGTTAAAAATTACAAGTTTATGTAATAGAAATTATTTTAACAAACACTTTTTTACGTCACATTTTTTTATAATGCAACACCACAAACACTGATGCTTGTGCTCAACTTGTTCGGCATTTTTAGATAGGTTAACTTGTGAGTTGTGACTGTTCTGTGGTGTGCTCCCTTCCTTTTCATCCCATTACCTCCCAAGCATAAAACAAAACTTAAAGAAAATATTCCCGGAGTTATTATTTATAAAAGAAATCCTTTCATCATTTAGTGAAAGTGCAATACAAATTTATTTAAACAAGAACTTATTAATGAATTATTACAATATTGTGCGCTCTTGTTGAATTTTAAAAATTATTAAAGATGTAAATACTATCAAATGATTCACTCTTTATTTTATACAAACGCAATAAAACTTGTAGTTTATTAATTCCAGTTGGATTTTCGCTTGGGTGATTTTAAATGGGGGTTAAAACAAAAGATAAATTTGCATTTTTGGGGGAGACGCATACACAACAGTTATTACCAACATAAAACTTGCATAAAACTAGTAAAATAGAATTTCCCCCAACTTATTTATTACTTGTGTTCCAAAAAATGGAATTAGAAAATCTTAATCCCAACATTTATAAAAAAATAGACGACCGGCAAATTCTAGCAGAAGAAGAAGATGACAATATCTCAGATGAATTTGATTCTAGAGAAATATTTGGTAATACATTATAAGAATCAACCTAACCTCAATATTATCAATCTCGTTTTTCTTTTCTTTTAACAGATTTAATTCGTGGTATAACCGATCCAGAACATCCCCTAACTTTAGAAGAATTGCATGTAGTAGAAGATAATCTCATTTATGTGGATAATGAAAATAATGTTGTTAAAGTGTTATTCACACCTACGATTCCACATTGTAGTATGGCAACCTTAATAGGTTTATCGATCAGAGTGAAGTTGTTGCGTGCTTTACCAACACGCTTTAAAGTAAATGTGGAGATTAATCCTGGCACACATGCTTCTGAGCATTCTGTTAATAAGCAACTTGCAGATAAAGAACGTGTTGCTGCTGCTCTTGAAAATACTCATTTGATTAAAGTTATTAATCAGTGTATATCTTCTTCTCGAGAATTATAGTTAGATTTATTGCATTTCATTAATAAGTAGTTTATTTTAGTCTTTCTTATTAATCTTGTAAATATGTATTTGTATATATTTTTGCAAATAAATCTGTTAATATAATTTGTTTACTTTTAATATTAATCATTAGGCGTTTATGAAAATTGGATCAGCTTAGCCAGTTCAATATTTCTATCTTTTTCTTTTTAATGTCAACAACAATGACAGAAATAGTAATCCGATCCAATTTTCGTAAATGTACACTACTGTTTTGCAATTTATTCATACTACTTAATTGTCATGTACTGCTCTCTATGTCTCATGTACTTCTCATACTGATTAAAATTTTGCATCGCACAGTATTTTTTAATGGGCATTCCTAAAACGTAACATAAGCTAGGAAGAAATTATGAAAACATTTAAGTTCTTGTTGACCATAGGGTTTCTGAATCACGATAATTTTTCTATTCCTGGAACTCTCCGGGAAATGTCAGGTAGTAATTTTACATACGTACCTAAAACCAAAATCCAAATGTTCGTTTTTTAAAATCACTATAACTAATCCTCTTAATCATTTTCCTCCAAAATTTTGCATTGGAAAATAACAAATAATAATAAAATAAATATTTAATAAAAAGCACAGCAGTACATAAATTAATTCTGTCATAAGATTATTTTTTTCTCTTTTATGATAAAACCTTTCCTGTTTAGCATTGTATTCTTTGTCGGCAAGTTTTAAGTCGTTCATAACTTTTACAAAATAGTCTTCCTGAATATGAAGATGATTTAACCAAGCAAGTATTTGAAATAAATAATGATTCGCAGTATTTATTAAATTATAACCTGACAATATTGTTACGACAGCTAAGCCGTCATTATCAAAGGTAATATAAATATAAACAAACACGTCACTAAGGTAAATACAAAAAAATACGTACAAAACACTTCCAGTAACGGAGAATTACTGAGCTCAATCTGTTCATTCATTAAAGGTACCCTGAGTTTGTGTTTGTATACCTGAAAAGCTTTTAAAATGTCTAGTTTGCGTTTGTTTTTACAAAAATGTAGGAATTTAATATTATTTTGAGGAGTCATTGTGTGATTTTGTTCTAAAAGGTGTTTTGCATAATTAGATTTTTCAGGATGTTTATTTTTGTAATGACGTACATGTTTTTTATATCTTATGTCAAAATTTCGAAGTGTTTGTCCAATATATACCGAACTACAAAAAGAACAATTTAAAAGGTAAATGCCCGATTTCATGATATCATGAGTTCTGTCTTTAGCATTAAATAAAAATGAAAAAGTGTTAGTGTTGGTTTTAAAGGATATTTTATAATTGGTTTTTCTTAGTATATGTGCAACTTTTTCTGATATTTTGCCAAAATATGGTATAGATATGTAATGTGTGTCTTCAGTTTGATTGTCAATTGGATAATATAATCTTTTTGTTTAACTAAAGTGTCAATCATGTTCGGATTGTAATGATTTACATGTGCTAGTTGTTTAATGGTAGATATCTCTTTGATAAAATCTGGCTGTGCTAGTGGAATAGTTAAAGCCAGTGACGGCTTCTACCTTAAAAACATGGATCGACCAAAATAAAGTTCTAGTATAGTGGTGGGGAAACTTTTTTAAGGTCATGCCATTTGGAGTAACTTCGCATTTGTTGCGGGTATTTTCTCATTTGTATTTTTCACTGATGTACCATATCAATAACGGACACTAATAATATTTTGATTCATTTATTGCATAGTAAACAAAATAAGCAACCAACTAGCTTTACATACAATAATGCTGCTGCCGTGGTCAACAGTTACAATACGTCAACCTGAAGAACCAAAGGCGCACAAAATAAATACAACCACCCAATGATAGGTGGCGTAGTAGTGTCAAAACTAAGTAATACAAAATAAACCAAATTTGAATACAAACAAAATTGCATGATCTCAACATGTGTGATGGGTCAGAGAATAATGGTTGGTAGTTAAAAAAATAACTATACGTTTATTTTATTTAATGTAATTTAAATAATGTAATAAAAATTTATAAAATTATTAATTTTAATATAATACCTTATTAGTACCTATTGTAATAATTGATCGAGTTTAATGAGAAATTATATAAACTAAAAGTTTTATAATATAAAGTCGACTAGCTAGACTGTGTCTAGTTAGTCGACTTAATTGTTTGGTGCTCAATATTGCAACAATGAATGCATGTACAAAAATTCTTAAATGACAGAATCAACAATAAGTCGAGGTACATATAAAACCAAGAAATTACATTGTTCAGCAAGAACCATGGGGAAGTCTAGAGCATTCTTACCAGGAACGGAATAGAATTTATAATAGGATAGGACCGCAAAAGACATAGGGTATATTTTTGCGGGAAAAATAAAAAATAAATTTAGCTCTTATAAATTAAGTATTGAAGCTCTTACAAGTAAAAAAAATTTAAAACAAACTAAACTTATCTAAACGGAAAACTAACACGTGATCCTTATACTTAATCTGTCATTCATAAAAAACCATTTAAAATAAACTCTAAATTAAAACAACATTTTTTTTATATTATATATATTAAATCGATTCTACAAGTTTTTTTTTTTTTTGTGAAATCGTCGATCATTTTGTTATAGAATGTTTGATGGTGTTTCTGCTGTATGATTTTATCTGTTTTAATGTTGACAATCCAGCTCGAAAACTTTTAACCAATCAAATTACACAATTATTCAAATTGGGACCAATAAAATTAGTTTATAGTGAAAAAACACTAATGGTTTTTTGCCAGTGAAAAACTTATGTCAAAATAAAAATTTGCTCAATGGATTGACAAAGCCGAATTCAACTCGTGGTCTAATTTTTTCTTGCGAAATTTGTCATTGAAGTTTTTGGAAAATTACACTTCTCCTTGTCGACTCATGTACATTTTCGTTGCAAAAGCTACTCGTATCTGAAATGACAAATTTTGTCGGAAAAAATTAGACCACTTGTTAAATTATATATGAACAGGGTTGTTACGCACCTGGAAAAGTCAGGGAAAAAAATTGCGCTGGAAAAGTCAGGGAATTTAACCACAAACCTGGAAAAATTATTCAATTAATAATAAAAATTATATTCAAAACAGAATTTGTTTATTTTATAGATGAAGATATTTTTTAATGTTATATATTGTTTTATTATTAATTACATAATTTTAACAATTTATTTACTTTTAAATTTCAAATTTGGCGGCATTATAGTAATAAAAT
Source organism: Agrypnus murinus (assembly GCA_929113105.1). NCBI lineage: Eukaryota > Metazoa > Arthropoda > Insecta > Coleoptera > Elateridae > Agrypnus > Agrypnus murinus. Next base: position 72,525,755 of record OV816031.1, on the reverse strand, counting down.
TTTAATTTCGTAACGTTACATACCAGTCACGTTATCGATGTTTTTACATTTACATTTACATTGAAGAAAGCAACTTCAGTGGGAGATGTAGATGTTTCAAACAAGAAGAAACTGCTTAATGTTAAATATGTAAAGATTGGTCATCAAACTCGAGCAGCTATTGGCAAACTGAAAGAAGTTAAACAAAAAGAAATTTCGGAATTTAGGCAAAACTGCTTGACAGCTTTGCAAACATTTTGTAAGAAGATGAAAATGAAATCCCCCTTGGCTTTTAAGTGTACAAGAAATTTGACTTTTTTGATTCTTATATGATAAATAATTCTGTAAAAGTTGCAAAAAGGCGCCTCATATCTGTAATTGAAAACTTTGTATCCAAATGGGATATCCGGTGATAAAATCGTAAGAGAGTTCGGAAATCTCTGTTCAAAACCTGCCAAGAGGACATTTTGCAGAATTATTCGTGTGAAGAAAGATTAGATACATTCTGGAAAAAAATAATTATAGATTTTCATGGCTCAAACAAATTGATGACATTTGTTCTTTCCCACGGGCAAGCTAATATATAAAGAGATGATTTTCAGTTAATAAAAAGTGTTAATAAAAGAGCCCAGTCATGATGTGTAGAATTGTAGATATTTCCATAGTTTTAAATTGTTTTTCATTCTATTACCGAATGGATGCAGTCTACTTCCATATGTGTATGACCTCGCACAGTAAGTAATTGTGATGTATCATCGTGTTTTACATTATTTTCTACCCATTTTAGTATACCAGATTAAATTTCATTGTCACCTCTTGCACCAATGTTATTGTTTCATCCCACACTAAACACGTGGATTGATTAGTTGTTACATCCAGTATCGTAAAATGTAGGGTCCATAAGTTTCTTAGATAAAAAGAGTTGCTGTTTGTCAAACATTTTTTGAGGGTTTGCCATTAGAATCTTCTCTTATGAATTTTCAGCACGTGACCGTATCTATCTAAGTGCTTTAGCATATATCTTCTTTTTGCATAATCCTGGTGTGCATTTCTTTCTTGTATTACAGTTTTCCTTTCTGTATCTGTAGAAGCATCTTCAATGACAGTTAAAAAGCATCATATATGGATCACATGTATCAGCTGGTGGGGTTTTGAAAAAATACATATCTGTAATAAGGAGCTTTAACAGGTGAAAACCCTGCTTAAAAGACGCTGAAAAAGCTTTCAGCTTGAAAGCTGCAAAATTGTGAAAGACGCATGTTACTTAGGCCTTTAGTACACCAAAATGTCATCAAAAATACCTAGTATTAAGACGGGAGTGCTTATAGCCCCTAGTACACTAACATTTGCCATGACATCCGACCAAATTGCATTCGCTAAATTCAAATCAAGCAGGTTTTTGAACAAACAACCAATGTACCCTAAAACTATTACCTCTTAGCATAAACAAAACAGCATATCTCCAGTTTAGCTAATTCTGGACATCCGCCCCTTGTACACCAAGTGGAAGAAATGGTATAATATGTAGTATTTAATTGTCGTATATGATGTTTCTAGTCTTTGTAAAACACAAACGAAGACCGAAATAATAAAATATGTTTTTTCTACGACAACATCGAAAAATGTTCATATCAAGAGTGTAAATTGAATCATAGGAAGCTACATTTTGTACTGAATTTCATTTTGCATCGGTTGCTAGGCAAGTTGCTAGACAACAAATGCAATACGAAATATTTTGTGTTCGGTCTGCTGTTTTTGATAACAAAAACTAAGGTGGCTTAGAGAATATAACGCCGAACGACAAATGTCATCAGTTAGTTAGAGTTTGTGTATTACAAATAATTTCGTAGTTATTTCCAAGAAATCAGATAATTAATATGGAAAGTGATAGTGACAATGATTTGGAATTGACACCTCCAAGTATAACAGAAGCAGCAAATTTAACAACACTAAATTTGTTGCCGGAAACATTGAAGAAAATGTATACACGGGCTTATAACCAATTTTTGGAGTGGAAAGGAGATCGAAACGCAAAATCGTTTTCCGAGAACGTTTTAATGGCTTATTTTGGCGACTTGGCAAAAAAATTCAAAAGTTCCACATTATGGACACAATACTCAATGCTGCGAACGACTCTCAGTATTCATAATAATATAGATATTGGAAAATACTTAAAACTGAAAGCATTCCTTAAGCGACAGTCCGACGGCTATAGACCCAAAAAGTCGAAGATCTTTACATCAAATGACATCAATAAATTTATTAAAGAAGCCCCAGATGAGATCTATTTAGCGACAAAAGTAAGTTTTATATAGCCATGTAATGAAATATATATTTAGTCTATATTTTAGGTCGCATTAATTATGGGCATAATGGGTGCATGTAGAAGACATGAATTACATCAAATGAAAATTACTCATTTCAATGATTTGGGTTCAGCTGTTTTAGTAACTATACCAGACACTAAAACCAAAATTATTCTCAGTTTTACTGTAACTAGTCCTTACTATGAACTTTACAAAAAATATGCAAATCTCCGCCCTTCAAATGTAAATGGTCCATGGTTCTTCATTAATTATCAAAAAGGAAAATGCACCGTCCAAAGAATGGGCGTGAATAAGCTTGGAGGCATGGGAAAAGAGATTGCTAAATATTTAAAATTGCCAAACCACGAATTATACACCGGACACTGCTTTCGTCGATCTTCAGCAACAATTCTTGTTGATGCTGGTGGTGACATAACTAGTTTGAAGCGTCACGGTGGCTGGAAGTCCACGGCAGTCGCCGAGGGATATATCGATACATCGGAGAAAAATAAATTTGACACAGCTAATAAAATTGTAAATGCAATACAGAGCATTTCAAATATACCATCGGCTTCAGGAATAGGAAATCGTGAAATGCCATCTACTTCGACAATGGAAAATTGTCAATATCAAGAAAATTTTAGTATCCAGCATTCCACAAGTTCTCCAAAAATGATTTTCAATAATTGTACATGTACATTTAACTTTAACAATAAATAAAATACGTAAGTTATTTCATAATTCTTCTTCTTAATTGGTTGAACACTGCTGTCCAGGCTCTGCTAATGAATAGATAATTGCGTATTTTCATGGTCCAGCATATCCAATATCTGCATATTTGTTTTTATAATTGTCGTTGTCGTAGAAAAAGTATAGTATGCAACTCGCACAAAATAGCAATTTTGCACTCGTTTGAAAATGTGCATCATTTTGTGCTCATTACATAATATACTATTATGTCGGATTGCATTATAAAGTACTGTTTATTGCATTGTTTTGCGGCAGTAAACTGGCTTATTATTGTACTCATAAAATAAAGTGGTAGTAGTAAAATCAAGTATATAGTAGTAATAGTTATTTACGTATAGAAGGCCGTAAGTGTAAGATTACGCCCGCAGCCAAAGTTTGAGGCCCGACGAAGGAGGGCCTTTATTTGGCTAAGGGCGTAATCTACTTACGGCCAGAGGTACGTACAACATTTTACGCACAACCGAAACAAATTTTTATTCAAACATTTTTATTCACAATTTTGTCACCACAAAACGAAGGTGGCTGCTAACAATAATGCGGTGGTTGCCATGTGTTGATGTGTAAACAAAACAACTCTCAAAGCGAAAATTGGCGTTCTGTGAAATTGGCAAAAATGGAAAATTGTGTTGAAGCGTCTGCGTCTGCGGGTATTTCACCAGAAATTGAACAAGCAGCCGAAGAAGCTCTAGCTGACTTACTCCCTTCTAAATCCAGAGAACGTTATGAAACTGAGTATGATGCGTTAGAATCATGGATGCGCGAGAAAAAAGTAAATGTTGTTAATGAAACCGTCTTACTTGCATATTTTAGCGAGAAGGTATGTTATTAGTAATATTTTAATGAAATATGTTCCTTATTTTTAATTTTTTAGTCTAAAAAATATCAGTCTAGTTCTCTTTGGGCCAAGTATTCGATGGTTAAAAGGACGTTATTGGTCAAAAAAAATGTTGACATTAGTAGCTATCATAAATTGACATCGTTTTTGAAAATTAATACTGTAGGACACGAAGCAAAGAAATCAATGGTGTTGTCGAAAGAAAATGTGATCAAGTTTATTACGGAAGCTCCCAATGAAACATATTTAATGACCAAGGTTTGATAGTAGGTAATTAATGTGCGCGTTGTTTAAAAACGTTTTGAGGGACAGGTTGCCCTTGTGTTTGGAATTTATGGAGCCTGCCGTAGACAAGAACTTGCCAATATGTCAATATCTGATGTAGAAGATAGAGGATCTGTAATTATTGTGACTATCCCGAAAACCAAAACAAACAAAAAACGTGTGTTCACAATTGTTGATAATGATGCCATCCATGGAGTGGAGTTGTACAAGAAATATGTCACACTGCGTCCAAAAAATGTACCTCATCGCCGTTTCTTTCTACGCTACACAAAGAATGTATGTACAATTCAACCTGTAGGAAAGAACGTGTTTGGAGGCATTCCCAAAATAATTGCAACATTTCTTCAACTTCCTAATCCTGAGAAATACACGGGGCACTCATTTCGAAGAACATCTGCCACTTTATTAGCAGATAATGGAGCTGACATGACATCCCTCAAAAGACATGGGGGATGGAAAAGTTCTTCCGTAGCTGAGGGGTACCTGGAAGATTCAATAGAACAGAAAAATAAGATTGCCCAGCTAATTCTTGGAAATGCGAATGGCGAGAAAACTGAGAAATCTGTTGCAACTTTGAAAATTGTTGAGCCTCAGTCGACACCAGAAGAAGAAAATCCACAAGGAAATATTGAAACATTCTGTTCAACTTCTAATGTTCAGTGTGTTGAGTCTAATTCCAGTGCTATTTCTGTTGGCAGCATTGTCTTCCATAACTTAACTAATTGTACGTTCAACATCCATCAAAAGTAAAATATTGCTGTAGTTTGTTCACTTTGATTTATGATAAATGATAAATCCTTATAACCTTTTTTTATTATTAACTACCTACTCAAAAACTGTCACCACTAAACAAAGGTGGCGGCTGACATAAAAGCCGTCATTGTCATGTGTTTATGATTGGTGTAAAGAAAACGCCCGGTTTTTGCGGGCTTTTTTTTTACAGCGGGCATTTTCTTTACACTGGGCGTAATGTTGAAGTTTCGATCATGGTATCCTAGATGTAAACAAGCACTTTCGGTTCAGTTGTGCGTAAAATAAAGTATGGCAAATGTGTATTACATGTCAAATTTTCTTCTGTCAAGAATAGATGTCAAATTTATAAACTGATTTTTTTTATAATTAGCCAATTTTAGGAATCGAACATAAAGCTTTGTATGCAACTCTTACATAATCGAACCTAATAGACCCGCCCTTTTTATAGGCCTTGCTCGCTTCGCTCGCTTGGCCATAAACTGGGCTTGTCTATAAAGTCGTACATTATGTATTTGTTGCATAAATAGCTATTTTATTATTATTTGTTTTTTTTTATTTCAAGTCCCCAATTGAGGGAGGGCTTTAAACTTTAATGAAACAGTTTGTAACATTAACCTGGAAAATCAAAAGTTTTGCGCTGGAAAACCTGGAAAAGTCAGGAAATTTAAAAATCTCAAAGATGAAAAACTTTTATCTACGGATGCAGATGTTGGCAGGAGGGACAAAATTAAACAAAACTATATATTTCGAGTACATCAGTAATAGCATGGTGCTACGATTGCGGGAAGAGGCTATTGTTTGATAAAAACTTTATCATCAAGACAACCAGCTAAATTTATTTAGAGTCAAATCGCCATTTACGTTCTCTATTGCGATAAAAGAATTTCATTAAGTGCACCATCCTAACACTCCTACTGGAAAAACATTACTAACGATTAAACATATATATCAAAATTTATATTAGGTTTACTACCCCCTTATCTTAACCTAATAATGCACTATTGCTACATACCATCTACTGTGCTTGCCACTCTCTTTATTCTGGAGTCGGCTGGGTGAGCTTTACTATTAAGAATATGAATGCCTGTAAATAACAATTTTTTAATTAACTAAACATTTTTGTGTTCGATATTTCGTAAGCACAAAATGCATAATTTATTTATGCTTTAACATGTAACATCTGAATTAACAGATTCATCCTTATAATTACATTAGCAATATATTGCGACATGGTGTAATTTTATAATTTTAAAGAATTACAAGAATTTTCTTATTTTTAAACTAGAATACTTGACTTCTTATGCAACACAAGCTGTTTGCATTTAAAGCAAGATGATACTAGATTATTTTTAATTGAAATCACAAAATCAAAAAGCGATGAAAATATATAAAATAATATCGGCAAATGCAAAGAAGACTCCTTTATTATGCGTGTACTTTAACTGGTAAGTGTGGCTAGGCAGGTCTTGGCTGTACTTGGTATGAAACAAGCTACGCTAACGGATACACGAAGTTCTGCACTGTAACGACGTCTACAACACAGGTTGTAAGTGGTGAATTATCTCATGAGTTTCAAAGCAACTACTTGTACCACATCGGCTGATCGACCCTAGCATCTTTTAAATGCAAATCTCGCTAAATAGTTATCGGCTGTAAACACAAAATTTTTATATTACATTTTAATGATTGTAATATAATTATTACTTATTTAATTTAATTGTAATTTAATATTTAACCTTTCTTATTATTTAAAATATAAAATAAATAAAAATATTTATTTTACAGAAAATACTTTTATTAGATGACTTTTATGATAGCCTGACTATCTGCCAGATTAAGCATATCCCTGATAGTTGGTTCTATGGGAAGTATGCCAAGAATACTGTGTGGCATACTTCCCTAGAGATGCATACTATTTTACCTCCCTGATAGCAGAGTTGTGCAGCATGTAATTTAATTAAGAGTTACTATATAATTGTAATTACAATTCCATCTAATGCATTAATTGGGACAGTGCAATTATAATTACGTAATTGAAAAAGTAACTACATAATAACATAGCAATTATTACAGTTACTAACTGTAATCGTTCATTTAAAAGCACGAGAACACATTTTCGAGAGAGTTAATACTTTTAATTACCTGGGAGTCACGATGGGACAAACTGGAAAGAACAAAGTCGAAGAGAGAATGTTGAAAGGAAACCAGGCATACGACAGAAATAAAACCCTACTAAAAAGTAAGGCATTAAGCAAAACAACAAAAATAAAAATATACAAGACCCTGATACAACCCACCATAACTTATGCATTGGAAACAATAGCAATAAACAAAAAAGAAGAGGAAGACCTAAATATAATAGCACGAAAAATAATGAGAACAACATTGGGACCTAATGTAACAAGAGATGGAGAAATAAGACTGAGAAAAAAATCGAAGAAGAACTTGGAGAAAATATTGATAGATATATAAAAACACAACGATTACAATGGGCTGGTCACATTATGAGCAGAAAACCAAATGAGATGATCAAGAAGATTACACAGTGGATACCCATCGGGCCCAGGAAACAAGGAAGACCAAGGGAAGATGCCCTAGAAGAAGACATAAAGGCACTGGGAATAGCAGACTGGAAAACGAAATGCAAAGATAGGAAAGAATGGAAAAGAATAACAGGACCAACAACAAAATTAAAAAAATAAACAAATCAAAGAACAAGAGAATTGATCCACCTCAAAAAATGGATTGAAAACGCTTTGGCGTTAGCCATAATTCTGATTTACACGGCTCAATGAATGATGATGAATGAATTGTAATCATAATCATAGTTATATAATTACAATCACACGAAAGATGTTTTACCACTGAACATTTAATATAATAGAATGGCAAATTGCATCACACTGTGTTGATGGGTGTGGGCCAAGTTGATGTGGAAACATAGGAAAGGTAGGTGCATTTTTGTAAAATAAAACCCAAAAAAAGATGTAGTTTTTATTAAATAATTTTCCAAAAATTACATTCAGTCATCATAATTCAAATTAACCTTTAAAATTACATGTTTTTCGAACATTTCATCTGAAAGTTGGTTTAACAGCTTATAATCGTAGCATACAAAAATAACTTTTCCGCTGGAGTGGGGGAAGGCAGTGAAGTATTATATTTTACAGAAGTTCGCTTTATTTACATATGGTTTATTTATATATGGTTAATTCGTTATTACTTTCTTCAGCTGCAAAATGTGCAATTATAATGTAACAGTATTTATTTGAACGCTTAGAATATAAAACTAGAAAGGAACACAACTACCTGGCGCAATGCGCTTTAAAAGCGACGGATATGTCGTCACACTGGCCGCCATTAGGTACCACCTAAATCTGCCTTTTCTCTCAAACTCCGACAAATACGAAGAATGGAATTACATTTCATAAGTATTCGTTTGTTTAAAATATAAAATTTATATTCTAAGATTAATTTCAAATTACTATAGGCTAATTTCATGCCAAATCGACTAGAGGCGTATTTCAATGTCTCAGATTTTGTTCAAATTTTGTCCTTGCATAGATACATATGAAGTGTCATTAAATTATTCTTTCCAAATTTTTTGGATTAAAATTGGCCGAAGTAGAAGTTTTTGAAAACTTTGATTTTTCGCAAATTTTGCTACCCGTCACTCTACATCATCTAACTTGTCATAACTCCCTTATTTTTTGAGTTATCTGACTCATCCAGGTGTCAGATTAAAGCTAGTTCTTGGATCTTTCAGAGTATATCAAGAAACGTGCAAAAACATTGCACAGTAAAAAAATAGCATGTTCCAAAGGCAAATTTTAGTGTTTTTACAATTTTTGACATTGCTCGTGTGTTACAACTATCACCCTTTTGAAACTTTTTTTATAGAATCATCTCAGTATATGCTTGGTATAGTTAAAAAATAAAAAGGGTGTTTTTTGTAGTTTTGAAAAAAAAAAATTTTTGGGAAAACTTGCTTTCAGGGCCTGCTACCTTTCTATTATGCCATGTATTTGCACGTTTCTTGATATACGATGAAAGATCCAAAAACTAGCTTCAATCTGACACCTGAATGAGCTAGATAACTAAGCAAATAAGGGAGTTATGACAATTTCAGTTAGATGATGCAAAGCGTCGGAGAGCAGTATTTGCATTATTGAAATTCTGCTATGCAATACTCTGCATCATTTAACTGAAATAGTCATAACTACGAGGGCGTATTTTTATGTTATCTACCTAGCCATGAAAAAAAGCACATAAGAGAACAAAAAAATTAAAGATGTAACTTTAATTGTTGTTTATAGTTTCTTGTGGGTCTTGGCCAGCTCTACAATTTGTTGCCAGCTTTTCCTGTTCTTAATTTTTATTCTCCAATCTTTTACTCCCACATCCTTTATATCTTCTAAAATATTCTTTTCCCAGTTCGTTTTGGGTCTCCCTTTGTGTTTATTTGTGTCTGGTTCCCATTCTAGTACCTTTCTAATTACCCTTTCTTTTCCGCTTCTTGTTACATGTCCAAACCATTTTAAACGCTGCGATTTCACATATTAAATCGCAATTGCCCCATACCCTCAGAAAGAAATTCCTTCGGTAACCCTGCAAAATATTCTTCAACAGCTTCTTTGAGTTCTTCATCAGAAGCAAAACGCTTTCCCCTGGGATTTTTTAATTGTGTTTCCGTAGGCCTCTCCATTTATGGTAGACCCCCTCGGCATATAGTCAATTAGCAAGACTCCTTCAGCATCCCAGAAAACAGTTGCCATCAGTTTTTTTCCAGAAAATTGTGTTTTGGCCTTTTTTTGGTGGTGGAGAGCCCTTATGAACCCACTGCATGGATTCTTGTTTAGTAGGATTGTCCCAGTGATGTACCCAAGTCTCATCCCCGGTGATAATTCGAGAAAAAAAATGTTTGTCCCTCTCCAACTCGGCCAAATTTTCTTGAGAAACTTCTTTTCTGTACAGTTTTTGTTCAGGTGTAAGCAATCTGGGAATCCACCGTGCAAGCACCTTCTTCATATCCAAATCGTCATGCAAAATTTTGAGGACACTTGTTTCGGATATACCGACTTCATTGGCAATGACAGAGATCTTTACACGCCGATCTTGCAGTACCAAATTTTCGACTTTTCGCACAATGTCTTCAGTTCGAGCTTCAACAGGTCGTCCGGGGTTTGGGTCATCATTGATTGATTCTCGACACCATTGAAAGAGTTTAGACCAAAATTTTACTTGAAAATAAGATGGTGCATCTTCCCCATGCACTGCAACCATTCTTTCATGAATTGCTTTTGGACCATTGCTTTCTTTTGTCAGGAACTTTATTACGCTGAGATGTTCAACCTTAATTTCACTCATTTTATCAACAAATAGACCGTCTCAAATCTCTATAAATGGCACAAACTGAACACAACTTAGCACTTGTACTTCTAACAGTGACAGCAATTTTTTAATAATTTGTTTGACATCATCACTTTTTTGTTTCATGGCTAGGTAGATAACATAAAAATACGCTCTCGTACCTTATTGTTTGAGTTATCTAACTCATTCAGTTTATCATTCATATTAAAGCTAGTTTTTGGATCTTTCAGAGTAGTATATCAAGAAATGTGCAAAGACATTGCACAGTAAAACAGTAGCAGGCTCTGAAGGTAAATTTCTTCAAAAATAATTTTTTTTTCAAAACTACAAAAAACACCCTTTTTATTTTTTAACTATACCAAGCATATACAAAGATGATTCTATAAAAAAAGATTCAATAGGGTGATAGTTGTAACACAGCAGCAATGTCAAAATTTGTAAAAACACTAAAATTTGCTTAGGAGCCTGCTACTTTTTTACTGTGCAATGTTTTTGCACGTTTCTTGATATACTCTGAAAGATCCAAGAACTAGCTTTAATCTGACACCTGGATGAGCCAGATAACTCAAAAAATAATAAGGGAGTTATGATAAGTTCAGTTAGATGATATAGAGTTACGGGTAGCAGAATTTGCCAAAAATCTAAATTTTCAAAAACTTCTACTTCAGTCATTTTTAATCCAAAAAATCTGGAGACAATAATTTAATGGCATTTCATATGTATCTATGCAAGGACAAAATTTGAACAAAATCTGAGACATTTAAATTCGGCTCTAGTCGATTTGGCATGAAATTAGCCTATATTTTAAAATTGAGGTTATGGAGTTTATGTGTGTATTTCGAGACAGTGAGAACCGCCAATGGAAATATCTAATTACAAAACCAGAAACACCTACTCCGCCATATTGAGACCCCATCCCAGTCCTATGCGGTAGATGATTCTACTCCGCCATATTGAGACCCCATCCCAGTCCTATGCGGTAGATGATTATGCTCCTTCCTAAAGTTTTATGTTCTAAGTTTGAACATTAATGCCTGAGGGGTTGCAATTCACTCTTAAATTCATTAAAGGAAACCTCAATACCTGTTTTTTTTTGAGACTGACAAAAAAAAGACATTGTTTTGTCACATGGTAGCAAGTTGAAATCTTGTGGGTTCTTTCCAAGGTTTATAATTATAAAGTGCTGGTTTAAACTGTGACAATATTGTGAAGCACTTTAGGAACTCGAGAAGTAAAATACAGCATGTTGGAATGACCCTCTTCTAAAAAAGAAATTTGAGATTTTCTAATTTTTCTTGGATGTCAAGATGCAATTCACCACCTAAGACACCAAATTCAATTTTTCTAAAATTTCACTTTGAGCCGTTCTCCATCTATAGGCTCTTTAATTATCTTACTTAAAGGAAAAACTTACCGGAGAATATTGCACCACACTTTTGGAAAGGTTAAAGGTAGCAATATTGAAGAGCGTTCTTGAATGGCAAAAAAGTGATCATCACCATGATAACGCACTGTTGCACGACAAAAATTGGCCGAATTAAAATTTGAATTAGTTTTCCTCCTCTTTATTCTCCTGATCTAACACCCTTTGACTTCCATTTGCTCGCAAAACCTAAAACCTTTCTAGCTGGTAAGGATCAACTGAAAAAGTAATAAATGCTGTGAACAGGTTTCAGAAAGGAATTGTAAAATTAGAGAAACATTGCAGTAAATGTATTGAGTTTAGGAGAGATGACGTAGAAAGATAAAGTACATTTTGATCTGCTAAAATTTGTCTTTAATGCCAAACCAAGTTAGTCTTCAAACACCCTCGTATTAACCCATTTCCAGCCAATGTTGCGTTAACGCAACACTCCAGATGAAATTTTTTTTAAGTATGTTGGGTCTAATTTATATCTGTTTTTATAACTTCTGTGTGATTTTATAGTATGAAATTAAATGTAGCATATTTTTTTCTATTTAAATTCAGCTTTTATTTTATCAAAATTAGAGCCTGAATTTATTGAATTTTAAATACTATTACATGGGTGACAGAAACGTCCTTAAAAAAATTACTCGTGCAATTGAAAATTTTAATTTTTATCTAGAATGGCTCTGGAAAGATTAAATATTACTGTTGATATAAAAAGTAAAAAACATATAGCTTTTAACTTTAGTGGAACTTTATGTTTGTAGCTGTACAGCGATATTTATTTAAGGGGTTGGCGTCGTCTCCAAGTTCGGCAAAGTGTCCACTGCTTGCGGTCGGCATAGTGTCCACGGTTGGCAAAATGTCCATCGTTTGCGGCCGTCGTAGTGTTCATGGTCGGCAAAGTGTCCACAGGATGCGGTCGGCGTACTTTCTACGGTCAGCTAAGTGTCTACGGTCGAGAAAGTGTCTACAGTCGGGAAAGTGTCCAGTATCAATATTTATTAGAAGGGTCGCCTTAGTGTCGTCGGTCGGCAAAGTGTTCAAAACCGCCAGTCAGCGTAGTATCCACGGTGGGCATTGTCCCCGGTCGGCGTTGTGCATTGGCATAAGTGGTATCCACCCAATGTTGCGTTTACGCAACGTTAATTTTTTTATGTTCTAGTATAAATATTATTTAATTTTTTTGTATCAAACAGCTTCAGTTAATGTTAATAAAAATATCAAAACACAAAAAAAATTAATTAGTAGTTTTTCTTTAGTAGTGGTTTTAAATGGGTTAATGGTTGTATAAACTCACTTTTAAATAATAAATCGTGAAAAGAATTTGGGCTCAGCCATCATTAAATTATTTTAATGAGGGCCATAGCCTTCGAGCCACTGCGTAGTCAGCGCCTATGTTGTTATGTTCTGATCTCTTGACTGCTCTTTGTTCACCTTTTGAGTTTTTGCTTATAAGATTTGTGTCAAATGTGATCAGAAAAAATTATATTATTGATTAATGTTTATAAGATATGATATCAGGAATTAAGGGAGAATGTGGTATACACCTATTAACAAATAAATAAACTGTTAATTTATATACATTTTTTTATTTTATTTTATCAAATTTCTTCTTCGAAGAGAAAACTGTTTTTACATCTATTAATATTAGTTTATATAAAAAAATTATCGTTTTTTAGCACTTATAACAGTATTTGGCTTATTTACTTGTTTTGTTGGATCATACTTATAGGTTTTTACAACGGGTCCTTTTCCAGCTCTTTGAAACTGCAATTCGTCATATCGTCTTCTCTCTTCTAATTCCTTTGATAATTTTACATTGGTCCAGCCTACATAGAAATTATATTTTTTTAAAAAAAGTCTAAAAAAACACAAAATACAGCATAGCACAAAAACTCTGAAGTATGGTGGGATAATAATAAAAAAAATAATGTGTATGGTGGGAGCTGCATGCTTGTAAAAATATTTAGTTCGGTGGAAAATTTAAATATTAATGTTATGTCAAACCTACTATATTAGAGGTTATGTTATAAAATTCATTGCACAGTAACATAATTTGCAAACAAAATACATGCAACCAAAATTCTGTTAGTCGTTATCATTAACATTAGTTCATATATTTTCCAGGGTTTTTGTGAGCTCGGTTGTACTGTAGTTGCTTACTTTCTTTAATGCCTCCAACAAATCCTTTACTTTTAACAGGCAAGTTTTTTGGGTCGTGCTTAATAAGTGCTTCTATCTTAAAATAGTCTCTCACAGCAGGTATCCTCAAAAAGCCAACTTGAGCTAATGAGATGAAATTACTAGCAGTCCAATAACACAATATGGCTCCTGGAAAATTCACTGTAAATGGTAAGATCATAATAGGTAATGCACGTAGAACATATTTCATTATTTGAAGGTTTTGTGATGATAATCGGGCAGAATCTGTACCAATCTGAAAAGATAAAATTAAATATTAGAATGTGATGATTTGGTATTATAACTTGGTAAAATACAGATGGGTCATTCTTTCAGAACTCAACCACCGGCTAGGTCCTAAAATTGGCGTAACTTAGAAAGGCCAGGAGGGCTCATTTTAAAGCTTGAAACCTCCACTTTCGAATGTGACATGACAGGGTAAACACGTATCCAGTTCCAAACAAATTTTAAAAGTTGAATTAGAGAAAGAAATATTAAAATTTTTTTTTAACGGCATCGCATTCTTCGTCAAAGAATACATAAATTCTGTCCACTGCGTTTCCTAGAGTGCTTCAATTTCGAGCAAAATTGAGAACAACAATTTGCCATTTTTGAAAGTTTATCACTTTTATCATCGAAAATGGTGTCAGATAGAAAAAGAATGAGAGTAAAAAAATGAATGATTTACAGACCGATTTAAAGAGATTTTGAAAATTATGGTTATAGGTGTTGCCTATTTCTGGGCTTGAATAATATAATTGAAACTTTTTAAAATGATGAAAATTCTCAAAATCGCTTTAAATTGGTCTGTAATTTTTTTTCTTCCTCTAATTTTTGGACCTAGCCGGTGATTGAGTTCAGAAGGAATGACCCAGATATATTATCCATTTACTTTGCAAATAAATGAGGGTTGGTCATAACTTTTTGACAAATTTCACTCTGTATAGTATTTGGCAACAATTGATTTGACAGATTTGTTACTACTAATATTTCTATTAAATAGAAAGAAACAATGAAATTGACAGAATTAATGTTCGCAAATGACATGGTCATTTTAGCCGATTCAGAAGAAAACCTACAATTTAACTTTAACGTAACAAACCAAGAATTACAAAAGTATAGTATGGAAATAAACATGGGCAAAACGAAGAAAGAGCATGATAATATCAAATATAAAGAAAACACATAACGTACAAATACAGGGAACGAGAATTGAACAAATTGAAATCTATAAGTATTTAGGATCAGTAATAGAAGAAAATGGTAAGATGGATAAAGAAATAAGTGAAAAACTGGGAAAGTATACAACAGAATGAAAACAACAATTTTAGAAAAAAGAGAAGTATCAAACATATAAAAATAGGAGTTTTTAAGAAAATAGCTAGAACGTCAATACTATATGGTAGTGAAACATGGACAATAACAAATAAGAATAAATCAAGAATAAATGCAATGGACATGAGATTTTTAAGGAGAATAGAAAACAAAACAAGAAGAGACAGAATTACGAATGAAACTATCAGAGAACAACTCAAAATCAAACCAATATATGAAAAGATAGTAGAAGCACAACTGAGATGGTTTGGTCATGTATGTCAGATGGATGAGAAGAGACTACCTAGAATATATGAAGCAGAAATTGTTGGTAAGAACAGAAAAGGAAGACATAGAAAGAGGGAGTCAAAGAAAAAGCAGAGATAAAAGGAATCAAATGGAAAGAAATCAGACAAATGACACAAGATAGACAAGGATGTAGAGAAAAGTACAAGAAACAACAGTAAAGTACATATGGCTTTACGCTTAACGGTAGAAAGGCATACAATTAAAAAGAAGAAAAAGACAAAATACAATATATCTGTTGCATAACTAACCAATAGGCACAAAATTGGAGAGAAAGACATATTGTTCTGTCTCATATAACAATGCCTAACTTTTTAGATTTTCTAGGGCTAACCATCTAGAAATTTCACATGACTATTTAAGTTTAAATACAAGCTTCAAATTATTATTAATCATAGGATATGACCTTTTTTTTTTGTTTATTGTTTCCAGCCTTACTTTGTGGAACTCCATAATCATGAAATAAATAAAGATTAGTAAACAGTTTCACAGTATTTATTAAAATATAACCTAACAATATTGTTTCGACAGCTAAGCTATCATTATCAAAGTTAATATAAATATAAACAAACACGTCGCTAAGGTAGATAGAAAAATAGGTAACTAGATAAAAAGATAAAATTAATCAGAAATAAATATCTAACACTTCCAGTAACGGAGAATTACTGAGCTCAAGCTGTTCATTCATTAAAGGTACCCTCAGTTTGTGTTTGTATAACTCAAAGGCTTCTAAAATGTCTAATTTACGTTTGTTATTACAAAAATGTAGGAAGTTAATATTATTTTGAGGAGTCATTGTGTGATTTTGTTCTAAAAGGTGTTTGGCATAATTTCATTACAAAAATAAACATCCTGAAAAATCTAATCATGCCAAACACCTTTTAGAACAAAATCCGACAATGACTCCTCAAAATAATATTAAATTCCTACATTTTTGTAATAACAAATGCAAATTACACATTTTAGAAGCCTTTGAGATATACAAACACAAACTCAGGGTACCTTTAATGAATGAACAGCTTGAGCTCAGTAATTTTCCGTTACTGGAAGTGTTAGATATTTATTTCTGATTAATTTCAACTTTTTATCTAGTTATCTATTTTTCTATCTACCTTAGCGACGTGTTTGTTTATATTACCTTTGATAATGACAGCTTAGCTGTTGAAACAATATTGTCAGGTTATATTTTAATAAATACTGCAAAACTCTTTACTAATCTTTATTTATTTCATAGGATATGACCATTCTAACATCTATACAATGCCAACCACACTTAGCAGTAGACAAAACGCTTCCAGTAATAGAGAATTACTAAGGTCAATTCGTACGTTCATTAAAGACAGGTACCTTGTGTTTATCTTAAATGAAAATAATGTAAATAAATACATGGTTACCCTTGCAAAACACGGTTTTGAACCTTATATACGTCACCCCACTTGTGTAACTCAAGAAACTGCTACTTTTTTAGTTCATGTATTTTTGGAATTTCAAACAAGAACAGTTCACAAATATAATATTCAAACATACATTTTCTACCCAGTTATGTTAAATATTAATACAAATGTTAAAATCAAATTTGGAGACAATAGTCCTATAAAAGTGTCATATACACTACAGTGTGTTTCACTTCACAGCTTGACACCCTTGTATTTTTGTTATTTATAACCCAATCAATTTCAAATTTTTATCAGGTGTAGAACCTTTTAAAATACATTTGTGGGTAATTAAAAACGCCATTTATTATCAATCACTAGCCTACTACAATCAAAGACAAAGAAAAACCAAAATTTGGTTTTGGGGCTTTCAAGTGACCCATCTTGTGTTTCAAGTGTCCCAGAACAAATTTCCGTAACGACTTTTCCGATTAAATAAGGCCTAATATATTTTTTCAATTTTTTTGCATTTATCTTCGATCGTAGTATGCTGGTGGTTTATAATAGATAGGGTTTATAGTGGGCCATAAATTTATTTTAAGGAGTTCTATACCTGGTAAAAATTTGAAATTGATTCGATTATAAATAATAAAGATACAGGGGTGTCAAGCTGTGAAGTGAAACACACTAGGTAAGATTGAAAAATTAAATTATTTGCTAGTTTAGATAATTGATTTGATCTACAATAAACACAATAATATTTTTCAGCAAAGCAAAACCGAAATTATAGCACATTACAAAAATAAAAAAATTAAACTGTGCATTACCCAAGGTTTAATTTCTTAAAATATTGAAACAGGAATAGAAAATAAATGGAATAGAAATGGAAGATTACAAATCTGCACATAAAGAGAAGCAAATGGTGGACACCAGAAATGCAAACGAAAGTCAAAGAAAAGAAAAATAAATGGAAAAAGTATCTATCAACAAAAGCAAAACAAGACTAAAATATGGTATACAAAAATGCTACAACGGAAGTAAAACAATTAGCAAAGAATGCTAAACAAAGATCGTGGGAAGAATTCGGAAATAGAATAAATGAAAAATTCCTTAGGAATTGTAGCCACTCATTCATTGAGCTCTGAAAACTCATTTGTTGTGGTGAGTTAATCCACGTTCTTCCATTCTTGATTTATTCTAGCTTGTTGTTGATCTTTGCTTCGTCCGTTAATTTCCTCCACCTGTCTCGGTCGTGTACCTTGTCCCCCCATGCTTGTATCTCCAGCTTCTTTATGTCCTCCAGTACCTGATCTTCCCACCTGCTTCTCGGTCTCCCTCTTCCTCTTTTTATGTCTGGTCTCCATGTTGTAAGTTTCTTTACACCTTTATTATCTCCCATTCTCCTTATGTGACCGTACCATCGAAGTCTTTACACTTTTATGGTCTTCACTATATCTTCTCCGTTTAGAATGTCTTTTATTTCAAAATTCATTAATCTTCTGTATTCTCCATCTGTGACTTTCTTTAAACCATATATTCTTCTTACTATCTTCCTTTCGAATATTCGTAGCTTTTTTTGTTCCAGGCTTGTTAAATTCGCTGTCTCCGTGCCATAGGTAACTACCGGTTGAATAGCTGCTTTATATACCTTCATTTTTATGTTTTTGCTTATATTTTTGCTTCCCATTATACTTTTGAGTTTATAATAAGCTCTGTGCCTGCCTGTATTTTATGGTCAAGCTCAATGTTTCTATCACTTTTGCTATTTATTATTACTCCTAGGTATTTAAAATTTTCTACTACTTCAAATTTAAAATTTCCTATTTTTACTGTTATGGTTGTGGTTCTCCTATTCCCTCTGCTTATTTCCATGTATTTCCTTTTTTCTTGGTTTATTGTGAGACCTTTTTTTTGCTTTCTAATTGCTTCTTCCAAACTTCTTCTATCTCTGGCTAACACAGTGAGGTCATCTGCATATGCTACTATTTGTGTCACTTTATTAATAATTGTTCCCTTAAAATTAAACTCTTTAATTACTGCATCTAGTGTTAGTATAAACAGTGTTGTTGACAACCCATCTCCTTGCCTCACCCCAACATTAATTTCAAAGTCCTCGGTGTCTGCTTCTTCTGTCCTGACAGCTGCTTCTGAGTTTTTCATAGTCATTTCTGTCAATCTTATTAACTTTCCCGGTATCCTCATGTCCTTCATGGCTTTTATTACCTGTGCCCGGTTCAGGCTATCAAACGCTTGTTTGAAGTCAATGTACACCATTTGCAGTTCAGCTTCGTACTCATAAAACTTTTCAATTGTTTGCTTCACTATATGCACAGCATCTACGGTAGACCTACCTCTTCTGAAGCCGTATTATAATCTCCCATTTGTGTCTCCGTGTACCTCATTAACCTTTTATTTATTATCATAGTCATTATCTTATATACCACACTGAGTAGGGTAATACCCCTGTAGTTTGCGCAGGCTTTTGGATCGCCCTTCTTGTAGAATGGCACAATTATTCCTTTTTCCCACTCACTAGGCATCTTTTCTCCTTCCCAGATGTGGATTAGTAATTTGAAAATTCTTTGACTTAAGGCTTTCTCCTCCATATCTTATCAGCTCATTTACTATGTTATCCTTTGTTATCCTTTCTTCCTGCTTTGTTCATCTTAAGCTGTGTTAGTACATCATTGAATTCTTCATTCGTGGATGTATGCTCTTCTTCTTCTTCCCCGTTGTTTTCCAAGTTTTCGTGTTTTTCCTCTTCATTTATCATCTCGTTGTCTGTTAGTATTTCCTTAAAATGATTCATCCACTCTGTGTTACTGATATTTGTTGTATTTCTTTTCACGTTTTGTCTTTTGATATATCTATATAATTTTGTATTGTTTTTATTATCTTTTTCCATTGCATCCATTACTTCTTCCAGCCATCTTGTCTTCTTTGTTTTTATTAGCTTCGTGCTGTTATTTCTAATTTCTTGGTATGCCCTGTAATATACTTCATTCCTTGTTCTTAACCATTTCAATCTAGCAACCTTCTTTCTCTGTATTCTACAGTACATTGAAATAATTAAGAAGAAGAAAGACGCCAGCATTAGCTAATATAAAAAATAAAGAAGGGAAAGTATCAACAGAAGAGAGATATAATGAAAATGTGGAAACAATACTTTGAAGAATTAACAGAATCAGAACAAGAAGAAGAAAATGAACACATAGAACAAGAAACACAAATGGAAGTAGTAGAAGAAAATAACATACAACCAATAAATAACAAAGAAAGAAGTTTCATTAACCATAAATAAGCTAAAATTGGGAAAAGCTCCAGGACAAGATCAAATTACAGGAGAAATGCTGAAATATATGGGAGAAACGGCAAGAGAAGAATTTCATGACTTACTAAACACAATTATCAAAGGAAAAAAATACCAAAAGACTGGAGTACAGAGATAATGATACCACTGTTTAAGAAAGCAGACTCAAAAGACTGTGCCAACTACAGAGGGATTACGCTGTCAAACATAGCCAGCAAGACATTTACAAGGATTATACAAAGTCTAAGAGAAAAACTAGAAACAACACTAGAGAGATTCAGAGGAGGAATAAGCACACAGCATGCGATATTTACATTAAGACAATTAGAAGAGAAATTACTAAGAAATGGTAAAGAAGTTCATTTGTGCTTCATTGACTTAAAAAAAAGCTTTTGATTGAATAAGAAGAGAAGATGTGTGGGAAAGCTTGAAAAAGAGGAATAGAAACAGACATGATAGAAATTATAAAATCTCTATATAAAAACAATAAAAATAATTTAAGAAAACATAATGATGAATCAAATGAATTTGAGACAAAGCTTGGGCTAAAACAAAGCTGCGTACTGAGCCCATTACTGTTAGAAAAGTAAAGAAAAGACAAAAAACACGAAAAAGTAGGAACGTGGAAAATGAAAACAATAACAATAGAAGAATTAATGTTTGCCAATGACATGGTTATAGTAGCAGACTCAGAAGCAACAGAACATAGTAATCTATCAAAAAGAACTTAAGAAAATAAATATGGAAATCAATATTAAAAAACTAAGACAATGGTAATGGCATCAAAAGAAAGGAAACAGAATATTGTAATAGAAGGTAAAATACTGGAACAAGTCAAAAGTTTAAACTATTTAGGTACAATTATAGAAGAGAATGGGAAAATAGATAAGAAAATATCAGGAAGAATAGGAAAAGCTGGAAGATTATACAATACACTAAGAATGACGTTTCTGGGGAAAAGAGAAATTACAAAAAAAATAAGAGTACAACTATATCAAACGGTAGTGAAATCCTCCCCTGAATCATGGACACTAACAAAAAAAAGATAGGCAGAATGAAAAATGAGAGAAAAGGAAATATATGAAGTAAGAGTAAAAGGAAAAGAGAAAGCAGAAAGACCAAGAAAGGGATTTGAAGAACAAGTAAGGCATGCGGCAGAAAAACGGGGAATCCACTGGAAAGCATTGAAATGATTAGCACAGGATAGGAGATTATGGAAATCAAAAATAAAGGAAAATCATTAGCATGACATGTAAATACATATTGTAATATAGTATAATGTATATGAGTCATTCTTTCTGAATTGTAATTCTGACATGTAATTTTAGAAGGTTAATTTTAATTATATTATTCATACTCATAGGTAGGTGACACCGAGGGGTCCCTCACTCTCGGCAATAGGTGTACAGTTTCTCAAGAATAATTTGCTGTAAGTCGGAAATAATGAGCAATATGGGAAATAAACAAATAAATGGGAGCACAAAGGAATAAGCGGCAATAAATAGAGAATATGTGGCAATAAATGGGAAATAAACGGTAATACTGAGAATCGCTCTTCTCAATCTTCATTACGCAGTTTATTTAAAAATCTAGATGGACTACTTTTGGAGAAGAGGTATTCGTAGTATGTGCGGAAAAAAATAACAGTAATTATTTTAAATTTGAACATTGAAAATCATTCACTGTTTCTAAGAATCATGACTTGACACTTATCCCTCAAGACATGACATGGTCAAAAGGGTAATTGATTGAAAGATTCCCTTATACTACACAGTCTTCCTTATGTGATTACAATAATATCAATAAAGGCAACCAAACATAACCAGTTGAAAATACTAAGCCTAGCCATCATGAAATTCTACATTGAATGATTAGTATATCATATATTATGCTTAATATACCAACTTTCTAAACTTTATCCATCAATTTGCCCATGTTTCTTAAGATATAGTGCACTAGTTCATCAGACATTCCTAATCTAATTTTTTTTCAAATATCCAAATCTGAAATGAAAAATAAAAAATTCCGAAAAAAAAGGCTACACATACACATACAGATATCAAATTTCGTGAGAATGCTCCACAGCAAATACTATGAAACTCGGAAAAACGAAAAAATTAGATTTTTATTAGAGATCGTCAAATCAGCTTTTATTTATTTTTTCCTCAACATGTTTTGGACAATTTGAAATTGTCATCTTCGGAGAAACTATTAAAATAGTATTAGTAAAGCAAGGGATCGGTGACCTGGTAAGCAAGTAGAGAGGGGATGTTCAGTTCCGAGACGTAACGAAAGAAGTGCTATAGTAAACAATCGGTCTCAAGCATATAGAAATGCATTAATTACAAATACGCTTTTAAAAATATAAATACCTAATTAAACAATCACAAAAGAGTTGGCAAACCTACAGCGTAACCTTTAACTTGGAATTGTGCAGATCGTCCCAGTAGAACTCTGAAACGAAACTTAACAAAAATAAGTCATGAGTTTTAAACAGGAATAAGTATTTTAAAAATCTAAAAACTAAAGAAAATATAATGTCAACGCTTATAAAAAGGAATTAGCAACTCGTAAAGGAAAACTATGCCGGCATGCAAGAGTTTGTCTATACATCAGAACAATTCGAATATTATACATTTAATGATGGAATGCTAAGGCTAGACTGTAAGGGCTGCAGTCGATTTAATACATTAAAAAAACGAGGCTGTTTTAATTTGTCTGAGAGTTCTACTAGACCGATTTACGTGATTCTTTTTTTATATTGAAGCTTTCACTGAGTAGAATGGTTAATACTACTTATTTTTTATATTTGTATAATCTTTATATTTTTAAATCCAAAAATAAGCCATCCACTTGCAGCGTTCTCTTATTAGTTCTCAGCTTGTAGCCTTTTAGAATTACGCTTAATAGACAAACCACTTCCATCACTAGCAGTGTCTAGGGGTTGGAGTCGTTGATGTGATGTAGCTATTTCTAGCAGTTGTAGTTTTATATTTCAGTGGTTATAATACTCAAAGAAATCTTAAAATAGTAGACAAAAATCAATCAAAATAGAAAAAAATAGTTATTATGTCTGTATTAAGGCGCTGACGTTTTATCACCAATGTCGATATAATTTAACACTAATAAGATTACCACATGAATGATAGCAGAATAAGAATAATTATTTTCTGAAATTGTAAAGTTACAGAAAGTTTAAAACAACAATATTTAATTTTTAGGTTAGTTCACTTCACATAAATAACTATAAAAACTGTAATAAATTCGTTTGATAATTCTACTGGGCAGATCTACGCAATTCCAAATTAAAGGTTTTATGCTGTAGATTTGCCAGGTATTTTTAGTTTTGTGATTTTTAATTATTTATGTTTTTAAAATCATTATTTGTAATCCATGCATTTCTATATGCTCGAGACCGATTATTCACTTACAGCGAAATCAGTCGAAACCTCAGAAGTAATTTCACTTACATCAAAATCAGAAATCGATACATTTTTGAATCAGAAATATCAGACTTGGAGGAAGAAAACATGCAAGAAACTAAGTGGAAGGTAAAGATGGAATTAGAAAAATATTATGTGATATTTCATGACACCCAATGCGTACATTAGACATTCTTGGATATTGATAAAGAAAAATGTGGTTTCATCAGTTTTTCTAATTCTTTTCTTTTCTTCGGTTTTCAAGTAAATTTTTTGTTATTTATTTCAATGTGTTTTTTTTATTTCTTATTTAATCTACCTATATTTTCTTATATTTTATTCCTGATATTTTCTATAATTTTATTTATTTATTATTTTTTCCTTGGGGTATGTCTTATGGATCCTTGTTCACTGCAGCCTATGGCTTATTCTGATTACCCTAATAAGTAAACTCACAACCAATCTGTAATTGATATCCCCTGAATCAACAGATACGGGTCCTTTACAGGGTGTGCCAGAAAAACTTCCGGTTCTAGGGTGGGACTCCCAAATATGTGTTGCCTTTTCCTGCACAGTACATCGCACTTGTATAGGATGTGTAAAACTGTTTCTGGTACCTTGCTACAGAGCCTGCATGCAAGGTCACCGTGGAATTTACCAATTTTCCAGAGGTGTTCTTTAACAGTCGTATGTCCTGTGATAAAGCATATGGTTGTCTTTAGTTGTGGCCTACTTAGATTAAGAAGTTCTGCAGCTTTCTTTTGGCAGGGTCCGTTGTTGAAGGTTTTGCTGAAATTATGCCCTGGTCGATTCTTCCAGTACATTCCATGATGAGTGTGTGTCCTCTCCTTGATAAAGCTTCGGACAGCACTTTGTGGGATTCCTAAAGCAGGTTCTGGGCCAATGTAAGCCTCACTAGATCCCTGCCTAGCCAGTTCATCGGCTTTCTCATTGCCGTAGATACCACAATGCCCAGGTGCCCATAACAGTTTCCCCGTATTATGTTCTGCCAGTGCATTGACTTCGTTGATGCATTCCCATACCAGTCTAAATGATGCTTTAGTGCTTGATAAAGCTTTTAAAGTTGCCTGGCTGTCTGATATAATATAGATCCGCTTGTTCCTGTAAGTCCTCTTACTGTTTTCACGTGCACACTGTAGTATGGGGTATATTTCTGTCTGAAAGACAGAGGCGTACTGTCCCAGAGGAAAGCTTAGCTCTACCTTGGGAGCCTCAGCATATATGCCTGCTCCGGTACCCTCCTCGGTTTTAGAACCATCTATGTACCAGATTAGGCTACCCGGTGCAATTGCCTATCTAAATGTCTCGCTCCTATCTCGAATAGATAGTCGTCACATGTTTTTGAGGTCATGTGGTCCGTCCTCATTTCAAGCAGAGGGCCCCCCCAGACTATCAATTATTCTAGTATGACCTGTACCCAAATGTATCTTGTACAGTGAATGATGCAGCCTGTAGTGACCCAGCTTTGCCTCCCCCTGAATCACTATGTGCAGAGGAGGGAGGTCTAGAAGGGTCTCCATTGCTGCAGTGGGCGTGGTTCTCATAGCCCAAACAGTAAGGCAAACATGTAATGCCCAAACAGGCAAGTCTTTGTACCTTGCCTAGTTTTAGTTTGGTGGTTTCTTGTATAACTTTGGGCCACCAGACCAAAGCTGATTATGTCAGAGAGGGTTTAACCACTAACCATTCCTGGTTTTAGCCTCCACGACTTGTCATACATCCATCTGACAACTGCTAAAGTTGTCACCAATTTGTTGACCACTTTCTGAATATGACGGTTCCAAGTAAGTTTAGAATCGAAAACGACTCCTAGATACACTTTACTTCTCCCGATATGCTGATTTCTTTTTCGCCATGGAAGAGAGGTGTAAGCTCCTCTACTTTTTTCCTTCGCGTAAAGGGTATAATTGTAGTTTTCCCGGGACTGATCTTGAGGCCTTCCCGTTCAGTCCATTCAGTTACCACGGTCAGAGCCCTCTGCATCCGTTCCCTGATCGTACCTGCAAATTTCCCTTCCACCAAGACAACTAGGTCATCGGCATACCCTACGGAAGAGAATCCTTCGTCTTTTAAGTTCCTTAAAAGTCCATCCATTACCAGGTTCCATAGCAGGGAGGAGACCACTCCCCCCCTGAGGGCACCCCCCCCCCGCTACCTGGACCATTATAGTTTCGTCATACATAGACAAATAAAGCATCCTTCCTTTGAGCATGCAGTCTATCCACCTGCAGCAGGTCTCCTCCAGGCCATGTCCTCTCAGGGCCGAGGTTATGGAGTTGAAAGATGTATTGTCAAAGGCCCCTTCTATGTCCAAAAAGGCACCTAGAAGCATCTCTTTGTTATCCAGCGGTTTTTCTACTCTCCAGGTAAGGTAGAGAAATGCTGTTTCTGTCGAAAGACCAGCTTGATAGGCAAATTGGTTCTCGTATAGTGGTTGGAGTGTCAGTATACCTCCCCTAATATGCTTGTCAAGCTATTTTTCCAACGTCTTAAGGTAGAAAGTCACCCAAATCTAAAGTCAAGCTAGCTGCTGTATATGAATAAAATCAACAAATTTTAATTCACATATGAACATCATAGAAAATTAAAAAATTATTTATTTGTTGTTTAGCACACAAAAATTGTCATTTTAAACCAGAAAACAAATTAATAATGATAACATCGTTGTTCGCTTTACTAACGTAGTATACGTTGATGCGTAAGATTTGGCAACGCAATGTACGATCAGTATTTGACATAAAACCAAAGTGAGGTTAGAGTTTGGTAAAACTTATTGACTGCTGCACGTTAAATAGTTTTATGCGGTGTTATGAATATGATTGTGACCAAAAATTATTTTTTGATGACATCATAAAACAACAAGTGTGTGGTATAGCTTCAATTTGGTCGATTCGCTGCCCTTCTTGCCAAGTTGTCAAATACGTTCACAGATCAGAAACATACAATGATGATTCTATAAAACGTCATGTTTTGAATATAAAACTTGCAGCAGGTAGAAGATTCTTAATACTATTTCCTATTATCATTATAATTTTTTGTGTATAACATTAATTAATCAAAAATTGATCTTCAACGTTGATCGATGGCGGTATTGGGGCAACTCAAATCAACGCGATTCTCACATCACTTGACATGTCTGATGTGAGCAAAACAACGTTGAAGCAAGCAGGGGATATTATAGAGAAGTCAAGTAGCGAGAAAAAGTTGCGAGAAAGCTTTGCTTCAAGAGCGGGAACTAACAATAAAAAGGCCGTTTTAAGTTTATCACTGTTTTTCAATATTGCAGTACAGAACTTCGATCCTTTTTATACACATATAAACGGTTACTAATGAACTTCATATTTACTCACTTATTAATCAAAAATTAGACTGATTTGTCCACTCAAAGTGTCTCTTTAATATATATAGAGCACGCACTCAGTAGTCCGCGACCACATCGCCGAACCACGTCTGGGATCACGTACAAGTAATGAGAAAAATCAATGTTAATACAATTTTCATTTTATCTCATTCAATTTTATTTATTATATTTGATTTCATCTATTTAATTTATTTACGTATATCATTATTTTCAAGTAATATAAAAAAATACCAACATAAATTCATCTAACATATCAAATTTGAATTTCCGCGCGAAGCAACGTTGCCAGATCATATAATAGGGTTTTGCATGTGCAGGGACTTCAGTCATCAGTTTCCGGTTACAGCTGGAATACAAGTTTATAATCGAAATATCTCAATAACTAAGAGGTAAACTGCAGTTTTTTTAACGTCAATATAAAATACAATTTCTAAACTATTGTTACATAGTTTTTCATATACATGGTGAGTTGTTTAAATATAAAACTTTCAAGTTGTTCTTGGGCATACTGTGTAAACCCATATGCATCAATGTATTTGACTGCAACTTTGTTAATCGTTTTCTCGGTATATACGTGGTGAAATGCCGTTTTTCAAATATCAATCGAAAGAGCAACATTGAATTTACCAAATATACTTAAATTATGTAATTCTTGAGTTGTAAGGTTTGGGTGACTTTCTACCTTAAGCAGAAAGGACATAAGACTAATTGGTCTGTAGCTCTTTGCATGTAAATAGTGGGCCCGACCAGGTTTTGGTATGAATACCACTCTGATAAGTCTCCATGATTTTGGCAAGTAGTTTAGGGCCAAGCTGGCCCTAAGTACCATGCAGATCTTTGTCATAAGTTCTGAACCCTTCTGTAGCATGGCAGGAATAATTCCATCCGGTCCCAGAGATTTATAGGCTTCAAATGAGTTTATAGCCCATTTGATTTTGTTGAAAGTTACCACTCTTCTTGCAATCTGCCAGTCTTCCCTTGATGCTGTGTTACCAAGATCAAGGGATATCTGGTTTCTCCAGTCTGAGGGCGACTGTTGTATAATTACAGATCCAGGAAAGTGTAACTCTGTAATTATACAACTTATAATTTTATATATACAGTGTGTCCCAGGATTCATGTTACAAGAGGTGTGATGGACTAAAAACTTTTCAGATAAAGTACCCTTTTTGTTTATGATATGGCAGAAAGTTACTAAGAAAAGTTGTTCGGAATGGGAAAATATAGCCCTACACCAAATTTTAGGAAGAATGAATACAATTTGTTTTGTTTAATCTGAAAAATTAAGGTTTAATCAAAGTAGGTAGATCTTCCTAAAATTTTGTATAGGGCCACAACTTCCCATTCCTAACAACTTTTCTTAGTAACATTCTGCCGTATCATAAACAAAAAGGGTACTTTACTTGAAAAGAAAATAATTTTTGCTTCACTGTCAAGGCAGACTTGTTTTTCAAAAACTGAAAATATTCTTAAAATTCTATTTACACCAAGCAGGACCTAATTCCACAATCTTAAAAATCAAATTCAAAAATTTTTAGTCCATCACACCTCTTGTAACATGAATCCTGGGACACACGTATAGTTCTTCTTTTCACGAATTCGGTTCTCAGTTACTTAGATGTAATGTATATGATTGAATAAAAAACTACTTTTTACAGATAATTTCTTATTTGTGAGGAATTTGGTTTGCCTCTTTTTTAGTTGAGGTACAACCTCTTGCAAAATTATCAATAAAACCAATAATAATAAAGCTCCTTTCATTCAAATACACCCACTGCTAAGATCATGCATGGAATACGGATATAAATACGGCAATAGGGAAACTAATGCCTCAATACAGAAACAGAGACGGCAATACAGCAATACAGGCGAAAATAAAGGAATAAAAATGGCAATACAGGAATAACAAGTGAGAATATGGAATAATAACAATAAAGACAGTTATTGCCATAAAGCGGCAATAGGTGTACATAATTCTTGAGAGTGAGGGACCCCTTCATAGGCGCCCAGAAGGGGGGGCAAGGAGGGGCACTTGCCCCCCCTGTAAGTGAACAATTTGAATTTTATTGAAAATTTTGTATAATATGCCGTTTTCTCTGGGCTTGCCCCCCCCCTAGCATGTCGTTTATTCTAGGGTTGCCCCCCCTAGCATGCCGTTCATTCTAGGCTTGCCCCTCCCTGGACAAATTTCTGCGGGCGCCTATGGACCCCTTGGGTGTCACTTGTGTAATTTTTTTTCATATTCATTAAGTAAAAATAAGCATTTTTTACTCTTATCATTTTTTTCTATCTGACACCATTTTTGATGAAAAAAATGATAAACTGTCAAAAATGGCAAATTGTTGTTCTCAGTTTTTGCTCGAAATTGAAGCACTCTAGCAAAAAAAATGTATTAAACAAAATTTATGTATTTTTTGATGGAGAATGTGATGCCGTTAAAAAAAAATTTAAATGATTTCTTTTTCTAATTTTTTCAACTTGAAATTTTTTTTTAATGGATATGTGTTTACCCTGTTTTAGAGGTCAAATATAAATTTTTTTATATAGGAGCCATGTAACATTCAAAAGTAGAGGTTTCAAGCTTTAAATTGAGCCCCCACAGGTCTATCTAAGTTGCGCCAATTTTTGGACCTAGCTGGTGGTTGAGTTCAGAAAGAATGACCCATATAAAAATGTACAACCGCCTTCTCTGATTCATAATTGTTTTCACATTAAAATAGTAATCCAGGCAGCTGTTTAATATTATTTGGGTTGCATATTCTAGTAAATTTGTTTTGTCCATTCTATACGTTATTTAGTGTAAGTTTACGTTCACATCATTACTAAATTATGACGTCAGACCATGCGCTGTTGCCATATGGAATTGGATATTCTTTGTTTGGTCCAACACCTCTGCTACATATTTTCAGTATACGTTTTTAAAAGAATTATTATCTTATGAACAATATGACTTTGTTCATCCCCATCCATCAGCCTCTATCTTGAATGGTCATTCTTATATACTAATCCAATTTGTCGTAAGACAATGGATAAAGAACTTCTAGTTCCTTCACACATGAACTTGGATTTCAATCTTTTTGACAAAATATTAAGTGATACATGGTTCTCCTGTAACCAAATGTGGTATTCAATTGGAGAGTACAGCGACACACATAACGTCAGGTACTTACTGTTCTTATATATGTATTTCATAATTTCATTACAAATATTTGCCTCTACAGAGGATCAATGTCTAGTTTGTTTTCGATTTCGTTCCCTCTTTGGACTAGAAACTTCTTCCGCAGATGAAATGTTGGAAGCAGTCTTAAGATATAATCTCAGTACTTGAGAAAGTCTCTAGAATTTTATACAGTTAAATCTATCTGACAGAAAAATAAAAACATAAACTAACCCTTTCTAACTGCAATTCAATGAATAAGTGGAGCATTTAAAATAATTTATTAATGTCTTAACTAATAATCTTGATCTTTTACACAACACTTTGGACATCTTGAAGCAAAAAAATAATAGAAAGAGTGAAAATCATCAAACACAGTAAATAAAAAATAACAAACTATCGTAAACCAAACTCAGAAAGCACACCTGAAATAAATTTGACAATACAGCGCATCGCATACACAGGTGTACCAACCTGTTTTTCTGTTGAAATAAATGGGTATTTTCTCATTAAATTAACAAATTACGTTTTGTTTTAAAAACCTATTTGTATTTATTCTCTAAATAAATATATCACTAAATATATGAAAATTAAATTTCATTATTTTCGATAAAGCCAATAATCTTTCTTCGTAAAATTCAATTTTGAACGTTAATATTTGCACAGTTGGTTGTACTCTTACGTCACTACTTTTATATTTATGACGTGAACGTAAAGTTAGACTAAACGGTGTATAGCATAACTAAATTATTAAATCAGTTAAAATGTAGTTTGTAGTTACCTCAATTGTAGTCCATAGTGTAATACTAGTAATGATAGGCAAAGCAAAATATTGATCTGGAACAGTTAGATCAGTAAACCACCAAATACCGCCATCTCGAAAACTGTCAACAGGCAAATTAGCCATTTTACGCAGGCCCATGAAAACTGAAATAAATACGGGCATCTACAAAGTATTGCATCAATAAAACAATTCTGAAACCATCACTGTAAGGATATTACTTGCGCTAATGGAACTATCATATTTTTTAAAGGATTCAAGTCTTTTTCTTTCATGAACATCATCATCTCCTGTGAATATCTCGCTGCTTCTAACTGATTTCCACATTGTCGTGCCTCTGTCATTTTTAATTGAATCATTTGCAGTTGTGGTAAATAATTATTCATTCTTGCTGCATTTCTTTGTGCCATTACGACCAATGGAAACATGCAGATTCTTACAAATATTGTACCTAGAAAAATGTTAAATTTGTTTATTAATAGTGCACTCTATATATATTATCGACAATAATTCACCTATAACGATAGCTTCCCACCATGGTATTCCTAAGGTAACATGTAAATACTCTAAACAATTCTGTACAAAACCAACGGGTGTCCAACCACCTAGGCCTAAAGAAGCAAGTGTAGGTTCTCCTAAAGCATTTACCTGCTCTAATACCTCTGGTATTGGGGGAGGTTCAGGTATTGGTTCTACCACATAAGATGAAGTTTGTGCTACAGTAGGAGTTTCAAGAGCTTTTAATAATTCTTCAGTACTTCCTGCTGCTGTCGCTTGAGTAGTACCTGCTGCCGTTACCCCAACAGCGCTGAATAAACTAATTCTTTTTATTTTTTCATTTTCTATAATTCTTTTATAAAGTAATTGATTATTATATCTTGTATGTATTTTATCGACATGTGCTTTTAATTCCTCAAGTTTTAGTTTGTATAAGTTTCGAGTTTGATTATCTTCCTGAAAAGTTTGTACGTTAAATTGCGATTTAAACGTGGGTCTTTTAAAGCTTACCAATTTCCTATATGCTATACTATAATATCCATTTAACTTCTTAGAAATATTCTTTTCAATAGAACAACTCACATCTTCTAATACTTTTCGATAATTCGCATTTAAAACTTGATCCTATAAAAAGCAAATTGGAATTAAAATAAAAACATAACCTATAAAACCGCATGAATTATTAGAATTATCTCTTGAACACAAGCTTAAATCAGAACTTGCATAGAGTTGAGATGATATTGTTTAATGATTTTATAATTTAAATAGAAGTCTCTGCTAGGAATTAATTTATAAAAGTTAATCAAACTCTAAAATAACGAAAACATAACCTACAAAAGCATTCAAGAGTGTAATAGTAAAAGTAAATGATTTACCTTTAATGCTTGTAAATTTTTATAATATAATTTATATTGGGAGGTTACATTTCTACGAAACATTATATATTTTTTCTATTTCTTATGTAAATTCACATAACTTTTCAAAATTTTATTTTTGAATTGACATGCAGAAAAAATTAGTTCGTAATATATCACCTACACACAGGATGCGTCGAAATCTAATAATAAGTTGTTTGAAAATATGCACTAAATTGTTACTTGAACTATTTTCATTATACAGGGTTAGTTAAAAGTATGGAGGCGGCGATTTATTGTCATATATAATACCATAAGTGGTAAAATCTTGTCGGCAAAATTTTCTTATTGTTACGAGCGTTTGTTGCATAGCAATTTCTCGAGTGACATTGTCACTAAAAACCACGAGACGTCAGTCGAGTGGTTTTTGATCAATGTCACGAGATGAATTGGCAACAAACACGAGTAAATCAAAAAGAAAATTTTGCCAAGACAAAATTTTACCACATATGTTATTCGTTATGACTATTTCGCGAATAAACAACACAAAGAATAAAAATATTTAACATTTATTTCAATGAAACGTACAGTTTGTGTATAGCTATTTTTGTAGGATCGTTACTATAGCAAAAAAATTGTCGGTGAAATAAAGGGTAGGTTGCTTATTTGAACGTTTTCATTGGTAGAACAAGTTCGGAAAATTTTATAAACAAAAAATAGTCGCCGGAATAGAGAGAATTTCGTTCACAGGATAAATTTTTATTGGTTCGTATAACATTGAGTGAAATAGTCGTTAATATTCATTTTAGGAAATAATGTTCAATACATGTTTTTTTTATGAAATTTTTATCTACAATTGAGAATACTTAAAATTTTTTTTATTCACAATCATATTGCAATATGCACATTTCATATGTTGTAAAAACCTTGGAAAGTAAGCTATTGCTATAGCAACACCTAAGTGGTTAACAACTTCCTTTATCCAACACCTCTATATAAATACCATGTTTACTATGGCTATTTTCAATAAGGAAAGTGATTGTTTACTCTTATGTTACATTATAACCTACGTTGCCCCTAGCAACGTGAGTTATTTTTAAAAAACTCACTCCTTCAAACATAACAACCAATCACCGGCTTACGTTACTTAATATTATTAAATCTAGTCATCGTGCTAGCGTATTAAATTTATTACCATCAAAACTACAGACTAACTATACATTGCAAATTCGATGTTTAAACTTAAATAAAGAGGTGTTGGATAAAATTTTGTATGGCACGCATGAGTTAAGGATATTATATTTTTCGTTCGTGGATAATATCTTACTTAACTCACTTGTGCCATAAATAACTATTACATGTCTGTAAAACTGACATGTAAAGTTATGGCCAACTTTTTTTTCTGAATAATTTAAAACAGGACGTTTTATCGGACTTAAATTTAAGTTTTTATAAATATATCTAACGCTAAAAACATATTTTTTATTTAATATTAGTTTTATTTTTATTTTTCCGTATTTTATATTTAATAATTACAATGAAATTAATTAATTTCTAATTTTAAAATACTGAGCGCATACATCGCCATCTAGCGGCGAAGAATGAAACCTTACTTAAAATTTCTTTTGGTCGATAGATGGCTCTGATTGAAATTATGATAGTTTATAAAAAATGTATTTTAAAATTTAAAATTACTTTTTATTTTGATTATCTTAAGTCTAATTATTGTGTATAAAATAGTATACATGTTTCGTTGGTGTAAAGTTTCCACGCCTCACGATATTGTTTGATTATCGCTTGGCTTGTAAAGATATCCTTTACCAACTTAACATGTAATATACTATTCTTCAATTGTTTTTGAGTTACACCATGCCGTGAGATTTTCTTAAATGGGAACTTGTTAATTTTACGATACTGTTCGATAGAGCATTTTTCTCTATACAATAGTATTACATTTATTTTATTTTATTTCATTTTAATAACATTTTTTCCAGAAAACGCCGGTTCAGGTAGTTACGAATAGTAGGTACATCTAAAAACTCGCCATTGCTAATATTCACAGCAACAAATTGCATGCAATAATTGTATGCAATAATCTGCCAAGTCTGCAATAATCCCATTTAAGAAAATTTCACGACAATGCGTAACACAAAAACAATTCAGTTTTCAGTTTTCTGTACAATGTAAATGTAAGTTTATTATATGGTGTTGGAGAACATTTAATTTTTTAACATTATACCTAATTGCCCAGTTTATATATCAGGTCGAGTTACAGCGTACATTGTACAAAAAACTGAAAAATCGGCGATCACTATTTTTTAATTGTTACTTAGCGAATGACCGCAACTGTACTATGTTCCAGTTATAGTTGACCACCAGCTGCAGACATTTGTTGGAGACCTTATGAAAATATCTTCATGAATATTATACCTCTATCCACAATAACTAGAAGAACCTACAATATACCTGATACAATAACCAGTGCAATAATTCACACATTTAAGAAAAGTCAATAGTTAAAAAACTGGATCTGTAAAACTTTGGAATGTTTGAGTTTTTAATGCATTTGTGTAATACATGTCTAGTAGAAACAGTGGCGTATTTTTTTTGCTATCTGGCTGGAGCCTCCCTCCCGAATCTTTTCTAATAAAAAAAATACGAGGGTGTCAGGAGGGTAAGTCAAAATAACGGGTATGGCACTAATTTATCGTCTCTTCTGTATATGCAAACCTGTTTATTGACACATAAACATTTAATTTTTTAACATTATACCTAATTGCCCAGTTTATATATCAGGTCGAGTTACAGCGTACATTGTACAAAAAACTGAAAAATCGGCGATCACTATTTTTTAATTGTTACTTAGCGAATGACCGCAACTGTACCATGTTCCAGTTATAGTTGACCACCAGCTGCAGACATTTGTTGGAGACCTTATGAAAATATCTTCATGAATATTATACCTCTATCCACAATAACTAGAAGAACCTACAATATACCTGATACAATAACCAGTGCAATAATTCACACATTTAAGAAAAGTCAATAGTTAAAAAACTGGATCTGTAAAACTTTGGAATGTTTGAGTTTTTAATGCATTTGTGTAATAATGTCTAGTAGATACAGTGGCGTATTTTTTTGGCTATCTGGCTGGAGCCTCCCTCCCGAATCTTTTCTAATAAAAAAAATACGAGAGTGTCAGGAGGGTAAGTCAAAATAACGGGTATGGCACTAATTTATCGTCTCTTCTGTATATGCAAACCTGTTTATTGACACATAAACATTTAATTTTTTAACATTATACCTAATTGCCCAGTTTATATATCAGGTCGAGTTACAGCGTACAGTGTACAAAAAACTGAAAAATCGGCGATCACTATTTTTTAATTGTTACTTAGCGAATGACCGCAACTGTACCATGTTCCAGTTATAGTTGACCACCAGCTGCAGACATTTGTTGGAGACCTTATGAAAATATCTTCATGAATATTATACCTCTATCCACAATAACTAGAAGAACCTACAATATACCTGATACAATAACCAGTGCAATAATTCACACATTTAAGAAAAGTCAATAGTTAAAAAACTGGATCTGTAAAACTTTGGAATGTTTGAGTTTTTAATGCATTTGTGTAATAATGTCTAGTAGATACAGTGGCGTATTTTTTTGGCTATCTGGCTGGAGCCTCCCTCCCGAATCTTTTCTAATAAAAAAAATACGAGAGTGTCAGGAGGATAAGTCAAAATAACGGGCATGGCACTAATTTATCGTCTCTTCTGTATATGCAAACCTGTTTATTGACACATAAACACTTAAGAGCATAGGACGCGACCACGCTTCAAACGAATTGATCTTAACGTAATTCTTATTTTATTTCTCAAAAAACTTCTGTAATAAAGATTCAATTTCTCTTTGTTTATCCTACCTATAGCATCCGACGCCCGCACACCGGCCACGAATAGATACGAACAACATAAATCAGTTGCACAACTATTTCATTACGAGAAATGAGCGACGTCAGTATGTGTATTTTGTATGGGCGATTGTAATTCCTTAAAGGGGGTGTAGTGCAAAAAATTCTAGAATAAGAAAATCTAAGAACAACAGTGAAAACCGCACATTTTTAAGATAACTAATAACCGAGATAGAGCCGCTAGAAGTTTGTCAGAGTTCGTTCGTGACGTCACACCGACACGGAGCCGTGAAACCTCAATAGTATTACATGCATTTTAGATGCAGGCGCTCTTCGCGTTAATCATATTTCTTTAACAATGGCGTTTAGGGTTGAACCAAAATATACACAGGCTCAATTAAGGCAAATAAAGGAATACAAAACAAGAAAAGATGAAAATCAGTCGAATATTACAAGATTAAACAATCTAAATTGGAGCAAATGCAATAATTGTATGCTTATGTCAACTGTAAGGGCATGCATTTGCTACAAGGAAAATGCTCTTGAAAATGGAGTAAGTGAAGAAAACGTGCATTATTCTTCACGAATCATTTGTAAATGTAGTTTTACACTTAGATTAAATATGATAAGGGACAGCTTACTTTTCAAGTGTAAAACGAAAGAAGAAAGACAACGATACTATAATAATAATAATATAATAATAATAATTACTACAACCCATAACCTTAACCAAGGCCCCAGAAGCTATAAGCTTGTGCGGGAGGGAGGGGGCGATTATTATTATTATGTAGGCCCAATGTGCGGCTGCAGCCGACTTATAGATGGAACAGCGCAAATCCCACATTTGTGTTACAGCTAAGGGAAACTGCAGAAAACCTTAACCAGATCTGCCAGCGCCGGGAGTCGAACCCGGGCCGCTTGGGTGAAAGTCCGGCACGCCAGACATTACACTACCAAGGCTTAAGCATTTAGCTTGTCGCAATTTTGTTTGTTGCAACCAAATCTTAACAAACGCTTTTCTTTTGGTTAATTGGTTTAGTTGGATTTCAGTTGTGCGATTTATTTTCATATTTGTTTTTGAAATGCCAAACGTCATTTATCATTGAAAATGTTTCTAATTTTAATAATAAAAATGCGGAAACAAAAAAACGATTTTTGATGACAAGCGATTCGACAAAAAACGGTTTTTTGTTATATTGCACTTTTATTGTTAAAATTCGGAACATTTTTTTAAAGAAAATAATGTCTACATACGAAAAGTGTTAATTTAACGAAAAAAAATTGACGCTGTATCCATTAATAAACAAGAACGCATAGTTCACTATTTTTTCATATAAATCTTAAATAAAACACTTTTTTGTCCGAAAACTAATAGGATAACAACCGTAAGGCTTCTTTCTAACCCCTACAAAAATCTCATAGATATATGAGATATACTTTCCGAGAAAAAAAAAATTTAACTTTCAATGAAATTATCCCTAAAAATGGGTGCCTTTTATTATATATCATCCGATAAAAATAAAAGTATATCAGTTAGAAATATGATATTTTACTGTTGCATGTAGAAATAAATTTACTATTTGGTCGTTTTCAAAATATTTAATTTGGTTCAGTGGTTCTGGAGCAATAAGGTATCAAAGTCGGAGGACTCTAGAAAAAATGGATAGTCGTGTCTGTGTGACGTCACACACTAAACTCCCTATACCTTAGAAGCCGATATCTACGAAACTACTATCACTAGAAAAGTGCGGTTTTCATTTTCATTCTTAGAATTTTGTATTCTAGATGATATTAAAAAATAATTTTTTGCGCTACACCCCCTTTAATACACGTCAAATGCACATTTAGAATTCGACAATATACGACAAAGATAGTGCATTAGCCTAATATAGCTGAGGGGAAATGAAATGCACAATGCAGCTTTTTTCTTTAATTTTAATATTATTTAATTAAAAATTTTTTGCATAAAATAGAATCATGGGTAGTTACCTATATGTTTGTAGATTAGAGGGAAGTACTTGATGCGGTTCAATTAAATGTAGTTAGTCTAGAAATTAAATGTTTTAATACATATAGTAATGAAGTTTTGCTTTTAATGCCATTTATTTACACAAATATTACAAATTTGTTCAGTTTAACGTGTTTCCTCCATTCTATAACTCTTTAACTATCCAATTGATTTAGTTTTTTTTCTAATAAACATTTTCTTTTTGCTACATTTGCAGTTTTATAAAAATACAAATAACTCAGTCTATTTCCTTCTAATGTTTCGTATATGGGCGTTAGTAAAAGTACTCGCGACGCAGTACGCGTCTTGTAATGATCATTTAATGTGGGATAAGCGTGTCCTATCGCCTTAAATAATAACAGATTTTAATTTATTATAATAGAAGTGAAACTTCTACATTCAAAAAAAATTTACTTCATCAAAATCGGTTTATAAATAAGAAAGATTCAGTCTTTTAAAGAAATTGATGCACAATTCTAAAAGACGGAAAAAAGTTGTACCACCCAAAACTTTGGCTTAGGATACTGGGCTTGTATTAGCACCAAAACATTTGAAAAATCACAGTGAACTTACTCATGAACCTTCACAATATATCCAAAAATCAGGACGCTCAGTGATATTAAGGCAGACAGCCAAGGTGAACTGACATGGAATGACCCAAATGCAAAAACCATAAAGCTCCTGGGTTTGACTTAATTACATCTTTAATCCTTAAGCACCTACCTTTTAAGACCACAATTTATAACAGCATGTTAAGACCAGAAGCGTCCCTAAAGTCAGACGGGCGTACGCCCGGGGCTTCTGAGGCTAGCGGGGCCCCACCGAGCTACCTTATTTTAATCAACAACAAAATATATATCTTACGCATTGATACAATAGACTGAGAGCCCGACATTTGATGCAAGTTGTTATACATAAAGCTAAAGCTTACTTTTGAAATAAAGCTCACCAAATTTCTAAACGTCTTTTGTATTCGAAAAGTGCCAAGCTGCCGCTTACCAGACTAAAACTAATGATGAGGGTAGTAGAAAAATTCCGCTCGGCCGAACCATCTAACAACACTGCTTACGCATACGTAGTGATGTGCTTTAAGACTACTCGTAACATCCAACACCAAAGTGTCGGGAAATAAAAAGATGTCTAGTGCTTCTCGATACTTCAAAATAAACTGTAGCGGAGCGTCATAGCATTTTGTTATCGGAAGTACACCTACTAACAATAAAGTTGGTGCATTGATTATGTCACCCAAACTAAGCGGTGTTCTTGAAGGTTGCTTAAATTGCCAAACCAGTGGCAGTGACAGAAACAGGTCTGACAACACTATAAGCGTTAGAACACTTCCAGAATCATCCAGAAGTGTATGTATCTTATAACCCACCACGACTGCTTAGTACTAAACCGCTAGTCGTCTCAGAACATTTTGTACACAGTATGTAACTAATATATTTAGAAACATCGTAATTGGGGCAAAAATCTATAATGAATTAGGAACATATTTTCCTTATCAACATGTGGTCGTTTCCTGCTAGTTTTCAAGAAAATCTCATTTTAAATTTTAAGTACACCCATTGTACTCACATTAAATTAAAAATAACAAACAAAAAAAAATTAAATTTTAAAATTTAGAAAAAAATGTTTGTACTTAAAATTAAAATGCGATTTTCTTAAAAACTAGCACAAGGCGACCACATGATGATAAAGAAAATATGTTCTAAATCTTCTATTACAGCTACCCCCCACCCCACTACGAGGTTTTTAGTTATAGTAGTTACACCCTGTATATTTATTGATTAACTTTTTTATTTACTGGGGGCCTCACTTCATATTTGTGCCCCGGGCTTCAAAATTTAAAGGATGGCCCTGGTTAAGGCTAGCATATTATCTCATAACCTGGAAATTGGTAAACCCACAAGTCTGGTAAACCACAACATGATGCAACATTTTATCGACCCATTACCTTGCTTCCATGCATGTCAAAAATTCTTGAGAGACTTCTCAGGACAGTTAACTTGAATGCAATTATTCCATCTCACTAATTTGGTTTCCGTGAGTTTCACTCAACAATCCAGCAAACCCATATAATTGTAAATAAAATACTTAAAATAACTCGAAAAGAAAAAAACTATGTCTAACCGCTTTTCTTGATATAAAGCAGGCTTTCGATTGTGTATAGCACAAGTGTTTATTATATAAAAAGCTAATCTTACCCAGTCCTTTCTATTTTTAGTAAAATCTTACTTGACTTTCCGATAATTTCAAACCAAGTCCAATTCCATATCACCCCATTCGATTAGGAGTACCACAAGGTAGCGTGCTAGGGCCCTATCTCTATTTAATTTTTACAGCGGATATCCCAACGACAAATATTGCCCGTTTGCGGACGATGCTGCATTAGTTTCTGTGGATAAGAACCCACAAGTTGCCTCCGACAAATTTTAGTATCATCTTAACCTACTTGAAGTCTGTCTGAACAAATGGTGAGTAATTGTTAACCAACTTAAATCGGCTCAAGTGACATGTCCAGAAGTAACAATACACGGTATTCGCCTTCCTGTTCAAAACGAAATAACATACCTTGGTCGGTCTAATACTGGATCGAAGACTTAGCTGGAAATCGCATATAACAAAAAAGAAGCCACAAATTAACTTTAAGGTACAGTGCCGCCCACTTGAAAGTGCACGACTCTTTATATGTAATATTCCAAAATGACATCGTGTATGTCAGGATTCCATGGGCTATGTGTTTATAACAGCTGCAGCGGAATGAAAGGTTTATTATTGTTTTCAAATACTTGTTTAAAATAATTTATTTATCAGCTTAGAGTAAGTCATAGAAAATATAACCGAGATAAATCGGGTCTATCGTGCACTTTCAAATGGGCGGCAGTGTAGGTCTAATAAACTGGATGATAGGTAGGAAGTCTAAACTTACGATAAAAAAATAAGATTCTTCTTTACAAGAGTGTCAATCAAGCCAATCTAGACTTATGGAGTTCAATTGTGGGGGCTACGAAACCATCTAATACCAAAATCATACAAAGATTACAGTCCAAACTATTAAGGATGATATTGGACGCCCCTTGGTACGTTTCCAATAAAACTCTCCACTAGGACTCAGGTACACCACTAGTTGACGACGAAATACCCAAGTTTACCAAAAGATATTTAAATAATCTTCCTGGACACTAACGAAGGGGTGAATGCTTTGACCGTTCCCTCAGCAGTACGTAAAAGATTAAATAGACATTGGCCTACCGATGTGGACTCATAATGTATGTAGTTATTAATTTCTTCTGTTCTTCCACGTTTCAAATGATTTATTCAGTCAAACAAATTGCGTAGTTGTAATTATTTTCGAGCAAAATCATTAGATTACATCTCTACTCATTGTTGCACTTTCATCATATTTTCTTATTGCTCTATGGAGCAGATTGTAAATCTCGCCAATAAATAACAAAATAAAATTTAAAAAAATAACAAAAAAAAGTAAAAGTAACTTTTCGTTGTTTGTATTCTGTTACATTAAATGACGTTGACGAGTAACAATAGTAGATTATGTTATTAGGCGCAAAAGTGTTACTTTGTGTGCTGAAGCTGGGCGTTTGACTGCCGAACGGTAGTGAGGCAGCCATTCCCAGCTGAAGCACACAAAGCACTTTTGCGCCGAATAACATATACGATTTTTTTTCAAACGCTGCAGTTGCAGGTGAGATTAACTGGCACAATAAAAAAAATCAAATTTGTAATCAATATTAATAAAAACTAAAGATTACTGGTTTTGATTTTATCTGCTTAAGCACATAAAGTGACAGCTTTATCTGCTTAAGCATATAAAGTGACAGCATTTTCTGCTTAAGCAGATAAAGTGACAGCAGGTGATAGTTTTATCTGTTTAATCAATAAAACGACACTTCTCTGTTTTTCATCAAGTCACAAAATTGTCAATATTCTGACGTTTGAAAAAAAATAAAGTTTTTATGGCATGCTAACGTCAACAAGATGATAATAATTTGTAAATATTTTATTTCATACTGCATCGTATTATCCATGTTTAGGTAGCGATTACAGTCCGGAAAATGCGATTTTGCGGTTTACTATGACTGTAAGTTTTTTTATTGTATACGAGGGTGGTCTGAAAAGTTTCCGACCTAACAAAGATACAAGACATTTTTTCTTTAAATTTATTTTTATTTTTGTACATAGTCTCCTTGTAAGTCTACACACTTCTCCCAGCGATGTTCCTCATTGCCTCCTTATTTGACGAAAATCTCTCCTCCTAGCGCAATTTTTTGATGAGGGAACAAAAAGAAGTCGCTTGGGGCTAGATCTGGTGAGTAAGGAGGATGGTCAAGCAGTTCAAACCGTAATTCGTGGATTTTCGCCATGGCAACCGCGGAGGTGTGAGATTGTCTTAGTGAAACAGGATTTTCTTTTTCTGCAAATGTGGCCGTTTTTCCGCAATTTCTGCCTTCAGCTTTTCAAGTAATGATGCGTAGTATGCTCCTGTAATGGTTTTTCCTGTTTGAAGATAACCGATTAAAATAACTCCATGACTATTCCAAAAAAACAGTCGCCATCACTTTCCCAGCCGACATAACAGTTTTTGCTTTTTTGGAGCCGATTCCCCGTTCGCAATCCACTGTTTTGACTGTATTTTTGTTTCGGGCGTATAATGGTGTATCCAAGTTTCATCTACAGTAATTAATCGGCGCCAAAACTTTGATTTATTGCGCCTAAACTGCGCCAACAGAGCGTTGGAAATGTTTATTCGAACACG
Source organism: Agrypnus murinus (assembly GCA_929113105.1). NCBI lineage: Eukaryota > Metazoa > Arthropoda > Insecta > Coleoptera > Elateridae > Agrypnus > Agrypnus murinus. The sequence continues at coordinate 72,482,786 of OV816031.1, read as the reverse complement.
TTTTTGGTCTAACGTGAGCAAACGCGGCACCCAACGCGCGGACAGCTTTCTCATGCCTAAATCTTGATTCCATACGTGACAAACACGTTCTTTGGACATATTCATAGCCTCTGCTATCTTTCTCACTTTAATTCGATGGTCGTTTAGCATCATTTGGTGAACTTTAGCGATGTTATCGTCAGTAGTTGCAGTTTTTGGACGTCCCGAACGTTCATCATCTCCCAAGCTGGTACGGCCGCGTTTGAATTCAGCTACCCAAAGTTTCACTGTGGTAAATGATGGTGCAGAGTCCCCATACACAGAGTCCAACTCATCTTTGATTTGCGTAGGCGTATTGCCTTTCAAAAACAAATATTTAATGACAGCTCGATACTCGATTTTTTCCATTTTCACAAAAACATTCACATCGACTCACTCAAACGATTGTCAAATAACAACTGCGCGTCCAAAATGGCTGAAATTTTGGTGAGTACCTGTCAAAAAATGCACAACTACATTCCCTAGCTTTTATTGACGAGTGCTGCCATCTTCACGTTAAGGTCGGAAACTTTTCAGACCATCCTCGTACTAGCATTGAAAATACGTTTAACAATTGTTTTAAGCATGTGGTAAATTGATGGTTACAAAATCAAACAAAACATACATGTTAAATGTTCATAGCAACGCTTTAACATCTTGGTTACGCTTTACATGCATGTTTTTTCTGACTTTAAAATCTAGCCACTGTAGTTTTTATGTTATTCTAACAGCAAGTTTTGAAATAAAACCATTGAAACATTTGATTTTGCTGATTGACAATTTTATAATGTATTCGCGTTTAATATTTCATTGTAACATAACATGAAAATATGGAGTTGCTGCCGGATATTAGCTTTGAAAAGGTATTCGATGACATCTGCAAAGATATTTCTGAAGATACTGCTGCTGTGCAATCCTCTTTGTTACCAAAAAAGTCCAAAAATCGGTATATGAAAAAATATACGTTGTGGGTATTATACATTACAGGGGTACACGTTAAGGCTGTTAACAAAGATTTAATTTTAACATATATTTTCGACAAGGTAACTATTATTTCAACTTCAAAGAAGCTCAAACCATCATCGTTTGTAGACTCAGTAGTCGATGCTGAAATAGACGTTGCTGGTGAAAGAAACTGTAGATATTGGAAAAGTATGTGAAAGTTACATCATTTTTAAAACGGGCGTCTGTAAGCTATCAGCCAAAAACTCTTCCAAAAAGAAATCTTACCAAAGATGAAATTGATAAACTTGTGAAGTATGCGCCTATGCTACGTAATCTAATGATAAAGGTAATGTTTTGTAAGTTCGGTTTACATTTTATTTAAGTGTGTTATGGCAATGATTTTTGGTGTTGCTCGAGCATGCCGCTACAAGATATTATTTCATATGAATGTTGATCTAAGACAGAGGATTAATAGTTCTTCGTTTTCGTATACCTCAAACAAAAACATATGTTAGAGTGTTACTCTAAAGTTATACTGTTGATTTTTAAAATAAATATAAAGTTGGGTATGTCTTTGTGTTCTTTATTTTCAAGGCTAGTAAACAATAAAATTTATTACCGGACTCAAATAAAATAAATCAACTAAACAACAACAAGTATTCAGTTACCATGGACACTCGTTCTATGTTTTTAATTCGACTAATAGTTGCCATAGATGCTCGTTGTTCATAGATGTCCATATTTTAAATTCGGAAATTTATTTATATAATTTTTTTAAATTAAACCAATAATCCAATATTTGCAGTATCAACTAAAACGAGTTACGTTTAGATGTTCCGGACCCGGCTCCTTCGTCGCCTTGTTCATAACATCTTACTCGACTGTAAAATTCCATTTCGAGGACTTATAACGTAAATTACTATTACGTTATAAGTCCTGGAAATGGGATTTTACAGTCGAGTAAGATGTTACGGACAAGGCAACGAAGGAGCCAAGTCCGGAATATCGAAACGAGACTGTAAGACCATTTTTAGGACGTATGACGTAATGCGTTTAATTTCATAATGCAATAATTGAGTTATTGCTTTAATTTAAAAAAAATTATATAAAATAAATTTCCGAATGCAAAATATGGACATGTATGAAGAACGAGTTTCCATGGTAACTGATTACGTACTAAAACATTGTCCAGTTGATTGATTATATTTGCGTCCGGTAAAGTTTTTTACAGTCATACTAGACTGTAAAATTTTTTTTGGCCTCCTGTATTTTAAAACGTTTGTTTCAGTTTTGTTTACGTCAACTGTAGCTTCATATTTACGCATGATGTCGTAAAATGACAAGCGAATGTGGTAAAAATACTAAAAAACACTGGGCAATTAGAGATATTTAAGAAACCAACTATTCTTGTAATAATTAAGTTTATGTAATAAAATACATGTTACCTAAGTTATTATTAAAAATATTTCGGGCTTTAATAGAAAAAATTAAAATTTAATTAATTTAAATCGCCGCAGCGCCATCTATTGTACGTTTGGAAACTACAAATGTCATCCAAGAGCACACTATTATGTGCATGTTTTGAATTATTTTTTTTTATTTTCTATAAAACTTGTCGGCCAAAAAATCTTATACAAATCTCATGCGTCAAGTCATTTTACAGGGCTCCAACTAATAAGGCACTCGCCCTACGGGCTCGTGCCTTAAACAAAGTTGTCGCCCTGTAAAGTTCGACTTACCGCATTCGAGTGTAAATAGCTATTACAATCGTACTAGACCGTAAAATCGCATGTTCTGGACTAAAATGTTTGACGTAAAACTGACAAATGTGACACAGTATGAAATAAATTTTTTATTTCATTTCGTATTTCAAACAATTCTTTATATACCACAATTAGTAATATAAAGTATATCTTGATCTCCGTTGTCAATGATACCGGAGTTCAAGACGTTCTTGATCTCCGTTGTTGTTGGCAACGTAAATAATTTGATGTTGCATTATAGCCACATGCATGCATGCATGCTGCTTTTTATCTCCTTAGTTACGCGTATGATGACACAGACTAGGCAACTTGCTTCATTATACAATAAATTCGGATGGATTTTAAAAGGGAGACATTAGGATTGAAATACGAAATAAAATAAAACAACTTATGCAATACGGAGATCAAGCTTCTTTAAATCCTCGAAGATGTTATAACTTCTTGGATTTAAAGTATCGCTTGATCTCTTAATTACATAATATATATTACAATCATACTAGACTGTTAAACTAGGGATCATAATATACCGATATTTAGCGCTCAATTAGCGCTGTTTAGTTCACATGAACTTGCCCCACACAATTTTATTTTTAAATTTTTTTAGAAATTGTTTACCATGATCTTGCTCTGAGTTTGTGCCTACTAATGCTGTTGAAGTTTTTAAGAAATGTTACATTTTTAGAAAGAAGTTGGCCGCACTATTCTTCAGAAATCTTCTATTCCTTATATCAATATTTAGCGCTGAACTTGCGCCAATTAGCGCCCACAAATAAAGACTTGCCCTTCTTAAGGTTAAAATGTTAAAAATTTTAAAATAATATGTAATTAAGAAATTAGTTAAACGTGAAGTTAGTCGCACATTTTTATAGTAAAAATGGTTTATCAGTCAAGAATTAGTGGTTTTTAGCGTTTAATTAACGCCGTATATAAAAACTTTCTATGAAGTTTCTAAAATAAGTTACATTTTTTTCCTTAATACTCATTCCTATATGTATGGACTTTCATCTAGACTGAACAAGGAAACTAGCGTCAATCAAGATAATGGTATCTGAAGTACTTATTTGAGGAATATGGCCCCAATTGGCGCCGTGTCAAAATGTGCCTTGTTTCAACTTTTGAAGAATTTTGTACTATTTGTAGGATATCCAAACCCTCGAGCATTGTCCTGCGACTTTGCGCTGAAGCTTAGCGTAACCCATACCAAGTAAGATTAAAATATTCGCGTTGGAAAGATAAGAGCGGAAAGAATCGCCGTTAAAGTTCTTTGTAGGAGAGTACAGGTTGCGAAGGTGATTGGTTTTGAGGATGTTAGAGTTAAGATTTTCTGCAGTTTCCCATAGCTGTAAGACAAATGTGAGATTTGTGCTTATACCATCTGTGAAGTGGGCAGGTTTGGCCTGCATAATAGTAATAATCGCCCCTCACTCCCGCACAAGTTTAATAGCTTCTGGGGCCTGGTCCGCTAGGTAATGGGTAATAGTAATTTATTATTATTAGTATTATTATTATTTTAAGTATAGCCAGCCCGGACCTGGCCACCCCTTCTTTACTAGTCCAGATCCGGGATAGACTTCGGCTTTTGGAGGGGAAAGTGGGGGAAGAGAGAAACAGAAAGAAAAGAAAGAGGGAGGAAAGGGGAGGGAGAAGAAATAAAAGGGGTGCATAGATAGGGTAGGGGTGTGGGGAAAGAGAGAAGGGGTGAAGGGACAGAAAGACAAAGATAAAAATGAGGGGAGTGGGGAAAAGGGCGGAAAAAAGGTGGAGAAAAAAGCGAGTAAAAAAGAAGAAAAAGGAAGGGGAGAAAGGGGGAAGAGGGAGCTGAGAGGAAGGGAGAGGTGGCAAAAGGAAGATGTGAAAAAGAAGTGGAGGATGAAAAGGAGCGGATTGAAGTAAAGAGGCAGAGGCAATTTTTGGTTCTAATGCACATTTTAGTTCACATGCACTTTTTAGTTCAAATGTACTTTAGTGAAATGTACATGTTGGTTCAAATGCACTTTTTTAATCAAATGTAATATTTTGTTTAAGTAAGGTTAGGTTAGGCTAGGCTAGGCAAGGTTAGGTTAGGTTAGTTCAAAAGTTCAAATGCACTAATGCACTTTTTTAGTTCAAATGTTAATATATATTTAATTATAACATTTATTATTTAAAATATTTTTTCTCTAAGTAAAACATAGAAAATGTTAGACCATTTTCTTTTACAGTATGAAGAGTCTAAGTTAACTAATAAAAAAATGAATCGGGCAAAAATGTTTTTTCCAAAGGTATGGCACTATTAATTTTATTTTGGACTATGAGCAATAGCAGGGCTATTTAGGATTGCTTACCAAAAATTAGAATCTTAAAATATGGAATTTTGTAGCTATGGCACTTGAAAATAATTGATCTAAGGTATCGATTTTCACAAACTTCATAAAAGTGCCAACATCTCAAAAACAAAAAGGTCATATTTTGATATTATGGACAGTCATGAGCTGCCCTATCAGCTCTCCAAGGGATGACATTGACTATTGAGACACTCTGTATATGTATGTACTTTCATCTAGACTAAACAAGGAAACCAGCGTCAATCAAGATAGTGATATCTAAAGTACTTATTTGAGGAATATCCAGAAGAAATCGACAGCACTAATGTGGCTCCAATTAGCGCCGTTACAAAATGTACCTGTTTTGACATGTCTTAATTAACACCGTCTCAAGATGTACCTCTTTTTGAGTCTCAGTACGGTCAAAGGTAACCACATTTTTGAAAGGCACTAATGGGCGTTATATTAGCGCCATCGATTGCGTATGGATATACTTAAAATTTTTCAAAAGTTGAGACAGGACAAAAAGAGGCGCATTTTGGATGGATTGCGTATGGATTTCCTTTAAATACTTCAAAAGCTAAGACAGGTCAAAAAGAGGTATATTTTAGGAGGCGCTAATTGGGGCCATATTAGTGCTATTACTAGAAATTTAGGTGGTTTACACGAACCTTGAGCTGCAGCTAGAATGCGAGCACCTACAATAAATCTTGGCCAGAAATTCTGAGCATACACCAAAGCTTCTGCTAACTAAGCCGTCCAGCACAATCAGTTTCTTCTATACATATGGTCTTACCATTTATTGGCTTTACAATATCCCCAGGCCTCATAGCTGCACATCGCGGCATGTTCTCACAATGGGTATCAATCCTCTGACATTTATATTATAGGCAACTGCAGCTCAGCAACTGCTCTACAAGCAGCTACTACACATGCTGCCCCACCCATATCACCTCGAATTCTTTCTTGTTGCTTGCATGCTTTAAACATAATCCACCACTGTTGTAAGTAATTCCGTTTCCTACTAAACTACTGGTCTCTCATCTCTAGAAGCACCATAATAACTTAACTCTAAAAATATAGGTGGTTCACACGAACCTTGAGCTGCAGCTAGAAATGCGTGCATCTTTTGAGTTTCTGTCCATCCTCTAACTTTTACTTCCACGTTTACACCAGATTTACATAAAACTTCTACCGCATTTTGAGCAAAAGATGTTGGTGTCATTAGATTAGCAGAAGTGTCCATAAGTTGTCTTGCTAGGTTTTGCGCTGCGTCTTTTTGCAACCCTATTTGCCATCCTGTCCAGTCGCAATCATCGTGAAGTTCCAATCGTGGTATATGAACTTGATAGTCTTTCATTCTTTTCTCTGGATAAAGCCACATTCCTTCTGCTGAACTTTCAGCTGCAGATTCTGCATTCTGCATGGCTAAAACGTTCAACAAATATCTTCGTGACGCGTTCTCTTTGGCATCCAACTGATGCTGCTAATCGAATAGCTTTTTGTCGATTTACTCAAAGACATCATACCCTTGTGATTCCTTACCAAGTCCTACTAAAGCAGTGGAAGCAAATTCATTTTCCATATTATAGAATATTCAAACTTTCCTCTTTTCAGGAAATTTAGTCTATCTTAAAATATCTGCCATGCTACAACATACCATTTTATTGTATCTATCGGCTGTTGATGTTAGCTTTCCCGGAGGTTTTTTGTCATCCTTGTCTGCATATATACCGAATACTATCCTTTTCTGTTTTTTGTATCTACACACGGATCGTCTATTACCATGCATTTTCCAACACCGGCGCCTGCGTAGAACCGTTTGGGCAACTTAATCTTAAGCAACTTCTAAACATGGAAAGTGCCATTTTTGACATAACTTTTAGGGTGCTTAAATAAAAAAGTATAATTGTTTTAATATCTTTCAAATTAGCATTTACTTACTAAACATTGTTTCCTAGGCAAATTTGATCTGGTAATAGTTAGTATTATTTTAACTGCTTCTTAAGTTCTGAGGCCAAATAAAACACTAAGATTTGAGTCTAAACTGAGCAGCCTGAACCCTTAAAACAATGATAATAATAAATTATTATTGGAAATGTAATGGTTGCTTTCATTTGCCACAATATTATAGGGCAAGAACCCCGGTTTTGGCCACCTTAAGAGATTGTGATACTTTACTGGCCAGAAGTAGCATCCAATATTAAAAATTTGTTGTGAGTGTTACTTTTTTCTTATGTACTATAGTGTTCTCTCTTA